>OZ038484.1:10240553-10245553 GCA_964036315.1 Acanthosepion esculentum | reverse complement strand
ATTGCCATATAGAACAGATATCACGTACCAGTTCAGTACATTTTCCTTTGTTTCTAAAGAAAATTTTCTGTTTCTGTAATAATCTGCTTAGTTTTTGGAATGGATTTTTGGCTATCGCAATAAAGCTTCGAATTTTAGTGTTGCACTTTTGGTCCTCTGTTAAAACACTTCCCAGATATTTAAAATGATGTATTTATTCCTATTCGGACTTTTGTCTCAATCTTTGCTATAAGGAGATCCTAGATGAGCACAATAGATCAAACATATAAATAGCGTAAATAATGTCTCCTCATTCCACTAATTCAAAAAGAAACCCAATTTTATTGCTACCATATGCAGTGTCACTCTCCTCGAATGATGGCCAACGTGTGATACGCGTCTTGACACTGTATTTTATTGTTAAATCGCTCTTCAGTGTTTTTTTTATGTTTTTACTAGTATTAACAAGGCTATGCAAGGCCTTCTACTCCAACAATTTCTTATCTCGCACCTCCCGTCAGTGGAACTCCCTTCCTATCACTTGCTTCCCTGATTGCTATAATCTTCACATATTCAAATGTAATGTCAATCGACATCTTCCAGTGCCTTGACCTTGATTCCTTCATTCTCTTTATCCGTTTCCCAAACACTCCTCTTTACTCTTACTCTCACCCTCTGTAACCCTTTTCGTGCTAGTAGCACTCCCGCCTAGCTTGGGGTGATTTGCTTAAAAAAAGAGGTGAAGCAAAATAAATGTGGTTCTACAGAAGGATACTGAGGATACCATGGACAGAATATCAGATATCGAGGCTAGTTACTAGGTTGACAACTCGGTCCCACCCTTTCACTGTCGAAACGGACCGAGTTGCAAACCTAGTAACATGCTTAAATTTATGTAGTTTGAGAAAGAGTGAAAGTAGTTCGTTGGAGCAGTTGCCATGAAAGTACTTGTAGAAAAGGCAGGAGGAAGCCAGCATTCACTGCCATATAGAATTACAGATATTCATCGATCTGTCTGATAACATGTTCATAATAATCATGACCTTTCTTCTGACATTATTTTACTTGTCAAGTGATTTCAGGCTTTTATCGTATTTTTAATTTCTCAAAAATGAAGCTAATAAATTAAAAAATAAATACCTTGTAATATAAATGCAATTAAAATGTAATTAAAACACTACATCAATTGGGCAATATTTAACAGACGCAGGTGGGTATGACATCTGCCATAGAAAAATAAAAAGCAATTTTGCTGAATCAAATACTAAATTTTAATAATAAAATATTTTAATAGCGTCGAAAGATATATACTGGACGATTTTTTAGGGAGGTTTATAATTTTAAAGGAAGTTAAAATGAAACGGTCCTGAGACCATCTAACAGCAGAAAAAGAACAAGTCAAATTAGTCAATCTAATTTAATGAGAGAAACAGAAATTTACAGGTCACGTAGTAACGAACGGCTTGCTACAGGTTTGTAATGATGAAAGTTGCTGTCAATCACAAGATGGAAGATACTGCGAAGTGTTGCCGATGAGGATGAAAACTTTCCATGTAGAAGAATTCAACATTTTCAAAAGAAATTAATTTAACACAGAGAGGAGTTTAATATTTATATCTATATAAGGAAGAGATATATGCTAATAAAGAAGAGAAAGTAAATTATATTAACGTGTATACAACTAGTTCAAACATGAGAAAAAAATCATGTTATATACTTAGTCGTAATGCGCGCACGCCACGTGTGTGAATGTGTTTGAGGCGCCACGGAGTCTGTTGCCCAGGGAGTGTCGCCTCGGAAGAAAATAGTCCTATTCTCATCCCTACTACATCCCTGAGAATATACATATATATATACACACACATATATATATATATATATATATATATATATATATATATATATATATATATATATATACAGGGTGTCCATAAAGTTCGTGTGCAATTTAAAAAATTATAACTTTATTTATATTTGCGATAGAAATAAAGTGCACACAAACTTTATGGACACACTGTGTGTGTATATATATATATATATATATATATATATATATATATATATATATATATATATATATATATATATGCAAGTTTCTCGGAAAAATAAAACATTTGGACAGTTCTTACACATCCTTTGACCAGCAAAGAAAGCTCTTGTTCGTACACAAGAAAAATGAAATAAAAAACTTAACCGTAGTACCTTGTCTGTCGTTTTTAATGAAACTTGCATAAAAGAAGGATTGCTGCCTAAATATACATATATATATATAAAGGCAATTTTTATGTTTATACGTTCTTTTATAGATACAAGTATTAAGTAAATGCTCTGTTTATAATAAACAGTATTAAACAACATTTACCGGCCTGAATGTCCGAGAAATTTTCATAGAAAATATGAGTCCTCGAGAGAAATCGAACCTGTATCCTATACGGAACCGTTAGATAGCAGACGTCCTTTTACCGATTGAGCCACAGCGAAGCGTCTCAGCTAGCAAGATCGGTTTTCCTGTTTTTAAACTACAATTCTCCATGATTTTCTCTCATACATTCATATCTGCTCAATGTGTATCCAAATGTAAACAAATGACGTCAACCACATTATAAAATAGACAAAGTCCGACAATTATTTTAAAACATTTTTTTAATGTTTATACGTTCTTTTTATAGATAAAAAAACATATATATATCCTATTCCCGTATATATATATATATATATATATATATATATATATATATATATATATATATATATATATATATATATATATATATATATATATATATACAGGAATAGGATTGGTGTATAAGGGAATAAATTCCAAAAACAAAAAAAAATACTATTATTAAAAGAGTGCTCAATACAGAGTAGACCAAATATAATTATTTATTCGAAAATTATAACATAAAAATGTTATAAAATCAGTACAAAAATAGCCATATTGTTTCAGCACTTCTGGTGTCTTATCAAGTGATGCTGCTGAATCAATTGACAATTTACTTCTATACTGCTGATTTCTACGCTATCTAACGAAATTTCTGGCGGAAAATTTGGGTTAATTCCCGCAATACGCACAAAAAGTTTGAGAAAAAAAATTATCGAATCAAAAGGTATATAATTATGGGAAGATGATTGGAGAACTACACCGACCATTGCAAATTGAAATTACTGTAAATAAATGTATGTAATCAAATTTGCTTGCATTTAAGTGAAATCTAAAACACCCGACTTACAAATGTATAAATATGCATGAGTCTTACACTGTACAAGAAACTTTGCTGAACTCTTTTTAAATATGTTATATTACTTAATAGTGAATTGTACGAAAAATATCGGAACATTAGCTGGTTGTTTGAGAACATTTTATATATGGATATAATCGTATACAATGTCACACTTTCCAAGAAAAATCCTTTAAAAATGATTGTGTTTGCTTAAATTGTATATTGCTTGTGAAAGAATTTCATGAATGTCACTTGGGAGATTTTATTTATTTCAAGAAACAGATTCGTTGACATCTTAGTTGACTTACACTTGGCTGGGAAAGTGTCCGATTGAATATGACACGCAATAATAAACACAGATGTGTATAAGCATAGAAACATCGACTGAGCATTTCACATTATCAAAGTGTACTTCATTTTGCCCCAAAGTAATGCCTCGTATAGTCGTATATAATTGTGTTTAATATAAAGTTTTAAGTCAAAATCCAAAACGCTTTTGATAACTTGTACTTAAACTTATATATGATACCAACGAAAAATAGCTACAAAAAAACAAATCCCATTTTTACCCATAAAATCACTTCACAAAAAATATATAAATTATATATACAGTACAGCTAGTTACTCGTATTCGAGGATACCCGTCTACTAAGGTGGCTAGGCAATCCTTAATGCAGACGCTCGCCCAGGCGCATTTGTGTATTTTCAACACCCACAGAGATCAACTGTGGTTTATACTACAACTATGCTGGGCAGACCTTAGTTAAAGTGTCTGGGAAACAGCGTGTTATCTAGTGTGATCAACAATTTGAACAAGGCCAGCACGCTCAAGCCCTCGGCCACGATGACTTGTGATTTCGTGCTAGCACAGTTATCGACCGCTCCCAAGGGTTCCGTCTAAGTAAATTCACTCACAAGGTTTAGGTCAACACGTGTTATAGTTTTCAGGCACATTCCTAAGGTACCGCACGCTGGGATCGACCTCTCCAGTCCGATAACATAAGGAAGACTTCTTCCTATCAAATCGAGCATGGTGAGATTCAAACCCGGCTCTCATGGCCAGAATGAGAATGTTCTACCTACTCGCAAGATAGCTGTCCTTTCCTGTCTTTACGTATACTTCTGTTATGTGCCATGGCCCTTCAAGGCGTAGATGACACGGCACTGCACATCTTCATAATTTGCACAAGCCCATCAAGTATGCCAAGCGCTGCTTTCATCTTTCCCACTTTCCCTCAATCTCTCATGCGAGGATCAGATTTTTAAGCCACCCTTCCTCATTCCATCCCCGAGAAATTTCAACTGCATCATCCTGATGTTAATTATCAGTTTCATTTTTGTTTCCATTCTCTCCGGAACCTCGTTGTTGCTCACATGTTGATTTCCTCAGCATCTTTCTGTAGAACAACATTTCTGTTACTTCAATTCGCTTCCCCATCTTTGAGAATATTGCCCATCATTCACAGCCATACAGGAGGACAGCGTAACATTTCAACACTCTTTTCTTTTCTTTGTTTGGTTTGGTTAGGTTTGGTTTGTTTTACGGCATATCGACCTCAATGGGTTATTTTAAAAAATACTGCTGGTAATATGTTTTTCTTCAAAAATGTATTTCTGGGAATATTTTTCATTGAAGAAATCTCTACTTGGTCATGTATTTTTCAAAGAATATATAGCTGTTTGTATTTCTGGTACTTCTTTCTTTTAAAGTATTGCTGATAATAATTTTTCCTTTAAAAATTATTGCTGGTAATAATTTATTTTTACAAAGTATTTCTGGTATTAAAACCTATTTTT
>OZ038484.1:10233053-10235553 GCA_964036315.1 Acanthosepion esculentum | reverse complement strand
ATAGAAAAATACATATATATATATATATATTTTGTATCTATAAAAAGAACGTTAAACATAATATATATAAATGTCTTTATAATATATATATATATATATATATATATATATATATATATATATATATATATATTAAGACATTTTTATGTTTATACATTCTTTTTATAGATACAAATATTTAAGTAAATTCTCTGGATATAATAAACAGTATTAAAGGACATTTACCGGCCTGAATTATAAACATAGCATTTACTTAAATATTTGTATCTATAAAAAGAATGTATAAATATAGAAATGTCTGTCTTAATATAATTGTCAGACATTGTCCATTTCATAATATATATATATATATATATATATATATATATATATATATATATATATATATATATATATATATATATGTATGCAGGTGTGCAGAAAAATAGGAAACTAAAATGGAAAATAATAAATAGAACTAGAAATTGTAAATCTTGGGACGACCCATGCCCTTTATGCCTACATGAAAAACTGCACATCATTAGGTGCCTAAATAGTGAAAAGTTACTAAACCATAGACATGAGTTAACGGTTTTCTGTCGTCTTCAAATGATTTTCGCATTAAATAATTAATAAATAGATTTAAACAAATAAAGTCCTTAGTTTAAAAGCCTTAAAAGGTCAGCCCAATAATTATTGAGAAAAACCATTTGTTAAAGTATAAAAAAAAGCCATGTAAATAAACAAATAAATAAACAGATGAAATAGATAATAATGAAACACAACCTTCTCCTCACTCAACGACCCGCGGCAATGCCATAAAAAATTGCCGTCTGACCAGCATAACCTACGGTCACTCTTGAAATAGACTCCCCATTGTAACTTGACACACATTTTTCGAAGGGGACTGGTCTGTAGATAAAAATTAATTCTTAGGTCTTTGAACCAACTAACCATAATGGCCGACACTAGCCGTTTCCATAGCAACTAATGTTCCAATGAGACCGCACTTATAAACACGCGCTAACCAAAAGATAGCTTATTCCCAAATTCTCGCTTAACAAGGAAGCGGGTCCTGGCACCTTAACTCTACATAACTTAAAAAATTATGTTAGGGGTCTCGGCTCTCGCTTTTGAAACATGAGAACTCTTATGTAGCGGCGAAGGAATCATATTTTTAAAACAAAAAATATTATATTATATATATATATATATATATATATATATGTATAAACAATTCACCCCTAGAAAGGCAAGAAGATGCCACTAAGACAGAAGATAATGATTAACATTTCACTTAAATTTTTTAAGATCAAACTTGACTGGAAAGGCCGGAAAAGAATCCCACAAGTGAGAATTAAAAGTGAAGAAACTGTTAGCATAGAACTTATGGTTACATCTAGTCATTTCAATTGTAAAATGACAAGATCTTGTCACCATTCTAGTACTGTGCTTAAATTCATAGTCTATGTACCATAGAGGAAAGTAATATTTATTTTGTAACGATACAAAAATCTGAAATGTTCATAAACATTTTCGACTCTCACCCGTCGAAGTGCAGTTGAAATTCACTGAAACCAAGTTGCATGTGAGTAAAATGGTTTTGTCTATATGATAAAATTATAATAAATAAATAATTATCACTCTACTATCGGTGTCGAGCCCTCTTTTGAATTAATGCTGTGAACATTGGAATTTATATATTACTTTCGTTCTCTTCGCATCGGATATAGTTCGCTTTAATATATGAAAAATAATATTAATATTAATTTTCACTACACTTTTCACGCAAAAAGATAAATGAGAGTTACTTGTCATGAACCATGAAAGAAAATGCTTAAAGGGAAAAACACTAAAAACTAAAACGTGTATTTTCTAATATACATAGTCAGTAAAAGTTTCAAATATAATGGCTTTTACGTTTAAACTGTTGAATGTCTGATTCCAAGGTGTGAATGTGTGTCGTTTATAAGTGACTTGTATTTATAATTCATATACGACTTATTTTGCAGTAAAATAAGAGTATTTTCGATTTATTCCTCGTCTGAGATCCGTTCTGGGTAACACGATAAACTACACCCGGGTCCTAGATTAGACAATAATCTACATCCAACAGCAAGGCCTGTGATCGGCAGTTTTTGAGGAGCGTGGAACTATATCTTAATTGCTGGTGTTCCCAGGTCCATCCTGACCCTGGGTGGTAGCACCTGTTAGGGTCCCAACTATGGGCAAAAAGTTATCACCCCCACCAAATAAAAAGGGGTCAAACTCCATGAAAGTGTAAAAATAGTTCTTAGTACCGGAAATATTTTTCAATATATATATATATATATTACGAGCAATACATTTTTGAAAAACAAAGATATTACCACCAATACTTTTTGGAAACAAGTTTTAACAACTATACATTTTTCAAGAAAGTATGTTAAGAACAAAAATATTACCAACAATAAAAGTTTTGTCGGTATTAAATAACGCACTGAGGTTATTATGCTGTAAAACAAAACAAACCAAACCAATC
>OZ038484.1:10198053-10228053 GCA_964036315.1 Acanthosepion esculentum | reverse complement strand
GTGTGTGTGTATATATATAGATGTACTCGACTCCCCCCGTCGAATTCGACGTATGAGGGTCAAGCAGATCAGTTCCTAGGAAACTGACAGCCCGACGCCAGCACATGATATTATATTCTCTGGCCCAGTAAATATAACTAAGTGCTGCTCAGCATAGTTGAATTTAAACCATAATTTATCGCTGTGGGTGTTGAAAAAGCACTAGTGTTCCAGAGCAGGCGGTTCAACAGGGATTAGCTCGCCACCCTAGTAGGCAGGCATAGACAGAAACGAGTGTATGTGAAGTTTATAGCTTTGTTCGTGTTTATTCAAATGAAATATAAGGGGGAAATGCGTGAGTATATTTTTTTTATTTCTATGTGTATTTCTGTGTTCCCACATGTGTCTATTTGTCTAACTGCATATGAGTCACTCTGTTATTACGTGTGTAATTGATATTAATTTTGCGGTTTCCAAATAATATTTTCAACGTGGCTTCGGCCTGCACCCGCTTAAGCAAACTGATTCGAAAATTATTCGGCAAAAATCTTTTGATTAAATAATGCCACTATTGACCTGTGTACTTGTATGTCAATATGCCAAATTATATGTGGAACTGTTTAGCTAACAATTTTTCGAGTGGTACATGTCGCATTGTTTTGGTAAAGGAAATTACAAATTAGGCTTAGGCCTTTTAAGTTTTACCACGCATGTTTAACTTGTTCAAACGAAGTATTTTCAAATCTCTTGAGAAAGCATATGGTATAAAATGAAATGTATAGCGTGGCTGAAATATATAACTACAAAACTTAATGAGAAATGCAGAAATTATATCATACTCTCGAGAACAGAATGTAAGGAAAAATAAATCATTAAGTTCCTAACTTGGTGCTGAAGAGGTATTTATTGAGATAACATATTTATTTTCAACATAGTTTCTTCCTTGCCTTATAATTCATTCTGTGTTAATTATAAATCACATAGATCGGAAATTTCTCAGAAAACATTAATAACTAAATATCACAAATAACTACATGTCAAGCTAGATCTATCTATCTATCTATCTATCTATCTATCTATCTATATATATATATATATATATATATATATATATATATATATAATAATCCATAATAGACCACCCACAATAAGCTATATAAACAAATTTTTACTTCGTTAATCAAAACACCGATCAAAATCAATAAAAAATAAATAAATAAAAAATAAATAAATAAAAATAAAATAAATATAAAGGATAAAAAAAAAATTAAATTAAATAAAAACAAGCAGAATAATTTGACACAAATAAATAAACAAATAAACGACTTCCGGCAAAACATCTGCCAAAAATGACTACCCACAATGCACCACTGAACCGAGAAAAATAACAGCACTCGTGGCCCGATGATTGCATCTAGCATGAAACAGGCTGTCGCCTCTAAGTGTTGACTTCTATGTTCACTTTTATATTTACATACGCTCTATCTCTGATATTGAGCACTTTATCCCACAAATATAGCACACTTTAAGACTATATTTCTTCACACACACACGCACACACACACACGCACACACACACACACACACACACATATATATATATATATATATATATATATATATATATATATATATATATATATATATATATATATATAAGATAATCCTAAAGCGCCAGGCAAAGCTACCTAGGTATCATCTAAACGGATCGCCAGGGTAATGCCGGCATTACCCTGACGATCCGTTTACAAGATTATCTTAGGTTTTGCTCTAATTCGTGTATTGAGCACTTTACGTAGTTGTCTTTTTACTCGTTTGGGTTTTTTTCTCTTTGGACTTGGAGCTTGAACTCTGGACGATTGTTTTCGCCTTAGTTTAACACACACGCACGCACACACATACACACACATACACACACACACACGCACACACACACGCGCACGCACGCACACGCACGCACGCACGCATATATATATATATATATATATATATATATATATATATATATGCATCACAGGCCGTTCATCTATCTATATGTTATATACTATAATGCTTCATTATTTCGATCCCCGTGATCATCATGTATCAGAGATATTTTCTCCTGTGTCAATGGACGGATAGGGGTGTTGAAACCCCACCCAGTGTCCATATAATGAGTCAGTCAGGTACCAGCAGTCAGTGGGAAATGCACCAGCGGTGAGGTAGACGACAGTCACCGGGACGGGCGATCATTGATTATAAGGTTCCTTTTTTGTGGCCTGAAGGTATAAGATAACAGTTCACCTTCTTGAAGCCGAAGGAAGACACTGCCGATTAAATGAAAAATCGTATTGTTGGCTCTTTGCCAATCAGTGTCTTGAAAAACATTTGTTGTTTTTCTTTGTTGAATTCGATCATGGCCAATGAGACAAACGTGTGAACATAGCGAGCTGGGTGTATATGCGCATACGCAGCCGACCTTGGATGTCATCACGACTTGTGCAGTGATGTGCGCATGGCCATCAGTACATTTGTTTGCCACGACAAGGATTAGACCCTAAGTTGAAAGGGAAATAAAAAAAGAAAAGAAAAGAAAAATAAAGAAAAAAAGAAAGAACAAGAAACACAACGTGGAAATGGAGGAGAAAAAGAAGCAAAACTTAACTAACAATAAAAGGAAATGAGGAGGAAGAAGATAGGGAACTGTTGAAAAAAAGAGAACTTAAAAAAAAGATACATTTTGTTGAGAAAAAAAACAACTGAAAAAAGGAAGGAACACGGGGGAAAAGAAGAACATTAGCGAGAAGAAAACGTCAGATCTAGCTAAAAGAGTACAAACATGGCCAAACGATCCTTTAAGAACGCTGTAGAGAGAAAGGGAGAAGCTGTCCAAAGCCAACACAGACGATCTTTGAACGACATTTGTACGGACAGATACAGCCAGGTTAGCACGGACAACACTTGCAGAAGCATGTACGGTGACACAAAGGAGTCAAAGATTGTTTGAGAGACATGTGTCTTCCCAAAGGGACATGAAAGAGATGGAACGGCCTGGTAAGAATGGAGAGAAACCATGTCTCAATGGGAAGGAACAGAGGGACTGAGGTCGATCTAGTAATAGTTGCAATAAAAGGGCTCACTCACCTGAGAGGAATAAACAGAAATCTACATTCCAGGCAAATGTTTTATTAGGAGTGTGGGTAGTCTAGTCGTCTAAGGAAGGACCCTCCCCAGGTGAGGGGTCCATAGACTCTGTTCGGTAAGGTAGCTGATTTAACATGTAAGGAAACGATGGAGGGAAGTAAATCAAGGGTTTAATAGATACAGTGGGATCTATGTCAATGATTAGATCTAGAGATTATTTTAATATAGGATGTAGGACAAACGAACTGGTGTTACAAAAAGAATTCATGACGGAAGGGAAATTAAGTTATTAGGATTAGTACCCATTCCTGTAGAGGAGGTTGGATCTGTCACGGTGCAGTAAATATATGTGACGCCCACCCGGTGTAGATCCATGATACAAGGTAGGGATTGGCTTCAAAGTAAAGTAATCCGGACCGGTGTCTTAAAACACAGTCAAAATATCATATCCAAAAAAATTGCCGAAGTGATATTCACTAGATCAAAGTGGATAATTAGTAAGGGTTACCTAAAAGAGTTGAATTTCTTGCAAGATAGGTATATACAGGCCATAGACTGGGACCTGGACTTGTAACGGGTATGAAAAGAAAACCGGTAGTAACTGTAAGACCTACCACGCCCCCCGGCATTATCAAACTTCAAATGGGTTGCTCTGCCTTCCGTCCTTACTATCAGTGGAGGAAAAATTAAAAAACCTATCATTTCTTTCTGACTTTGGTAAATGTCTCAACTATAATTGTACAGGGCTGTGGGAGACTCTAATAAGGAAAACGAACATAACGATAATCAAATTCCCGCAATTATTAAAATCATTAGATCTACATGAATTAGTGGATAATTTAGCCAGTGTGAAGGACCCACTCTGCCGAAGGAGAAAAGTAAATATTATAGTTTGGTTATCAGTAGGTAGAAATTTAGTTATCATTGTCCTAGTGATTGTTGTAGTGTGTTATAAGAGAGTACACAATAAGCCGGTGAAACAATGTGAGGGCGTAGAGAGGAGTTTAATGGAACACGTAGCGCCCCATGAGACTGGATGATTGGAGAGAGAGGACACAAGTTCCCACTAAGCATGTGGAATAAACAGAAATGAAAAAAAAGGAAAGTAATTTGTTGCCATTTATTCCACATTGTCTTTTTGGTTGAGCTTCTGTAGAAAAGGAAAATGTGAAATTTCTGTTTTAATTTCACCCTTGCTTCTGACGAGTTTAAACTACACAAGAACCCACTTGGACTGAAGATGAACATTGTTTAATTATACACCCCACACACTCATATATATATATATATATATATATATATATATATATATATATATATATATATATATATTCATCCACATCTAAAAAAATAAAAAAAAATAATGGAAGCCTTAATAATAAAAATGAAAAAGCCAACATTTGATAGTATTAACTACAAAAACGGTCACAATTTGCTGTGTTCGGAAAATGAAACATCTCTATACCACTAAATACATACCCACAACGCATACATCCAATTAAATTAAAAATATAAAATCATCCTTGATAGTGGCTAAATGTATAGGCGAAATCGCTCGGAAGTATAGAACATTTGGACAGTTTCTACACACAGTGTGTCCAAAAACGAAAACACTTCTTCGAACAGAACAAAATTAAATTTAATAGCTTAATCGCAGTACCTTGTCTGTCGAATTAAAGAAACGTGAATAAATGAAGGATTGCAGCCTAAATACACAATAATATATATATATATTTTCGACGGATTTGCACCAAAATTTACATGCACATGGTCCAAGTTAGCGGGAAGGCCAAGACCGACGTTGCATTTCCCAACTCCCATCGATAGTGGAAATAATCGATTTTTCATGCTTCTCCGGCAGTTTTCATGTAGTTTGCGACTATTTTCTACTGGCCAGAGTGAGAGCACATAGCTGGCTGCCACGAATAGGCAGGAAGATTCTATTGGCCAGCGTGAGAGCCAACAGCTGACTGACACGAATGTTAACTAGCATGCAAAAAAAAATATCGATAGCTGCATTCGTCACACGTGGGAAAAATTTAAATCTGCATGGCACTTTAGTCCAATTGGCTCATTCACTTGCTTAAACACAACGTTGATTCTGATTCCGCAGAACTGGGTTAGGTGTGAAAACGTATTTGTTGGTAACATTCTTTTTACATTCGGTTTTTCCAGTTACGAGTCCTTTTTTAAAGCTGATCGTTTTGTATTCATTTCGTTTAGTTCTTTTTTCGTAACAGATTTAATGTTTAGTATAGAGCTTAGAAAAAATTCGCAGTGTGAGATAGGCAAGAAGTAAGGCATGTAGCAACATCAGCACAGCAAAGGTTACTACTTTCAAGGCAAGGAAGGGCAAAAATATTTTAAGTCAAGTGATAGCGATTGCTGTATGAGTCGTACGATTTTTGAATCAAGTACGGGCAACGCCGGGCCATGCTGCTAGTTAAATATAAAATGGACATTGCAGTCAACCCTCAGAGGGGACAGACTTTTTTATGTTAAACGCAATGGTCAGGCCTCATAGCTTGTTATCTGACGATCCAATGTTCACTTTTATATTTTATATTTGCATACGCTCTGTTTCTGTTATTGAGCACATTATCCCATAAAATAGCATACCTTAAATCTATACTTCTACACACACAAACACACGCACACACACACATATATATATATATATATTGATGAAACTTTTTTATAGAACTGTGTGTCTTCCGTTAAAATTGTTATGATTTTTTATGTGAACATTTGTTTAGTGTGAAAAAAAGAGGACTTTTTTGTGAAAGACTTAGGTAATCATCGCCTGGTTGATTTGTTTGTTGATTTTTATTATCGATGTGTTTTATTTCATTGTTTATACCCTGAATGATGAGCAAAAGAGAAGGTCCGAAAAACGATAAAAACAGTGAGACATGGGATTGATGAATTTTATTTTATGAGGAAAGCCATGTCATGACTCCCCATTTTCATCTCGTTATGAATGGTTTATAAAATGGAAAAGTTTCGAAGAGGTGGGTAAAGTCCTCTTTTCTATTTCGGAAAGTCAGTAGAAATGACGCTTCCTATGATCTGAGTTACTTGAAGGTGTGGTTAAAATCCCCTTGTTTTTTGCAATTGCTTTTCTCCTTAGAAGGTATCGAGAGTAATGTTTCCTGTAATTTCACATTTTCTAGTGTGCGTGATATCCTCTTGTGATGGCTTGAACAGAAGAGAAGGGTGTCTAACCGTCTTCTGGTGCATTACGACGTTTCAGGGAACAAGCGTCTGTCTAGAATGCATGCATCTTTTGGGTTGATCTACCATGTATTGACGAGTACACGAAATATTGTACGTATTTAGTTTGTTTTATTTATTTTAATTTGTTTTTAAATTGTCTTCATTGATTGATCTGTAGTCTGTTTCTGCAATTTATATAATAAATGACAAAATTTGTTAGGAGAGGTTTGTAGCAATACGATTTCTCACATATCCTTAGGAGATAAATAGATAAATTCTTTTTCCTTCGTAATCAATTTAATGAGCAGTGTTTTCGGGAATCCTGTCTCCAGCCCGCCATTAAATTGGCAAACATAAAATTTTGTTATTGATTTAAGATAATCATAAACGTAGAGTCCTTTTAAAAAAACTGACAACCCAATAGCTGAATGTGTTGTCTCTTTTTCCGGAACACAAGTGGACGGATAAGGGTTGTGGAACCTCAGCCGGTGTTCATATACTGAGTCAGGGATCAGCTGTCAGTGGGAAAAGGACCAGCGTTGAGTGAATCAGCAGTCTCTGAGACTGTCTTGCGGTGAATATAAGACTACTTATGTAAATATTTTTTTGAACAGATAAAATATATGATATTTATTCTGATACTCATATCCTTTCACGTCTATTGTTGAACGATTTTCTTGTTTACATTGAAGGTCCCGATCACATGTGAGAACAATTTCTAACTTAATTGAAATATTTTTTATTTAAAATGCACACACACACACACACACACACGCGCACACACACACACACACACACACACACACACACACACACACACACACATATATATATATATATATATATATATATATATATATATATATATATATATATATTAACATTATATCCCAACATACAACGTGTAATACGCTGACCCTTGTACAATTCCTAGATTTTAGCAGCATCGTATCTGGTCAGTACTTCCAAGGGAGATACTTGGTAATACCAAAAGCCAAAAGTTTAAATCGGAACTCGTTAACCTGGACGAGCAACCCACTTGAGAGAAGGACAATATTTCAATATGAATTCAAACTCAGTTTTAGAAATGAAGGTAAATTTTGTTCAAGAATGTTGTGTGTACGAGTGTATAAAAATTCCAGTTTGATGTCAGGCACGAGTAAATTCATCTTATGAAAAAAGGGAAACCGTTTGTAAACCTGCTTGGTATAAATCTTTCCAACTCTGATATTCTGTTTGCTTGTTTGTTACCCTATGCCAACGCTGTGGTGTCAATCTATTGTGGGGCTCTTCCCCTTTTACACAAGATGGACTCGTCTAAAGTATACTTATTCTAACAGAGTGGAGATACGTCAAGTACACAGGATGTTCACAAAGAGATACGTTGAGATTAGGTTGAGATAAGGTTGAGGTACGTCCACAGAGAGAGATAGATAATTACAGCTTCACTTGCAGAGACTTGTACATATACTTTCTACTAACCCGCATTCCTGGACTAATAATCTTCATTTCAAGTTTGTATTCTTACGTTCAATACACTTATTGTCCTATTTCAATTACTGGTGTTGCTTATTTATTTGTGCAGGATTCCCTCCCCGGAATACACAACACTATCTAACCTGAAAATTTATAACAAAAATTTTGCAAATTTTAGGTAATACGTTCACAACGCGAACTCGGACTAGTATGCAAGATCCTACAAGAAAATAGACCCCCCCCAAAAGTCAGTGCTTTTTGGAGCGACATGTCTCATGTCAATGCTTAATCTACTCTAGAGTTAAGAGATGATAATATGTTTAATCATTAACATCTTTATCTGTTATCTTTAACAGACGGTCTGCATTTTTCATCCTTAATCAACTGGTTCAAATGATTTCGCTGTTTTATTAAAATCAGGGAAACAACAGCTAAATAGAAATTTACTCATCTTTGATTCGTATAACGAAAGACTACGCTGATCATCACCAGTTGAAATCATTAATGGTATGATATTTATTTATTAGATTCAACTCGAATTCTATCTACATTTATTATTATTTACATGCGGTATATTGTCCTCAACTTCGTTATTGTTATCTCACAGTTTAAACTATTTTGGACTGTGGACTTCATGAGATTCACGTGGATCGGGTTACCCAGGGTATTTCGAACTGAAAACTTTATTTCATCTATGGCGTGGATTGTTCTCGTTCCACTGGTTATTCGGTTGTTTGTGCATCTCATGAATTCCACTGGGCAAAACAGCTGAAACGCTGTGATAACAATAAGAAGGTTGAGGACAATAGACCGCATGCAAATAATAATAATTGCAAACAGATTCCGAGTGAAATCTAATAAATAAATATCATACATTAATGATTTCAACTTGTGATGATCTTAACGAGCAGTGTGTAATTGGACTGAATGACAAAAGAGTGATAAATAATTAAACAGCACTAAAAATAAGTTCTTAACTGTCCTGCTTATAGTTTTGGATGTTTTCTTCAAAGAGAGAAAACAAATATTAAAGAAAAAGCAAGATAGTCTAGTCGTTCGTGAAATTTTTGTAGACAGCACTATGACGTCAACGCTTATGGCGCAAGATAAATATCTCTTAAAATAGCTAAAGTATAACATATTGACAGCAATAATATTCATATTTGGAAATATAGACGCATATCAAGCTTCAGGTTAAGCAATGATTTTCTCGGAAAAGCGTTCATACATGTTGCAAGATCGCCACGTGATAAAAATAGCAACTAAAGAGTAATGATCTAGAAAAGAATTTTGAAATGAATTTCCAGAGCAACTCACAGTCAACTCACAAGAGGACATTTAGTATTTTGGAACATTCGTCCTTGCATTGAATACTGTTGCCATATATGGTCTGGTGCCCCCGTTGTTCATCTCGAGGTTCTCGACGAAATCCAAAGACGGTTATGCAATGTGATTTGTCCTGATCTGGCATCTCGACTACGGTCACTTTCTCACAGACGTGATGTGGCTTCCCTCTGTCTTTTCTACAAATATTTTCAATGTCAACTGCACTGACAACCTACTTTCACTGGTACTCCAACTACATGAATTTAAGCGTGCTACTAGGTTGACATGTGTATCCCACCCTTTCACTGTGGAAACAGTTAAATGCAACCGCCTGTTCTACCTCAACAGATTCTTCACTCGCTCTTCCCGGCAGTGAAACTCCTTTCCTCTTACTTGGTTCTCTGTTAGCTATGGTATTCAAATATTCAAATGTAGTTTCAATTCTGGTGTCTTGATCTTGATCCACGTCTTTCCCTTTATCGTTTCATCAAACACCGCTCTTTACACTTACTTTAACTCTTTTTAATCGCTTGCGTGGTAGTGGAACTCCCACCCTGCTTGGGTTGAAATGCTTAAAAAATATCATAAGTGATATGAAGTTTACCTCGTCTAAAATTCAATTGGATTTCAGAACTGGTCATTTACCGAACTCTAAGAAGTTATCAAGTTATAATCGCTTGTATTTAATGAAAAATTGTAGATGTTTACTCATTTATATTAGATGATCACATCTGGAGAGATATCTTTTTGAATTTCACTTTGATAGAAAAATCATTGGAATCCAGTTAGGAGGAATGTTTTAAGTGAGGGATAGATTTAACTCTACAATATTTATGTAGAAAGAAAATGACATATTTCAAGTGGATTTTGTGGACGCTAAAATATCTCTCTCTGTCAAATTAACACAAATATTTGATCCCATAACGAATAACGTTAACATAAAATGACCGTGAATTTATTCTCTTTTAGATTACAATTCCCAATATTAAAAGAATGGGAATCTGCGTAGTGTAAGAAAATGACAAGCAGTGTAAGATATTTCAAACGTCCTTCTCTCCATTAAATTGGTCATTACCTACATTTGGCACCATATGACAATCACCAAATATCAGTCTTCGATATTATATTAGTTCTTTTGTTAGAAAACCATGATCTAGATTTGTTTTTCTGCACTGAAACAAATTTTGCATTATCGACCACCTCCGCAAAAAGCATTCTAAATCGGTTCAATGCAAAATTTATCTTTTTTTGAGAATTTTGGTTATTCACATTAGACCAGTAATTCTAGACCGAAACTCCTATTTCTTTGTATTAGAAATGTGAAACCTTTGGTTCAGTCTTCCGATTAAGTTCTAAATTTCATAAATACATAACTTTAATAAAGACTAAATTTATTCAGAGTGCATGTATTTCTGCGAGTCCACTTTGCAACTTTGAAATTAGATATTGTTTTGAATTACACAAAGTATGCAACGATGATTTATTGTGAAATAAAAAAGATATTTTATTTGTGTCTATCAGAACCTGAGTTGAATATAATGTATAATCAGCCTTATAAGGTTATGTGAGTTGTTTCACATCTGATAAGACGACAGTCACTGAAAAGCGAGGAATCATTTCATAGCATTTTACGCTTATCAGATTTGAATTTTTGAAGATATAATTTATTAATTTTACCGATAGAATATTTGAGTATAAGGCAAAATATCAAACATGTCGAAGAACACACACATGTAATACAATTCAGTGTCAGATAATGGCTTTCTGGAATTATGAAATGCTGTTGCATATACTTATATAACACGAAAAGTTCAACTGTTCAGATCAGCTTCAGAAATTACTTCTGTTCCTTTGTATAAGTCGATGCTAGTTTTTTTCATTGTTATAAAATAGTTATAGCTATTTGTATCTGGAGCAATTCGATTATGATTAAATAAGTCGTTTCTTCTGCAGCAGATTCGATTTCTTACACATTCTTTGGGGCCATTTCTCGCTGAAAATATATGCATTGAAATATAGATAATAAATATATTGTGAAATTATCGAAAATGTTTTATTTTCCCGAGGATTATTGTTACTTTATATCTCAGCTAACGTGTGCCGAATAATTCTGTTCAATGAAGAAATCTTTAATAATGAATGTATCTACCATAATATGATGAGTTCCATGTATCGAAAATCTCGTTTAGGCATTCATTGCCTTATTTTATGTTTTGTTCGAGTACTATTTTACACGTTATATTCGACTTTGCAATTATTTGTTAATAACTCAGTTCTGAACATCGAAACTCTGGTCAATCGGTTTTGTTTCAAGGAGATGGAAATTCAATCAAATTACCTAGATTTGATAGAAGACAAACTTTGTATTTCGAATAAAAATAACACGATTTCACTTAAAACCGAGATCATCTTTCATAATATAATCTCACTCTGTATGTCTCTCTCTCTCTCTGTATATATATATATATATATATATATATATATATATATATATATGTATATATATATATATATATATATATATATATATATATATATATATATATATATATGTATATATATATATATGTGTGTGTGTGTGTGTGTGTGTGAACATTGAAGTCAACACTCAGAGGCTGTTTCATGCTAGACGCAATCGTCAGTCGATTCGTCTAGCATGAAACAACCTGTCGCATTTGAGTGTTGACTTCAATGGTCACATTTTTATTTATATTTACATACACACTATTTCTGATATTGAGCAATTTATCCCATAAATATAGCACACCTTAAAATTATATTTCTTCATATATATATATATATATATATATATATATATATATATATATATATATATATATATATATATATATATTTTCCGTTTGATATAAATTAAATTTACATTTGAAAAAAGGAATCATTCCTAGGTTACTTGGATAAGTATATTTTATTTTGGTCAATGGGTTCCTCGGGGGAACACCGCAAACTGATTTTTTTTCCTTTGATTTAAATTTGAACAAGGGAATGACTCCAAACCAAAATATATGAGAAATCCAGAATATGGAGATCACATCGGCAAGATCATTGTGTAATATAGAAATGCTTCATTTTTCTCCACAAATTATAACAATGACTTAAAATAAAACACAGCAGTGGGTAATTCGGTTAGTTTAATGTTTGTGTTGGTCTTATACAATATTTTTTGTCTGTGTATAAAATCATTTGAGAAATTTAAACTGTTAGTGAGGTAAAAAAATTAATTCTTTAAAAACACTTTTATCTGAGTTTTTACGAACTGATTAAACGTAATACAATATTTTTAATATGTTGGATAATTTAAATCTTATAAAGAGATATAATTGATTGATTTGTTTTTTTTACGGTATGTAAAACATTGTCGCGTTATTTAAACCGAAACATATTTCTCCAGATCTAATTAATATTATTTAACCCATATTTGGCAGAGAATAAATTAATGTATAGCTTTCACTAAGGTATTGGCGCGTAAGTGAATGATGGATGTAAAGAACTCCTCTGGAATTCGAACTATGCTCTGTTTTCTCAATGCAAGAACATCCACACACCCACTTAATTGGAAGTTAGTTTCTTACCGTTCAGTTATTTTTTGTAATGATTCTTTTCCCTTTGTTTGTGATGAATACTTCTTCAAGACTTAATTTGGTCGACGTCTTTAATCCACTGCTGGATCTCTCTGTTTATATGAAGAACGTGGTGCTTTCGATGTGCATTGACCAAATTGTAGCCTCGAAATCACCAAGTTCTTCATATAGATATTTAGCGATATAGTTTAATTTGTTGTGTTATTTGCATGACCATTTGTCTGAAAAGATTTATGAAATGTGTGTTAATTTTCGCCTTTCGTTGTTTCATTATTGGTTGTAGGATAACTCTCTGATATTTGTTGTTTTATTATGTTTATTATGTTAGATATATGTTTCATAATATGTATATTTCATTATGTTGTTTCATTATTGATGCTTCATTATGTTTCATTATGTATGTTTCATTATTCTTTCATTTGTTTGTGATGATTATTTCTTCAATAATTAATTTGGTCGGCGTCACTAATCCACCGCTGGATCTCTCCGTTTATATGAAGAACATGGTGCTTTCGAGACTACAATTTGGTCAATGCACATCGATTGCATCGAGTCCGCCTTTATATTAGAACAAAGAGAAATTTTAGAATTTTGGCGGGAAAAGTTTTTCAGTATATTTGTTAGTTGTAAAATCTTCGTCTGGTGTCGAGGATAGATTTATTTTCACGTCCTCTCTATTTGAACTTTTGCCGTTGAAGTTCACTGTAAACGGTGGACAAATTTGCTATGTGGCTTTAAAATCATATTCCTACTTTTGCTTTTAATGGAGGTGAAAATAGCTTCATTGTTTGATCGTAGTATCATTCATTCTTTTGCCATCGTGAACAGTTTTCTCTATAACAAAATATATAATTAATAATTCATCTTTATAATTCGACATCTTTAAAATAACCCCGTTACAATTTGAATTCTTTTCCTACTGAAAGTCGCCGTAAATTATTTTGAATTCCGACTTAAAAATCATATTTAGAATTTTACTATTTTTGGAGGTGACGATATCTTCGTTTTCTAAGTCGAACTAATTGATGCTATGTTTATTCCTATACTTATTCATTGTAGAGTTTTCAGTATAAAAAAAAACCTATACCTTTAATTTGCGAATTTAGGCGTTAAACTTTGTTGTTTATATATAATTTAACAAAGATTTGGTTTGTGCTTTTAGAATAATATATCAAATATGTCTGGTTATTGGCGAGTTTGCTTACTTGTCAATAAATGCAGTTATTTTTATATTAAATTTAAATTATTATATTATCAACTTAAATAGAGCTCACACCACTGCAATTGGCTGTTGGTCAACTTACAATCAAATGCGTGAGAGAGGTTTAGGGTTTGCCTAATATAAGTCAGTGTCTGCAGGCTGTTAATTTAGAGGGGGGCGCATCAGAAACTGATCAGCTCTGATGGGGTCGACTTGGTGTGGGGAGTGTGATGTTTGAAAGACCCGAAACTGCCCAATGACCTAATTTAGAACATCCCTGACGACGCCCTCTAGCGTTAAAGAGCGTATATTCAAAGTAATAACAATATATTGTCAGTGTTGTTTGTTCGATAAACATATTAAAATCAAAGTAGCAGTCTTTTAGCAATTAGATTTCTCGTCATGTGTTCACCATTCTTGATTACAAGATGGCCATTGTTATTTCAGATGGTGAATGAAAGCAGCGCATCAGCGCTAACAGCAATTTTTCTGGCAGCTTAAACGCCAGAATTCGTAATGTTCAATAACTAAATTTGCTTACTGAGCATTTAAACATATTCCCTTTCTTTTGCAGCTGTAAATTAATAGAATACTAAATGTTGTTGGGCTTAGGTAATGGATAACTTTACTGTTATTGACATTATAAAGTGATTCAGTGAAACAAAGACAGTTCTGCTTAAAGTTGCTTATTTTCTCTTCACAATCATATCCATGATAATCTTGCAGTTTGCTTCATTGATATAATTATTGGTCTATACATGTCTCCAATTACAATGGAAAATGGTTTTAGAAATATGGTTTTTACTCTGTAAATATGTTGGCTCTGCACTAGATGATTTTCGTAACTATGGCTACTTTGCCCTCTTTATCTTATATTTTATTAAGGATTTGAATGATGAGGTGGACGCAGGACAGAACACTTTTTTTTCTATCAGTCGTAAACAGCATTTCTCTTAGACGACTGTCCATTCTAAATATTAAAAAATATATATTTGTTCTAATGTGACAGTCGTCAGAATTTCGGGAAAGCTATTACATGCTACGCATTGCTTATTTTTTTGTTTAGTTTGATATTTTAACGTTTCATCTTCAAAGAATAGAAAAGAAAAACGATATATATATATATATATATATATATATATATATATATATATATATATATGTAGTTTACCTTTTATGTTTCAAACATTTATGAAAATAATTCGCCTCAGTAATGATGTATTCTGTTGCCGCACTATGTCCATAAATTATAAGATATTAAATTGATACTGAGACGAGATGGATAATGAAGATAGCAAGACAAGCGTACACAAGACAATGGCCACCTGTTCAGTCAGAAGTCATCCTTTTCTCTGCTGCGTGAATAGTTTCTCATTCTGTGATGGAACTCTATCAAGTAACCTTATTTTTGCAATATCGACAGATGTATTGTTATAAAAGTCAGCCTGAAGAAAATTGACCTTGTATTCTTTAGAGAATTTTAACCTGTCTTCCGTCTTCATCAGCCCGAAGAAATTGAAAGCTCTCCAATATATCCCTTATTTTAATTGTACTATAAGCGTTGACGCCATGTCGGATAAAGTAATAACATAAAATTGGACAGGCATATTGTTACGTAAATTGTAAAAAAACAGTCACTGAGGCAGGTCCAAAATTTACCTGTCTAATGCCTTTCATTATGTCTATCGTCATAGAACCAAAGCCTAGGTCATCTACAGTTTAATCGACGTTTCCATCACTATTGCCCACTTATCGTTCTCAAAGTGCACTGAACTGACTTTATTACTAACAACACTTATATCCTGTCAACGTCACAATAATAAATATATGCTACAAATGGAGCACCTACATTAGACAGGCTATGTGAATGCATGATACTGTTCAATGCATAATGAAGTAACAAACCATCGTGTTTCATATCATCGAGTTAAAACTATTCAATATATATTCTTTATATTTCTGAGATTAGAATCCCGTAACTATACATGTGTCAGACGCATTTCGTCCAGATATTTAAAATTAGCTACAAGTAGAAATAACTAACAATATTTTCCGGTTATATGAGACACTATAACCGAAATTTAGTTATATTTCTGACCCAATTTAATTAATGTATAACAAAGAGTATAAATTAATAAACAGTACCTGCCGATGTGTATACTAAACATATGTTAGTCTGCTTCAATGACGTTCGACTCAGGACAGTTTCATCTATGTTTACCAGCGAAGTAAATGTCTTCCTTATGCATAGGATTAAGTATACACCTCTGTTTGCTCTAAATATTGTAAAGATTCTCTAAAAGCTCATAGAAACTGGATGAGATCGGCTGCATTATGTGTCCAGACACGTCTGTCAAAAGGAATTACACTATACAATGACAAAATATTAAATTCAGTGTCCCTACATCTTTCAGCGATTCCTCTCACTACATAATTATAACCGACCCCCGCGTTTACATCTCTCTCGACTTAACACACACATATAATTCCATCAATAAAAACAATACTTTAGCCTGATGAAGATTCTCCGATATATTAAATAAATGCTGTGTAAATATTGTAATTCCATATATAATGTAGACATTATAAATTCTTAATTTTAGTAGATCAGAACCGGATCAAAAGCTGAACAAATAAGAAATTAACATTAAGTTTGGTTCGACAAATTTTTAAATTTTCCTGCCTATTATACACGAGGTATTTTTTTTCTGAATTTAACAGGCCAAACTTACATTTGCGTCTCATAAATGTGTTCGCGTTGTAGACGAATAATTTTGCTAGGTCCGGAAGAAGATTACTTGTTTTAAAGGTCATGTTACGCAAGTCTTCCGAATAACGAAAACTGTTTTTGAAAATTATGATTCAGGATTTCATCACTTGTCCGGTTTCGAGCCACACCCACTTTAGCAAGTGTGAAATAAGTTACGTATTCAAACAACAAGCAAACATGAGTTCCTTTTTCTTGTGGTATTATCTTGATTATGATAGGATTATCTCTATTTTTTGGCATTATCTTGATTATCGCTTTTAGCTGTGCGCGAAAGATAACTTAGCTTTGCACGAAAGATAACCTTAAATACCTTCGATTCACGAAGACGAAGTAATTATAATATTTATTTGTTCATATTTATTTAATTTTCTTCATATTATAAAGAATAATAATACCAAAGCGGTATAACTGTGATCAAATATATATATATATATATATATATATATATATATATATATATATATATATATATATATATATATATATATATATATATAGTTTGATTTGTTGCTATTTGCATGGCCAAATATCTGAGAAGGTTTAGGAAATGTGAGATAATTTTCGACTTTCGTTGTTTCATTATTGGTTGTAGGATATCTCTCTGATATTTGTTGTTTTATTATGTTTATTATGTTTCTTTATATATGTTTCATTATGTATGTTCATTATGCTTCATTATGTTTCACTGTTTCATTATGTATGTTTATGTCGTTTCATTATGTTTCATTATTTATGTTTCATTATTTTGTTTAATTATGTTTCATTATGTATGTTTCGTTATGTTATTTCATTATGTTCATTATGATTATATCATAATGTTGTTTCATTATGTCTATGATATTTCATAAAGTTGTTTCATTACGTTCATTGTTTCATTACGTATATTACATTATTTAGGTTTATGTCGTTTCATTATATTCATTATGTTTTATTATTTATCTTTCATTATGTTGCTTCATTATGTATGTTTCATTATGTTTTTGCATTATGTTCATTATGTATGTTTCATTATGTTTCATTATGTATTTTTCATTATGTTTCATTATGCATGTTTCATTATGTTGTTTCATTGTTTCATTATGTATGTTTATGTCGTTTCATTATATTCATTATGTTTCATTATTTATGTTTCATTATGTTGCTTCATATGTATGTTTCATTATGCTTTTTGCATTATGTTCATTATGTATGTTTCATTATGTTGTTTAATTATGTTTCATTATGTAAGTTTCGTTATGTTATTTCATTATCTTCATTATGATCATTTCATAATGTTGTTTCATTATGTCTATTATATTTCATAAAGTTGTTTCATTACGTTCATTGTTTCATTACTTATATTTCATTATTTACGTTTATGGTTTTTTCATTATGTTCATTATGTTTCTTTAGGTTGTTTCATTAATGGTTGTAGCATATCATTCTGATTTTTGTGAGAAAAAACAAAAGACTAAAATTAAAGAAATGCTAGTCAAAATTAATTTAAAATTATTTAAATGTAACCTATTTCTGAAGATTTAGACTACATATCAAGTGTTGTTTATTTTTCTCTCGGTTTCAATATATCAACTCCATGGAGAAACAAGTTGAAATCTTCTGTCACTTGTAGAGGACAAACTTTACATATGTTTGTGAAAGAATTCTCCCTCGAAACGCATATTCAAAGATTTTCATTAGCCCTTTTTTTTTCTAACGCTATGGTTGAGATGAAAACCGGGTTAAAGTTTGAGGATTTAACGCTCTGGTGCTAAGTGTTTCAGCATGTAAACCTCCCAGTTGGTATTCTTGGGTTGTTAGATACATTGTAACGTCTCTTCGACCAGTACACTGTCTGCCTATAGCATTTTTTCTTCGAAAGGATTTCGGATAGCAGTCCTGAGAAAATAGACGGAAATATGTCATATACGACATCTTTGTGTGCCTCACTAGTTAAGAAAAGGACGACTTTTATAAAAGTCTGTGGAAACAAAAGAATGACGCATAAGTGATTAAAGGAAAGATACAGAAGTAAAGGTGATAAAAAAAGGAAAAATAATAAGGAATGGGGGAACGAAAGTTGATATAAGTAAAGCGAAAGCGCGAAAAGACTTAGAGGGAAATAAAGAAATAAAGTAATGAACAAGGATAAAAAAAATAATAATGATATAAAAAGGCGAGAAAGAAATCAAAAGAGACTCGGAGAGAAGAAAAGAGGGAAGTGTAAAAGGATAAAATTAAATACAAAACAGAAATAGAGGAAAAATTAAAAATAATGAAATTCAGGTCAAACCGTGTATAACAGGGATCGTGAAGAAAGAAAGAAAGAAGGAAAGAATGGAGAGGAAAAAAGAAAGAACGAAAGAATGGAGAGAAAAAAGAAAGAAAAAAGAAAGAAAGAAAGAAAGAAGGAAAGAAAGAATGGAGAGAAAAAAGAAAGAATGGAGAGAAAAAAGAAAGAAAGAATGGAGAGAGAAAAGAAAGAAAGAAAGAAAGAAAGAATGGAGAGAAAACAGAAAGAAAGAAAGAAAGAAAGAATGGAGAGAAAAATGAAAGAAAGGAAGAATGGATAGGGAAAGAAAGAAAAAATGAAAGCAAGAAAGAAAACATGGAGAGTGAGACTAAAATAAAATGCAAAAGGGAAATAGGGAAAAAGGAATAGAAAAACTGAGAAGATAAAAAGGATTGATGAAATTCAATCAAACAGTACATAACAGAAACAGGAAAGAAACAAAGAAACAAAGAAACAAAGAAACAAACAAAGAAAAAGTAAAATAAACGAAAGTATGGAAATGGAAAAAGAAAGAAAGCAAAAAAAGAAAAAGAGTGAAAGAAAGAAAAGGAGAGAAAGTGAAATAAAGAAAGGCGTGGAAATGGAAAAGAAAGAAAGAAAATACGAAAATAGAGTAAGGAAGAATAAGATAGAAACAAAATGAAAGAAAAGGAATCTATGGAAATGGAAAAAGAAAGAAAGAAAAGGAAAGAATATAAAAGAAAAAATGATGGAAATTGATAAAGAAAGAGAAAAACGAAAAAGAGAGGAAGAAAGAATAAGATTAAATGGAAAAAGAAAGAAAAGAAACGTAAAAAATGGAGAAATAAACATAGAAATCAAAGAAAAAAATAAAGAATATGAAAGATGGAAAAGAACAAAAAAGAAAAGTATGAAATGGAGAAAGACAGAAAAAAGAGAAGGGAAAACAAAATAAAGACCTAGAAAATAATTATTAAGAAAAATTAATGATAAATCTAAGAAAAGAAATGAAACATTGAAAAAGAAAATGTTAAAGTATTCAAGGCAATAATGCTCCGATGACGCAAGGGGGTCTACCGGTATTAAAAGATAATGAAAAGAATTTAGAAGGAACTGGAAATACAGTTCTCAGCAGGAAATATTTGATAAACATCTTTCAGAAATATGCATTTAAATAAAAATAAATAAATAAAATCTGTATCTATATAAGGCAGGATGTGTGTGTGTAACGAATACACGCCCGCGATTTTCGACGGATGTGCACCAAAATTTTCATGCACATGCTCCAAGATTGTCCAAACGCCGAGACTGACGTTGCATTTCCCAACTCCCATCAATAGTGGAAATAATCGATTTTTTCATGCTTCTACGGCAGTTTTCATGTAGTTTGCGACTATTTTCTACTGGCCAGAGTGAGAGCCTATAGCTGGCTGCCACGAATAGGCCGGAAGATTTTATTGGCCAGCGTGAGAGCCAACAGCTGAGTGACACGAATGTTAACTAGCATGCTAAAAAATTCGATAGCTGCATTCGTCACAAGTGGGAAAAATTTAAATCTGCATGGCACTTTACCCCAATTGGCTCATTCGCTTGCTTAAACTCAACGGTAATTCTGATTCCGCAGAACTGGGTTGGGTGTGAAAACGTATTTGTTGTTAACATTCTTTTTTTCATTCGGTTCTTCCAGTTACGAGACCTTTCTTAAAGCTGATCTTTTTGTGTTCATTTTGTTTAGTTCTTTTTTCGTAACAGATTTAATGTTTAGTATAGAGCTTAGAAAAAATTCGCCGTGTGAGATGGGCAAGAAGTAAGACATGTAGCAACATCAGCACGGCAAAGGGCACAACTTTAAAGGCAAGGAGGGGCAAAAATATTTTAAGTCAAGTGATAGCGATTGCTGTATGAGTCGTACGATTTTTGAATCTTGCACGGGCATCGCCGGGCCATGCTGCTAGTATACACATATAGAAATACGGAAATAAATATTAATGAATATGACAAAACAGGACGGAAGTATATGAAAATTCCTATAGTAAAGCACCATATATTGACAGAAATAGTAGAAGGGGGAGGAAAGAAAATCAAGTGTTGTTAAAAAAATATTGGTATGCGAATAATGACTAAAGAAAAATGCAAGTAGAAATGGTGTAGAAATGGTAATTTAATGGCCGCAACAGTCCTGCTAATACGGACAAATGTTTTTGCATTTGTAGATTTCATTTGGAGGTAACTTCTGGTTAGGGCTCGTTTTATCAAAATAAAATCATTTTATGTCGCCAGTGATTATCTTCTTCAGAAATGACTTATTCTCTGCCGAGTATGGAAAGAAAGGAATGTGTATAAAAGCTGACCTATTTTAGTTTCATGTGGAAATCATTTACCGAGGTTTAAAATATTGACTAATGTCTATAAAGGACCGACTTCAGTTGAATGTTTGTCGAATCAACGAGGAATTGATTAAATTAAAAAATAGTAAAATTTATTAAATAGCTCGCACCAGGAATTTTGGCATCAACTTACCATTTAAAGTATACATGCACATAAACACATACGCAGGCACACACACGTACACATATATACACATACACATTTAAATATGTGCATGTGTGATTATGGGTGCGTGCATAATTAAATACATATAATGTATATATATATATATATATATATATATATATATATATATATATATATATATATATATATATATATATATCAATTATATGTATTTAATTTCTGTATTTAACTTCTCAATTTTTCTTCATGGAATCAATCTGAGTTGTTTTGATTTTTTTAATACTGTGCTGTATTTTTACGTCCCCTGAAAATATCTATCTATCTATCTATCGATATATATATGTATATATATATATATATATATATATATATATATATATATATATATATATATATATATATATATATATATATATATATATATATACATACTTATTTTCTTAAATGAGCACCTGACATCCACCATAAATATTGAAACGTAAAATCTATGAATGAATTCCTACTTGTTCCTTATATAATCATTTTGGGGGAATTTATCTATATCTTAAATTTATATATTTATAGTTACGCTTATCGCTCGGAGCGTATTTGTTACATTGTACTTCCAGTGGGGAAACCTAAAGTCACAGCATGCTTTTTAGTGACATAGGGATAATTATTTTGAAATTGTTCTCCTTAAAATTAAAATAATTTTCTCATGACAGTTACAATTACAATGAATAAGAGTTAACCAATAAACAAAAAATCCCCTACTCTTTCAAACTTTCTTTTTCCAGTATTCGTGCTATTCGTATTTTTTTGTAGTGTAGGTTCTTTTTTCTTGAAACTTTCTAAAGATATTTCAACACTTTGTGAAACTAAGTCATCGATCGTTACCAATGTATTTTCTGTTTGCGGCTATCATACTTTTATCGAAAAGATTCTAAGATGGTGTGTAATCATCTCTTGTGTCCCAAGACGAGTTTTTTTATGTACTTCCGATTATTCTTATTTCCACTCTGTTTGCCGAGGGAATGAGGCATCGTATAACCTCCTACTTTGGCTCTCCTGATTATTAGCGGCTCTTTAATATGGTATCATATAACGCAAGGTCTCTATTCCCCCTCCTTCAATCAATTATAGTTGTTATTATCCTCTGCTGATAAAGCTGAATGCTTTGTCTGTAAATTTTCCTCAAACTCTACTCTTGACTCATATAGTTTCCTCTATCAACTCTAACCTTGATCCCCACAAAGCACGTAGACCACAATTTATCCTTGTAATAGTCATTAATAAGCGTCTCCCGAAGTGTTCTCTATTCCCTCTAAACTGTATAATAAATGCCTCGCTGTCTCCTGCTGAAAGTCATCGTCTGATGTTCCAGCGTTTAAGAACTCTGGTGAACCGTCCGAGTCTTTCAACTAGCGGCTTATTAGCCTTATAACTATTTTTGGGAAACTCCTAGAGACCGTAATCAATGCTGAATTGGTTGATCATCTTTCATCGCAGGGCCTTTTCTCGGACAAGCACTACTGCTTTAGATTTTCCAACTCAACTGCTACTGTACTGACGTTGATTGCCGACAGATTCTGTCATACTCTAGATAAGAACAGTGAATCCTGGGCTGTAGCTTTGGATATCTCGAAAACCTTTGACAGGGTCTGGCATACAGGTCTTCTATACAAGCTGAAATGTTACTGTGTCTCCGGACACATTTTTTCAGCTGATTCATTCTTTCAAATCAAATCGTGAACTAAAAGTTACCTTGAACGAACACTCGTCTAGATCCTTTCGTACTAACACGAGTTTCCCCCAGGGTTACATCCTTGGTCCTACGCTGTTTTAATTTTCATTAATAATCTTCCCGATGACATTAGCTCTCAACTTGGCATGTACGCTGATACAACCTTTTAAACCTTGCCTCAATAGTAAGGCTGATCGACTCGACCAGATCAAAATGGCAGTTTATGTCCAAAAAGAAATCGAATCCGTCGTTAAAAGAGACACAAATGGCTTGTTAATTTTAACAATTCCGGAACTAAACGTATCTCCATTAATCATCCGAGAGAACCTCTCTACCTTCCATCGATATGGTTGATGCTAAACTCCAGAAAAATGACTCGTTGCTCCTTCTGGGGCTAACGTTCTCAGCCGACATGAAGTGGAAAGTCTATATTGAATTCATTGCTTGGTCAGTTGCCAAGAAATGTGGTTCACTGTGTGGCGCAAGACAATCTTTCACTGTGGAATAAATCTTATATATCTATGTCTACAATTCGTCCACATTTAGTATATTGCTGCCACATATGCTCCGGTGTCCCTGTTATTTACCTTGTCATTGATGACATCCAAAGACGAATCAGCAATATCGTTGGTTCTGATCTGGCCGCTCGGCTTCAGTCAGTTACCCAATGCTGTAAGATTGCCTCTCTATGCCTTTTCTATAAATACTTTCAGGGTAATTGTTCGGATGAGCTCTTCACCGTGATACCCAGTCTTTATGAATTTATGCGCAGTACTAAACCGGAGTCGAGATCTCATCAGTTTACAGGTAAGCTGGCTGGATGTAACCGTAAGTTCTATGATACAGGTTTCTTTCCTCTCACTTCTCGATTGTGGAACTCCTTTCTGTCTTGATGTTTTCCAGCCAACTTAAATTTACAAAAAATGAAATGCAATGTCAATCGCTATTTATTGTCCTACTGATTACATTTTTCTCTTTTTGCTCATTACTAATGTGTCAAATTCTTCCAAATCCGGTAACCTCTTCCGTGGCGTTAATGCCTTGCTTGGGGTGATACCGATTAAAAAAATCATATTTGCAGTCCATATACTATAAATAAACCGTTACTCTCAACCAAAATTATCAGGGTTTTATGGAAGATATAGTCTTATGAAGAACTAACGGCTAAAATGGAATTTTCCGACCTAAGTCAATCGCTTCCCTACAAAACAATTACTTTAAACGTCTTGAAGTTGTCTTTGAGTAACATGAGATGATGTGCGTATGATTGATGTGTCATACCCCTTAAAATATAATGACTACCATATTTCTGTTAACGCTGGAAAATAATCCTTTCCTCTCAGAATTACAAAAACAAAAAGAAGTGAACGAAAGTTTCAATTCCGATTTTTTTTCAAACAGTCGCATAAAATCAAACATACGCCCAAGCAGGTTTACACATTCAGAATGTAATTAGATACGCACAGTTTAGTAAGGTTCAAGGCCAACAATTGATATTGGATAAACTCATAATTTCTGGCGCCCTCTCTGCGTCTTCTTTCATGAGGCGTGTCCACAAATTGTAATCCTTTGTAGCTCTATGCTATGTCTGTCGCCATACTACTCATCTCAGTCGTTGTTCTCCTATCAACTTGCAAAATCTCATTAGGTAGGTTACCCTAGCTTTCTATTTGTCCATCATACCTTCTGCATTTTTTGTGGAGCATATATTTCAAGCAAATTTTCTTTAATACGTGCACGAAAAATTTCAACTGATTACATTCTAATTACAAGTGTACTATTTATAGCATTTTCCTGAAAAAATACTCATATATTCAATTTATGTTATTCTCATCATTCCTCCATAGAAATACATATATGTAGCGTCTCGACTAAATTTTCATCTATGAGAAATTTATCCAACATTCACGGCCATATAAGAGGATAGATAAGACAGGACACTTCAATACTCTGTATATATATATATATATATATATATAAATATATATATATATATATATATATATATATATATATATATATATATATATATATATATATATATATATGAAGAATTATAGTCTTAGTGTGCTATATTTATGGGATAAAGTGCTCAATATCAGAGATAGAGCATGTGTAAATATTAAAGTGAACATAGAAGTCAACACTTAGAGGCGACTGTCTGTTTCATGCTAGATGTAATCATCGGGCCACCTGATGATTGCATTTAGCATGAAACAGACTGTCGCCTCTAAGTGTTGACGTCTATGTTCACTTTTATATTTATATATATATATATATTTTTTGTTGATATATATATATATATATATATATATATATATATATATATATATATATATATATATATATATATATATCAACATGAGAGGAATAACATATGGAGTAAAAGCCCACTGTTCGTAGAATTTACTTTTAAAAAAGTGCTCAATACAAAGTAGAGCAATATATTATTATTATGATTTTATTATAAGAGATGATAATAAAACCATTTTTGAAATCGCCACACAAAAGCTTTTATGTTTCAATAATAGGATTGTACTTCTTCAGGCGATGGTAAATAACTGGTGATTAAATGTTTTTTAAAGAAATTTGAAACAAAGTGTAACCACATTTCTGAAAGTTAAAGTTTGGGGACATAAGGTCAGAATTCAAAATAACTTGTGGGTATGTCTTTATTAACCAATTAAATTTCAGGTCTACGCTAAATAGAAAGGTAAGCTCAAAGAGGAGGTGGGTGAGTTATTTTTTCATGGCAGTTTAAACCGGAACCTAGACTGGCAATCGTTGACAAGTCCAGAAAATATACCAGCGACAAAATGCTGACAGATTTTCCGCAATCATCATTTATGGCCTGCCTACTCGATTATTCTAGAAAAACATTCTTCAATTTAACCATGGTTATTGAAAATTGACTTTTTTTAGTTACCAATTAATTAAAATGTTTCTAGAATATAAAAATGTAAAAGGGGCAAATATTTCGTTTGTCACTTTATTTGAATTTGATTAATTCGTTTCCGATTAGTCCCTATCTTTTAATGTAGACATTAGCCGCACTAATCGAGGAATATTCCTGTGTGTGTGTATATATATATATATATATATATATATATATATATATATATATATATATATATATATATATATATATATATATATATATATATACTGAGTGTGGGAGAATATGTGATAGAATAATAACAGAACAGTAATTAATAACGCAGATAACGATTGACATTGCATTTAATTTTTTGAAAGCAAAACTAGAATGAAAAATACCTGAAGATAGTCCCACAAGCGAAAATTGTTAGCGGAAAAATTACGGTTACCTCAAGACATTTGAACTGTAAGAACATTGTACATTGCTACCAATTAAATCCAGGCATTAAAAAGGAAACCTCATCAGAATTAGTACCATGAAAATATTTATAGCGATGAGAAAGTGTCTGAAGCCGAAATACCATCTCAGGCCCAATCACGTTGCAGATTCTTCTTTGCACGTTATCAATAATCTCTACATACACGGCAGAAGCTCCAGACTAAATGTGACAGCTATATTAAATGAACGGATGATTGATTGTGGTGAGTAAAAATGCAAACCAGTTTTCCTAACAGTAGAGCTAGCAATTGATTCTATATAATCTTTCCACGTTATGTCAGCGAAAACGCTTACCTGATAAATCTAAAAGATTCTCTCTCCTGGGGAGTAGCATCAGCCATACTCATGGAAAGTAAAGATGCTCTCTCAGACGAGTAAAAGAAGGCGGCTTTTGTCTCGGGGCGTTAAAATTAACAAGTCATCCCATGCCCGTTTCGTCAGAATAGATACTGAATGGAGTACCGAATATCATTGATTAACATTAGGAACAAGATAGGTCCAAGGATAGAGGCATAGGTGACGCCAGCATTATTGCAAAGAGATCTACAATAATGGCCGTTCAATAGAACTTTCATTTCGCGAATCAATTGAATTGAATAACGTAACAAAATTCTCCCAGAATAACATAACCTTTCAGAGTGTGAAGAACAGCGTGCGAATCTCTGTCAAATGACTTCGAGACACAGCTTCACCATTCTTATCTAAAACTTGATAGTCTCTTTCAGCAATAACGGTTAATACCTGCTTATCTGAAAGAAGACCAAACTATGTATCATGCTTAATCAATTCAGAGTCGATTAGAACATTTAGTAATTTACCAAAATGAGGTACAAGGTGTTAAAATCGATCGATAGAATAATCAAACGTTTTGTCTGAGTTCTTAAGGTTTTGTTTATATTGTTTTACGGCACATCAACCGCAATGGGCTATTTAATGCCAACAACATTTTTAGGATAGATTCGTATGAATAGAATATGTATTCTTTGGTTTAGATTAGTTTGGTTTATTTTGTTTTACGGCATATCAACCTCAATGGGTTATTTAATGTTGACATGTTTAGGATAGATTCGTATGAATAGAATATGTATTCTTTGGTTTAGATTGGATTGGTTTATTTTGTTTTACGGCATATCTAGCTCAATGGGTTATTTAATGCTGACAACATTTTTAGGATAGATTCGTATGAATAGAATATATATTCTTTGGTTTAGATTGGTTTGGTTTATTTAGTTTTACGGCATATCTATCTCAATGGGTTATTTAATGCCGACAATTTTTTTTTATTGATGGTAATATTTTGTTTTGTCAAAAATCTGTTTCAAAATTGTATTGCTGGTATTATTTTTTTCAAAAAAGTATTGCTGGTAATAGTTAACTATTTGCCCATAGCTGGGACCCTAACAGGTGCTACCACCCTGGCTCAGGGTGGACCTGGGAGCACCAGCAATTAAGAGGTGGTTGCACGTTCCTCAACACCTCCTGTTCAGAGGCATTGCTGCTGGATGTAGTTTAACGTCTTACTCAGGTCAGAGTTCTTAAGAATTGGAACCATATAATAGAGAAATTATGAGCCAGACTATGAGCACATTTCTTAAGGAATATTGCAGAGGTGGAATCAAGTCCACAAGCCTTGTGGGGATCAAGTTTAGAGATGACAAAAACCATAGACTGAGTTATAAGCATATCACAAAATAGAAATTCAGTTCTGAGTTGAAAGTCAAGCAAAGGTTCTCCAGATGATTCAAGAGAAGAATTAGAAGATAACTCACGGGTAAAATATTGTTTTATCAGCAGAAGATGTTAACACCGTAAATTAAGTGGAAAAATTCAGGATGGAAGATTTATTCTTATTTAACTCATTATTACAGAGCTGTTAGTAGTGACGTTAGAGGCTATATGCGGCCTAATTTTATCAGCAAACAAAACTTATCCGTGTCTCCCTTTTCTATACCTCAGTTGGGTTTGTGAACTATGATAGGGCGAATGACACAGATATTTGACTGAAACTTCTTCCGCGCAATTTTTGAATAGGAAGGTTTAAAATATCAATCCAAGAGATGTCTCGAATAAAGTAACGAAATGAAACCAATCAGTACGCTGGTAGGTAGAAGAATGGTTTATGAACAGGATGTTCCTGTCTAATAAACGGCTCAAAAGAAGATACTAAACGTAATAAAACGTGATCCGACCTGTAAAGAGGACAGAGTTACAGAGTTAGAGTGTTACTATGCTCGACAAGTGTTAGGAGAGGCGGAAAGGAAGACATTTAGTAGGGACGCATGTTGAACAGAATTATCAAGGAAATGATTAGGGAAATACGCTATTTGATTGAGAGACAGTGCAATAGACAATATATGAATACCAGCAACATCAGTAACATTAGAATGATTAAGGAACTTGGCATGATGAACAGCATATCGCTAAACAAATTAATGTTCGCAGATGAATGTATGGATAAGTATCTCTCTCTTCCTATATATATATTTCTATGAACATTTCTCGGACATTCAGGCCCGTAAATGTTATTTAATACTGTTTATTATAAACAGAGCATTTACTTAAATACTTGTATCTACAAAAAGAATGTTAAACATAAACAATGTGTTTAAATAATTGTCGGACTCCACATCTGCATCTGTGACGCTAACATAATTTGAGTCCAAGACGGATCGCGTCTCCGACCCGAGTGCACTCATCATCGAGAAGGGTACCGGTAGATGAAGAGGGCACTGCGTTGAGACATGCCCCACTACTCGGTTGTGAAGCAGATAGTAGACAGGCGAGGCGATGCAATCCAGAGAGAGCCTCAAATTAGTAAAATTGGCCACGCATTTTATTTTATCCCAGCTTTTTTGTTTTGATGTGTCTAGTGGGATAGAAAGTAAATCTTGGGTCCAGACGCTGCAATCTTGTTCGAAAGAACTACCCGAGAAACACTGAAAGGATCCACCGAGTATCTCATGAATTAATTCTCGACTGGACGAAAGTGAAGAAAGATATACTGGAAGGGCCAAATCTACCGGTGTGGAGCCTCCATCGATGAGTTTGGTTTGCATCCTCTCTCCTGTCGTCGTAGTGCCGGCCGCTTTTCACGGCATGCAGCAGTTAACTACACCATCAAAAGAGGTTTGGATGCAGCTGGATTCCCTTCCCAAATCGAACCCGTAGGCCTCGACCATGGTGATGGAAAGCGGCCGGATGGCATTACCATCTTCCCTTTTAAAATGGGTAAGTCGTTGATCTGCGCGGATACATTTTCCGCCGGTAATTTGATCAGGTCCGCCCGGGACGCAGAGATGAAAAAATATAGTTAAATATTCTTCTCTTGCTGATAGATTTTTTTTTACTCCTGTTCGATGGCTTTCCTTCGGAGGATTGGCGCGATTTCGTCTCGATTAAGGAACGAGCCTTGCGAAACGGAGTGGCTCTTGCAGCGTGTCTCACTGGCGACGGTTCGAGGTAATGCT
>OZ038484.1:10143053-10193053 GCA_964036315.1 Acanthosepion esculentum | reverse complement strand
CAGGTCGCTAAAAGAAAGAAAAAACAAGTGTTCACAAACGATAAAAAAAGATTTTGACAGAAATATCAACAAGTACGTCCAACAAACATATAAGGACAGCTATCATCGCCGTATTCAAGAAGTTATAAAACGTTTAAGTGTCCTTCTCTTTTTTAGCCGCTCGAAATATTTTAGAGTTGATGAAATTGTTTTAGCCTTTAATATAGAATTCTTTTCATTTCGCCTACAGGAATCTTTGCTCAGATTTCACTACATAAAGAACATCTATTCATTCTTTGTATCATTCTCAGTATGCGACGGATAACAGCGTTTTTTTAAAACAACAATGAACCCTCATTTTTAACGGATACATTCAGAATTAGATTTGAAGTCGAAAGCTCAAAGTATTCAGATGTTTTTCTCTAGTTAATATGGAACCATGACTTATAAATATATAATCAAAATGCATGCTAGAGATATACAATGGGGAAGTCAGATTGGTTTGAAGTTAGATTGGTAAGATGCGTCATGCCAACAAAACCAGGGAGAAAACCAGCACTCGACAAGACTTCGCAAGTCCATTAATACTTATCTGCTTTTCTGGTATTTATGGGAGTTTATTTACAAACCTTTTGTTTATGATAATGTGGAAAGTTAACATCTGGATTTTACCAACATTTGCCCTTCGAGTTACATGTGTTGTTGTTGGAAGTGTTCAAGCGCGATTCTTTCTTGTTTGGTAAAGCTAATGTGCATGATCAAATTCTTGCCTTTGGCACAATTTCCAATGGAACATAAACTCGAACTAATTAGGATTATTTTTTGTAATTTTCTTAGTTAACATGATGCATATCCTAATCTATATGCCCAATCTGTTTGCATTTTCTTCTTGTATTGATTTTTTTAGTTCTTCCTTTTATTCTTCCCCTCCCCTCTTTTCTCTCTAATTCATTTTCTTCTCCCCTCATTCTCCCCTCTTTCTTCTTTAATTTCGCCTACTTATTATTTTCCTTACATTTTTCCTTCCTTTTTCTGCTTTTAATCCTTCTCCATCTACTACCACTCTTCTTCGTCTCCTCCTCCTCCTTCTTCTTCTTTCACTCCATCTCCTTTTACTATTACTACTACTCTTCTTCTTTTACTTCTTCTCCATTTATTATTCCTTCTACTCTTCTCCATTTACTCCTCCTCCATGTCCTCCTTTTTGACCTTTTTCTTCTATTGCTCTCTTCCTTCTTTTCCCTTCCCCTTCATAGTCCTCGTTTATTTCTGTTATTATTATTATTATTATTATTATTATTATTATTATTATTATCCGAAGTAGTTTCACAATGTTTCCTTTGCCCGACTGTTGCGAATGAGTTAGAAAAAAGCAGGTAATTTTACATCAAAACTCTGCAAGTTACCAGCACTTCATTCATCTCGGCTTTCACCCCAGCTGCGCTAAACGACACTTCAAAGAAGAGAACCTAAAGAAATATCGGCTGCTGCTTTTCTGATTTCTTTCAACAAATTACTTCCCTTCATTGAATTGGCTTTTTATTGTAAGCGTTCGCCAAATTAAAAAAAATCTGCAAATATAAAATTAATGAAAATAAGCAAAGTAAAAAAAAACAAAAAAAAAACTCTTCTCACAAAATTAAATGAAGCTTTATTCGAAACTTAGATTAGCCGATGTACTTTTCTTTGGTGTCGTTGCTCGTCTGTTAATGGCACGAAATTATCCCAGAAAAAAAAATGGTTTAATTTGTGTTTGCAGAAGGCTGCTTTCGGCTGTTTGTTTCAAATGAATGTTACCTCGTGTCTACTTCAGATTTTCGAAGTCTACTATTTTGTGTATATATTGGCACACACATTGGACAAATATGTTGATAAACGGGTAATTCTTTTCTTTTTAATCATATAAATTAATATAAATGCATTCGTTAAATGTATAAAAAATACAAGTACATGATATTATCTGAATTTGATGACAACTTGATGAGTATAGGCGGCTAAAGGCATAAATTTATCGCATGAAGGTCAAACATTATTCAGAAATCTAACGAGGCAGAACGCATATCGAAGAGACATTGGTAGAAAATATTTATCCTGTTCTAAAGGAAATGACCTAAACTGGATTATCTGTTTCTAAGAGTCACCTCTTTTGAACAAGTATTAATGGATTGCTTGAAAAGAGACAGGAAATATTTTGATCTTTTCTACCCGTCAATATTAAATATAAGCATTGTTAGTATATCGGGTACATACTAATGTACCTGGTGTACTAACAAATGGAGACACAGGGTAGAAGTACAAGAAATAAATGCACAAAATGATTTAACACCACTGATGTATAGCAAATATAAGTCATAGTAAGATGCAATTTTAATTTCTCTATAGAAGAATTTGTTATATATATATGTGTGTGTGTATATATATATATATATATATATATATATATATATATATATATATATATATATATATATATGTATATATATATATATACATATATATATATATATATATATATATATATATATATATATATATATATATATATGAAGAAATATAGTATTAACGTGTGCTATATTTATGGGATAATGTGCTCAATATCAGAGATAGAGCGTGTGTAAATATAAAAGTGAACATAGAAGTCAACACTTAGTGGCCTGACGATTGCACCTAGCATGAAACAGATTGATACAATCGTCAGGCAACTAGTGCTGTTATTTTTCTCGGCTGTTTATATATAAGGGTCAGTGGTGCATTGTGGGTAATCTATTTTGGCGGTTACTTTTACCGGAAGTCGTTTATTTGCTTATTTATTTGTTTTAGTCAAATTATTTTGATTGTTTTTATTTAATTTTATTTTTGTTTTTTATCTTATTTATTTATTTATTTATTTTAGTTTTTATTTATTTTTTATTTTGATCGGTGTTTTTATTAACGTAGTAAAAATTTGTTTATATAACTTATGGTTGGTAGTCAATTATGGCGGTTATATTACCGGAAGTTGTTTATTTGCTTATTTATTTGGGTCAAATTGTTTTGCTTGTCTTAATTATTTTATTTTTATTTTTTATCTTATATATTTATTTATTTATTATTGATTTTTTTTTGGATCGGTGTTTTTATTAACGTAATAAAAATTTGTTTATATATCTTATTTAATAGGTTTTGTTTTTGTTTGGGAAGATAATTAAAGCTATTTCTTGAATTTTGGGGTTGAATGTTGTGGTTTATTATGACTATTATTTTGGTGGGAAAATTTTTAATTTATCTATTTGGATTGATTATCTTTATTTGTTTTTTTTCTAAACGGCTAGTTTATCGGTATCGGTTGTTAGTTTATTTATATATTTGGATGTATTTGGATCAATTTATTATACTTGTTATTTATTTGTTACACTGTATATTTTCTCTTTTCGGGTTTCGATTTTTAAGTAACGCCGTATATTATTTTTTATTCATTTGTTATCGTTATATAAGAGTCATAGCTATTTTCCGTCCGATTTTTTGTTTTGATTTTTTATAGTCTAATTTTTTGGTCATAATAGTTTGGTAATTTGTTTATTATTTACTTTATTTATTGATTTTGTTCCTTATTTTTTATTCTATTTCTTCTATTCTAACAGGTGTGATTTGGTAATTTGTTTGGATTAATTGATTTGGCTTATTTTATTGTCATTTTGTTTGTTTATGTATTTATTTATTTTTTCCGTTTTCGATTTTTAAGTTACGTAGTAAAAGTTTGTTTTCATGTCTGCATTTTGAGATTAGCTCGGATCTTTTATTTAATAATTTATTTTGGCCTGGGAAGTTAATGATAGCTATGTTTTCCTCCAAGCAAAATTTGAAAGTTATGATAGGTTGGTGTAGGCTGATGATTTTTTCCTTATTTTCCAAGATATTTTGGTGTTGTGTGCGTTTTGTTTTTTATTTCCCAGAAATATTTAGAAAGCATTGTGCTGTTCGCATATTTACTTTTTGTGAAATATGTTTTGTGTACATACTTTCTTTGTTTCCAGGGGCCTTCAATTACTCCTGTGTATACTTTTTCTTCATTATCTGGTGATTTTATCGTGGCTTGGTAGATTACGATCTTTTGTAAACAATTGCTATTTAAGGGTCATTCGTTTTTTATTCTGCAGTTGCACGTGGGTTTAATTTGTTCGTGTGGTTTGTTAATAATTTTCCTGTTGTGTTTTTTTATTATTTGTTCCATGTTCTCGGTGCAACTGTAGTTGATTTTTACTGTGTTTTTGTTGAATATTTTGTGTAGGGTGCTTGATTCCGGTTAGTGTTTGTGTAAACGTTTGAAGAATATTTTTCCTACGTTTGTTTTTGCTGTACGGTGTGTTGAACCATATGATATTTCCTTTCCTGTTGGCCTTTTTTGTCTTCTGTGGTGAGTATGTGAGTGTTGCTGGGAATCCTCTATCTTTTATGGCTGTTTCGTAGTATTTCTTAGCTTTGTTACATACTGATTCATTGAAGGAATTGTCGGAAAGCCTGCGGTTAATCGATTTTGGTATCTGTTTGATTATAGAAGGCGGGTGGTTGGAGGATGTGTGTATATAGAGTGGTTTATCATTGGGTTTTCTGTATGGTTTGTATGGGCCTTTTCGTAGGTTGAAGGTAACATCTAGAAAATCTACTTCGTTTAGGTTAGTTTTTATATCTATGTCGAATCCGTTATTTTTGAAAATCTTTATTATTCTTTTCTAGTTTTATCTGTGTTTTGTTTCTTGCAGTTTCTTAAGATTATGAGACCGTCGTCCCTGTAGAGTCCTGTGTCATTTCTATCTATTATTTTGCTTAGTTCGTGTAGTAAGTAAATACCTACGATTTCGCATGTGTCTGCACCGTCAAAGCTTCCCATTGTAGTGTTAAATATCCCATCTTTCTTTATCCATGCTTCTTCATGGTGAAATAGTAATGATATATATATATATATATATATATATATATATATATATATATATATATACATATATATATATATATATATATATATATATATGAAGGGTTAATCGAAAATAGATATGTTTACGTGTTTCGACTATTTTAGGCTTCATCAGAAACAAAAACGGAAGAAAGACGTGTATTTGCCTGTATGCTTAAATAATGAATTATAGTACTTTTACCGTAAGCAAGAGTTCCTCGTGATTAAAGAAGAAATAAAATGACTTTAAAAAACGCGGGTAATATTTATTCTGTATTTTTTTTCTTTATATTTTTTATTTCATAACGAAATTTGTTAATATATTTTCCCAGCATTTTATATCGAATCAGATAAATCCTCATCTCATTTTCAGAATGGTTCATTCAATGATTACTATGATTCATTATTTAGATATACACGCAAATATACATGCACACATATATTTCTTTCTTTCGATCTTGGATATGATGAAGCAGAGAAAGGCGATACGCGTAATCAAATCTATTTCAATGAAACGTTTTCCATTTGTCAAATTTGCTAAAAATCTTTGTCGGGATTCCGTATCCTATTTTAAAAGGACACACACACACACACACACACACACACACACACACACACACACACACACACACACACATATGTATATATATATATATATATATATATATATATATATATATATATATATATATATATATATATATATATATTCATATATCTTTTAAATTTTTTTAAGTAAGGCATTACTTTCCTATAGTTTAGGAATGTTCTTAAGTGTAGGAACTTAAGCATGCAAAAACTGCAGATGAAAAAGTTTTGATAGGAAAAAAAACTATATTTTAAACGGGATGGAAATTTTGGGCTATTTCTGAAAAAATATTTTTACCATTTTGCCAATAAATGGTACGAAAGAAAATGCAAAGGTAGAGATTAGATCATAAAAATGGATCTTTTTTAATCATAGTAAAATAAAAACAGTGAATGAAGTATAGATTCGGTTTGACATTGGTTAAATTCAATTCAAAATATTGTCATTTTGAAAAACATGATTCCCTGTCTTTGGTCTGTAAGAAAGGATAAAATGAAGGAAAGATCATTTTGAGAAATTCATATTCTACTCTACGTAGGTTATAAAATAAAGCTGACTTTTCTTTGGGCATATATATAAAAACAGACCGCTTTAAGGCTCCATGTAATAATTTATTTCACCATAGCCCTTTTAAAGGACGTAGGATCATCAGACTGCACTTCTAAAAAGTGAAACGAAACATTTTTCGTTTCACCTTTTGGAAGTGCAGTCTGACTACATATACGGATTACCAAATTTTTCTTAACTTATATATATATATATATATATATATATATATATATATATATATATATATATATATATATATATATATATTGTCATTCACAGACAGTCTCTTTTGCTGTATCACAGCTCATCAGTGTGACTAGACGTCTGGTTGCCTCTAGCTAGGATCGAAACCTGACTGAATTGGCATCAGTCGGGGATTTCACCACTAAGTTGTTGGCGCATAGCAGGGATTAAGTTGAATTTAAGTGTGTTTATTTTTAGATAAACACACAGTGACTGAGAGAACTTGATTCGATTTACCGAAGAGTCTTGATTTATTAGCCGTAATAGTCATTATATATATATATGTATATATATATATATATATATATATATATATATATATATATATATATATATATATATATATATATATATATATATATATTTAATGACAATACATTGTTTCACACAGAAATTAAGATACACATACAGCAGCAACCGGTAAGTGATGAGGAAGAATTAAATGAAGGTCTTACTTATAACACCGCTATAACAGTGAATCGTTACAGCCCAGGTTCTGATTTAGCTGTTATCATCTCCTGTCGTTTCTGAGAGAAGACAGCGATTTTAGAATATAAAAAAAATCTCATAATGTTTGTCGATTTTTATGAATATTACGTCAGTATGAAGGTCTTCTTCAAGTTATATTTAAAAATTACATACAAGTATAAAACTACGTTAAAAGTACAAGTCTTCGCTTGTCTTGAGAAAAAACGGTTGTCGTCTTCATCAACGCGTCAAAGCGAATGAAGGTCAGCCAGCGTGAAATGAAAGTATCATCATTTTAAGGATATTGTCCCCAATCTGTCTGTCTCTGCTTTCAAACGAAACAAAAAATAACAGACAATTTTTAAAGAATACAATCTATCACACTCTGTTCAATTGGCGTTTCCGAACGTTGTACACTAGAACAGCGGTCGCCAACAATTTGAACTTTATGGACCTCTAAATGTATAATTTTAAATTTGGCGGACCACTAATATGAATGTAGAGAAAAAAGGTAAATACATTTATATGATAATAATTTATGAGTTTGGTTTGCATCCTCTCTCCTGTCGTCGTCGTGCCGGCCGCTTTACATGACATGCAACAACAAACGACATTATTAGAAGAGGTTTGGATGCAGATGGGTTCACTTCCCAAATCGAACCCGTAGGTCTCAACCGTGGTGATGGAAAGCAGCCGGGTGGCATTATCATTTTCCCTTTTAAAATGGGGAAGTCGTTGATTTGGAATGCGATTCATGCGGATATATATTCGACCGGTAATTTGATCAGGTTCGCGAATGAGCAGGGGTCCGTCGGTCAGGACGGTGAGATAAAAAAAAGTTAAATAATCTTCTCTTGCTAATAGATTTTTTATTTATTTTACTCCTGTGGCAGTTAAAAATTCTGGGTTTATTGGCCTCTTTCGATGGCTTTCCTTCGGAGGATTGGCGAGAGGAACCTTGTGAAATGGAATGGCTCTTGCACCGTGTCTCACTTGCGATGGTGCGAGGTAATGGTTTCTCTGTCATTTCGGCTGGCAGGGGATAGCAAAAAAATAAATAAATAAACATTTGGTTTATAGTTACGTTGTTCAATTTTTTTTCAATAATCTGAAAACTTTTATTGCATTAATATGAAATGCACCCATTAAAGGTAAGAAAGTTATAGTGTAATTATTTAAATATATGTTGTGACCAAGTAAATGGTTAAACAAATAACAAAACAAATGTTATTAAACAGTAAGTACAACGGAAGATTATTACACGACTAGCGAGTGTGTGCCGGTTGACCCAGCGTTCAATTACTTTGACGGTTCCTCGAAGGCCTTCTCTCCTACTAATCTTATAGTAAGCGGAAGAGTCCAACATACACTGTTTAGAGTGAGGACACCACAACAATAAACGAAATTAAAAATTTGAAGTTTAATAAAAATTGATATAATGTCCCAATTTTTCTGCGGACCATCAAAAGTTTTGCACGCACAACCAGTGGTTCGTTATGGACGAGGAAAAACGTTATCGTTATGCTACATGAGTCAAGTTAATTTAAGCACAAATTCAAAGGGAAACATTGCGATTTATTGAAACAGTAGCAACTGTCATGATTGCCATTTGATATATGCCGCCTAATTTACCGAACCTGAATTGATTTATGTAGCTTGCACAACTGAAAAAAATAAACAAAATATTTAATGATCACAAGTTTGATGTCCGAATAACAATGTAACTTAAACGGAACTTGCGGAGCATTATATCAGGAACAAATGCAAATGCAATTTCAATGAGCGTCTACAATCCGCGTCTTTCTAACGTTAAAACGCAAAATATTCGCATATGAAATTACTAACGTCCCCTCACCGGAAGAATGAACAAAACGACTGGGGTGTTCCAGGAGATTTATAAAAAATTATTCAATTAATTGCGCTAACTAATCAACTGATGGGAAATTTCAAGATGAGTACAGTCCCCATTACTTTACTCACGTTTCAGTTGCATTCCATTTGCGCTGACTGCCTTTCATACGCTTTCTCGCGTCGATTAATTACAAACGACCTTTGTTCAAATCTTGTATCTTTTGTTAGTATTATTCATACTTGTAGAGGAAAGACATACTGTCGAAATAATGTTAAACACTGCATTTTTTTTCCTTTTTCTTTAATTGAGCTCTTCTATAAGTATTATTATTATTAGTAGTAGTAGTAGTAATATTAGAAATAGTAGTAGTAGTAGAAGAGAAGAGAGCAGCATAATCTACAATGACACTGAATGATGCTTCGGGCAGGTGTAGACGTCTCTGTTCAAATTTTTATGTGAGAGATTCTTTTCCTATCGTTTAGGAATGTTGCTTAAGTGTAGGAACGTAAGCATGCAAATACTGCAGATGAAACAGTTTTTATGGAAAAAAATCTATACTTCAAACGGGATGGAAATTATGGGCTAGTTCTAAAAAAACATTTTTACCATATTACAATTCCCGGTAACGAAAGGTACGAAAGAAAATGCAAAAGTAGAGATTAGCCCATAACAAATGCGATCTTTTTGAAACATAGTAAAATAAAAACAGTGAATGAAGTCCGGATTCCGTTTGACAATGGTAATTTCACTTCAAAATATTGTCATTTCGAAAAACATGATTCCGTGTCTTTGGTCTGTAAGAAATAATAAAATGAAAGAAAGTTCATTTTGCTAATTCATATTCTACTCTAAATATAATATAAAACAAAGCAGAAATTATATATATATATATATATATATATATATATATATATATATATATATATATATATATATATATATATATACACGATATATTTGCCGCTGCCATATTCGTCATAATTGTTAATGGTACCATGTCTATGTACCGGTTTATCGTGACTTAAAAATAATTCACCCACCTCCACACTCCGTCCTTATTTTTCTATTTAGTGTAGATCTTATATTTTATTGGTTAATTGAAACATACCCACAATTATAAATTTCATTCTGACCTTTTGCCCCACTCCTAAAATATCATTTTATCACCAGTTATCACAATCATAATATTGAAACTTGAAAGCTTTTGTGTAGCAATTTTAAATGTTTTTATTATAATCCCTTATAATAAAAATATAATAATAATAATAATAATCTAAATTAAACTGTCTAAATTAATAATCTAAATTAAACTGTTAAATTATATATACAAAACACATACTAAAAATATCTTTAAATTAAAAAATTCTCAGTAGTCCTAAAGGCTGTAAAACGTTACACGACAACTTTATCCATTTTGTCATATATCCATATATATATATATATATATATATATATATATATGTGTGTGTGTGTGTGTGTGTGTGTGTGTGTGTGTGTGTGTGTGTGTGTGTAAATGTGAACACTGAAGTCAACATTCAGAGGCAACAGCCTGTTTCATGCTAGATGCAATCGTCAGGTCGATTGTGTCTAGCATGAAACAGCCTCTCGCCTCTGAGTGTTGACTTCAATGTTTACTTTTATATTTATATTTTCATATGCTCTAACTTTGATATTGAGCACTTTATCACAAAAATATAGCACACCTTAAAACTATATTTCTTCATATATATATATATATATATATATATATATATATATATATATATATATATATAAAAGTGAACATAGAAGTCAACACTTAGAGGCGGCAGTCTGTTTCATGCTAGTGCAATCGTCAGGCAACTGACGATTGCACTAGCATGAAACAGACTGCCGCCTCTAAGTGTTGACTTCTATGTTCACTTTTATATTTACACACGCTCTATCTCTGATATTGAGCACTTTATCTCATAAATATAGCACACTTTAAGACTATATTTCTTTATATATATATATATATATATATATATATATATATATATATATATATATATATGGGAAACAGAAGTAAAATAACAGGTAGAGAGTATAAAAGGCCATAGATAGGGTGAAAAAGAGGAATAACCACATTTGATATATAGGTACAACACACATGATAAGACCTCCTGACGAAGGGACAGACCGATTATTAAACGGTTCGTCTACGAAACACTAGAGTGAAGGTGGTGTATATGTTATATTTACATATACCCTGTCCCTCATATTGAGAACTTTAACCCATAAATATAGCATATATTAAACTATATTTAACATCTGTGGGGGTGTTTGTGTGTTTATTTATGCGTGTATTTGTCTGTGGTTTAAAATTTGTTATGTTTGTGATGACGCTATGCGTAGTAGCGAGGATCGAGCGCTTTCCATTCAATGACAAAGAGGCTGTAAGAATAAACGTTACACGGTAACAATGGTTCAGTCTCTAATGCAATATTCAGACAAATATGAAAGCATGTTTTCATAGACAACCACAGAAAAGAATTTATTGGACTAAAGTAATCTTTGTATTTATTAAATTATATGTGTACTAGTTGAAAGTATAAACGGAAGAGTTGGTTATAATCATATACAGCGTGGTCCCTGAAAATGTACAAATGCTAAATCTATTTTAATTTATTTATTTTTATTAGACGTGGCTGGACACACAGCATAGCCGATCTCATTCAATTTTCCTATGCTTTTATTTTATTTCCTTTTACGTATGTCTCATTGTGATAGACGGTCTTCCAAGAAAGTTATAATGTTCAATGAAATTAGCCTCAAATCTTCCGTAGATGATTTACCAATCACTGTACTTTTTATACATTTTAGCCACAGTAGATTGCTTTCACCCAATTAATTTATCTTTTACTTCTCTTTTTATAAGGGAAATCATTTGTTTTAAATCAAAATTATTGTTTTTACTCCTTCTGGGAAACTCGACACGATTTTAGTTCCCACACAGCTAGTCAGGTTGGGGGACCGGGTTAGTTGTTAACAACCCGATATGTCGGCAGTTGTTCCTGGTTTACAAAACGTCAATAGCTGACGTAATGCGAGTTTATATGCATACACAGTACATTTATAAACACACATATACACACAAATATATATGTAAGCAAATGTGTGGATGTAGATCCGACGGTATGATGAAAATGTGGAAAAGACAAAGCAAAATCCGAATATGTGAGTTTACTATTTTTATTTTGTTTTTGTTTTTGTTATTCTGTCGACGTCAGACGTTTCGGTCAAATAGACCTTCTTCAGGACATGGTTAATGAAGATTGTGTCCTAAGTCCCGCCAACCTTCCACTTAGGACACAATCTTTTCCCTGTGCGCAGGTTTTCGTAGTGCCGCCAACGCGACGCCAGCGTATCCGACTCCAAGAAAGAATACTCTGACTTTAGAATTTCAGTTTTTCTGTTTCTGACCAGTCCTGTATATATCGTCTCTTCATCTAACTTAAATCTAATATAAATATGTCTCCATTAACCATGTCCTGAAGAAGGTCTATTTGACCGAAACGTCTGACGCCGACAGAATAAAAAAACAAAAACAAAATAAAAATATTAAACTCACATATTCGGATTTTGCTTTGTCTTTTCCACATTTTCATCACAAATGTATATATAATATGATGTGGCTTTGAACATAAACAATGGTTATTACAAAACATATACCAAAGATCTATATAATTATAGATACGTCGTTAAAGGATTAAACTATTGTTGTGGGGCTCTCCCCTTTTTACACAAGATGGACTCGTCTAAAGTATACTCATACTGACAGAGTTGGAGATACGAAAGAGATACGTTGAGACAAGGTTGAGATACGTAGAGTCCAGAGAGAGAGAGAGAGAGAGAGAGAGAGAGAGAGAATTACGGCTTCACTTACAGAGACTTGTACATATACTTTCTACTAACCCGTATTCCTGGACTACTAATCTTCATTTCAAGTTTGTATTCTTACGTACAATATACTTATTTTCCTATTTAAATTACTGGCGTTATTTATTTATTTGTGCAGGATTCCATCCCCGGGATCCACAACAACTACCACAACCACAAAACTCTATATAATTTAAATAAATCAGCCCAAGATAGATTATCTACCAAATAAAGAAATATTTCATAATAATAAATTAGATATATAGGGGTTTGAATTAAGTAAACATAAAGCAAATTTAGAGTAGCCAGATAAGAACAAAAAAGATAAAGAAAAAACCTTAAGCGTAACTATGATTTAACGTACCTTTTAATTGTAATGTTCAAACGAATATCACAAGAATTTTCCTAAACTTAATTGATAAGCATTTTAACCATTCGCCAACAGAAAGAAGGTTTTTTTAGCAAAAATAAAGACAAGATCTTCTATAGCTGCGTTAATAAAATAGATAAATCTATATCCCAACTAAGGAACATTATATTAAACAACTATTTTTTCAACAAAGACGACGTTAATCTTTAAAAAAAATAAATGCAACAGCCGAAAAAATATAACCTGTCCCTAGAAAAAGGCCAATGTATGACTGAGAATATTATATACCAAGCTAGCATACATCCCGGTAACGACAATACATTTTATTTTGGTTCCACGGAAAATCGTTGGACATTTCGTTTCTACCATGATCGAATGACTTTAAACTATATGAAATACAAAAAACAACACAACTCTCACCAAATATTCCTGGCAATTTAAGAATAATGGTAATACGCCTTTTAAATCCTATAGATAGTTTCAAATCTTATAACGGCAAAGGAAATAGTTGTAACTTTATTGAAAAATTGTTTACCTTAAAACACTAACCCGAGCTTATTAAACAAGAGAAATGAATTGATGGTTATATGTAGGCATAAAATAAATATCTACTCAAATACGTTGATACAGATTCATTTTAATGTAAATTGCGGTTGTTTCTTTTTTTTAGAATTATGGGTATGTGTGCGTGTTTGTCTGATGAAACACAATGAACGAATGAAATTGGTCTTTTAAAAGATTAGAAGAATAAAACATATTTGACATAAACAAAATAAAATATTTAAAATAAATATGATTCCTTTATAACCAAATTCATTCTAGCTAAAAGCAAAATAAAAGACATTTTTATGCGTTTCACCCCAAGCAAGGCGGGAAGCCACTAGCACGCAAAGGGTTACAGACAGTTGGAGCGAGAGCAAATAGGAGTAATAGAGGAAATGATGAAGAGAAGGATGGGAGATAGATCAGGGTATCTAGAGACATCGATTGACATTACATTTGAATAGTTGGAGATTATAGCTATCAGGGAAACAGGAAGGGTGGATGGAATTCCACAGGCGAGAGGTGCGAGATATGAAGCTATAAAATTCATGGGTATGTAATGTTTAATGTTTGTGATGATTACCTAAGTTTTATTATTTATTATCCAGAATTTTAAGCATATACATTAGGAATAACACGGACCTAGCTTTCACCCTTACATAAAAATGTTTTGTGTTAATTTTTGTCCATTTGGGATTTTGCATCTCCAACCCCAATAACCAAATATATTACATTCTTGTATTGATCAAAAATCATTACGCTCTCTCTTAAATTGAAAAGCCACTTTTTCAAAAGTGGGTGAATTTGTAATCTCATTGATAGTACCACACAGGAAACTGAACTATTTCACAGAAAAATATAATAGAAATAGAATATATGAATGAAATAAATAATTAAAATTTAAATATGGCATTTGCATTTTGCTTTAAAACACTTATCTCCTTTCTCTATATAATTTTTTCTCAACAAAAGAGAAGACAAGCTTTAAATAAAAAGAAGAAGAAAAGACTGAATCCGGCCCAAATCACCGAAAGTCTGCTGGAACAGGGCCTACTTATTTGGCACTGAAAAATACCAAAATTTAGGGAGGCTCCACGCATATTTTCCGTTATAAAAAATGAAAAAGGAAGGGACGCCAAAAAATAAAATAAAATAATTTTGGCCCATCAAAAAAATTGATAAAAAGAGATTTTGATTTTTAGCCAAAACCAAAGGTTATGTCAAATCCTCGAGCCTGGTCAAAAGCATAACAACCTGAAACCACTGGGCTAGGGGCAAAATTGACGGCGGGAGAGTTTGGCATAAAAAACAAACGCTACCACGAAGAAACCAGCCATTGGTAACGCGTAACGAAGCAGTTAAGATGTCATTTTCTACTGATATTTCCGCCTTGTTAAAGGCCGGGAAAAACACAGTAGATTGTCATTGAAGTAATTAATGAGATTACTACTATCCCTATCATTGTCTTACTTCAAAACAAAACTACTAGACCTTTCTCCAAGACTGCTACCAATATCTGCTTTATTAACGGAGTCACGCCGAATACCAAAGAACTCGCTCATCTCTAAATAAAATAACTAAATACATATTATTTATTTAAATCCTTGAGACAGTGAGATTTATTCTAAACTTTCCGATGAAATAATTATACTACCACCTATCCACACTGATGACTATATGATATGAATACACTTACCACACACATTTAGATACTAAATCACAACGCTAATTCTAATGAAAAACTTAAAATACTTGAAATTAATCTTATATAAAAAGAACGACCCACATTGCACACAATAATATTCACCTAAGACAGTGATTCACATACTTTTCTTACCCTTGGACCACTTTTACAATTTTCTTTGGGTGTACATTCACAACACTCAATGAATAAATATATATTTTATTTTTTACTACTTGATACGTTTAGGTATTGTATTATAGAAATAGTAAATGCATACGCTTTATTTTGGAGTAAAGCTTATTTAATGAAAATAAAGATGTATATAAAAATTAAATTATATGGAACATTTGTGTACACTTGCACAATAGCACAATGTCAAAATATGTGAGTAATTAACACTATATAAATATTCAGACAATTGTCCTCATCTTTGTCGCCATATTTATTATAAAGGCTTCAGTTTGACATTCTATCCACCTGAAGAAGGCCGGGGGTATATCGGCCGAAAAGTTGTAATAAATATGGCGACAAAGATGAGGACAGTAGTCGGAATACTGTAAATAGTGTATATAATTCCTCATCTCAGAAATATGGACAGATAGTGAGTAATTAATAAATAAAAAATGTGTAGATTTATTCAATAAGATCCCTGGAGTTGATGATGCAGAAGTTTAATATTGTTAATCTTGCCTTTATATAAATTATATATTTATTTTCAATATTTTATATTAATTAATTCATATTACTATCTGAATAATTTATTAATATTTAAAATTAATATTATTATTTATTATTAATATATTAAATTATTTTATGTAATCAAAGTTTATCTTTATATATTTTCTTTTATATATATATGTAATTCTTTCTTTATCTATCTTTCTCAGTTTGTATTCAACTTTTACAATCAAAACATCCGGTTAAGTAAAAGGGAAACTAGCTTACACTGCTTGATCTCGTTTTCTGCGAGTTGGTTTTATTTTTAGTGTTTTTAGATGGCGTAGACTACTGTAGAAATACCAATTCTCAGTTGTATCGAGAGATCCAAAGTGCAATTGCTCTATGGACCACTAAAATATTACCTTGAAACATCAATTTGCTGTTTTTTGTGCGGACCCCACTAATGTTACATGGACCCTCAGAATCCATATAGACGCCGGTTTAAGAACCACTGTCCTAGATAAAGATATTTTTATGTTGAAAAGTTTTTAAAATACTTGTTCCTTAGGCTCTCTCAACTTAATTGACCCCAAAATGACCAGCGATCGTTGAGAGTACGCGACGAAAACATGAATTTGCTACACATTTTTTTATAATTTAAACTCTGTGTACAGCAACTGACAAGCCGAGTGGAATGATGACATAAAAATAGCTGGACATTTTGAGCTAAATTTTGTAAAACATGTTTGAATGCCTGTAATTGTACATGTCTATGTATGCATGTAAAAATAAACGGGCGAGGAGGAACAGAAATTTAATTAATTCTTACAAGCCTTTTCACTAATATATTCAAATAAAATGGAGATATCAATTAGGGTTTATGCACCGAGTAACCCCCTTTCGGCTTGTTACATTTCTTACCCTCACTAATATTATGAATTATGTATTTCTACGATGAATCCAGAATATCTTTGGTATTCGCTGATGATGAAAAAATATTTAATGTGGCAATAAATTAAAAACTCCAAGGGAAGAAAAAATAAAATTAATGGTTGCTTTTCCCCATCTGTGTGAATCCAAGCTTGTATTAAATTTACTAGATTTTACGTATGTGAAAATTAATATCTATCGATTTATCTATCTATGAATATATGCATATGGAAATAATTAAGTTGCTGTCCAAGTTGTTAAGTTTTTAGCCCTCTAGAAATATATAGACCCTAAGGTTTTTCCTAGGTATCCATCGAGGAGCAGTAAAACACTAAAATAAAACCACCTCATTTACTTGGTGGTGGGAGTCGTTGCGGTGTTATACGAAACGTACGCAACTTTAATCTCAACACGGGTATTGCTGTCTTAGTATCTGCTGTCGTATGATTGTGCTGTTTGTGTAATGATTAACACCTTGAGAAAGTCAGCGAGCCAGGTTCGAATTCCAGTATATTCAATTTCGAACAAATATTTCTGGAAAAGGATGTAAGTCAATTTCTTCTCCCCCAACCAATAGGGCAAACTGGACTCTTTAACATCGGTTTAGGTTGTTTTCTTTCACGGCATATCAACCACTTTGGGTTATTTAATGCCGAACAGATTTTTATTGATGGTAATATTTTTTTCAACAATATATTGATGCTAATATATTTTTTTCCAAAATGTATTCCCTGTAATATATTTTTACACTTTCATAGTGTTTTGACCTTAATTTGAGGGGGGAAATTATTGCCCATAGCCGGGACCCTAACAAGTACTACCACCCCGAGACAGGGTGAACATGGGAACACCATCAATTAAGAGGTGGTTCCACGCTCCTCAAAACTATCTGGTCAGAGGCATTGCTGTTGGACGTAGTTTGTCTTCATACCCAGGATGCCTTTAAATTTGGTAAGTAGTGGAAGAGAAGGATTACTTTTAATTTCTAAACCTGTGTAGAGAGAAGATTTTTCAATAAGATGTATAATCGTGAAACAAGCCGACTTTTATCTTTTAAGGTTAGTTTAATCTGTGACTACTCAAATTTTGGAGAGAAAAATGGTATTTTACCGAGCGTTTAATTAGTAAGGGACACTTTGACTTGAAGATCATTATCATATCTACATTTCTTCGTTCATTCCTTCGTCAGCCCATACATTACGTTCTGCCAATACCTCCTAAATATTGGATTATTCTGTTTCGATCACGAGGAAAGACAGACAAGGCATAGCAGAGACGCTCTTTGTTTTCATTGAGAAAAATTAAGACAAAATTAGCAAACATATAAAGAAGGTGATAACGCTCACACTTCTTTATCGTCTGCTTCAGTGAAAAGACTTTTCAGTTTCTAATGTTCACTTGTAGCCTCTTACTTCTTTAGTACAGACCTGCATTCATACCTTTGATTGTTATTGCAAGATGTTTTAAAGCTGTCGAGTTCAAATATTTAACGTCACAATAGGGTGATTTTTACCAATATTCTATAATTATAAACGCCACAAGGAGCTTATTCGATCATTAGAAAATTCAAATAAAATAATCGTGAACATTTCCATATAATAATAATCGGAGTAAATCGCGTTCAACTGATCTTGAATCCTGATCTCCATCTATATCGAAAGAAGTGAAATCACCATAGTCACTGCTGCCAGTCCTCCATTTAAAGATTAATACATTTATTTTAAAAGATCCTTTCAAATTTATTAATGTGGTTAAGTGAAAAGCTGCAAAACGTTTTTTATTTCTTTACTTCCTTCTGCCGTCGCATTTTTTTTCAAAGTTTTGTATCTTTTTTTTTCTTCATGGAAGCGACGTGGATGGCAAAAGCCTGGCCTCTGAAGGAACAGTGATGAATTTTTAAAGTTGTTTAGAAAGATTAATGTCGAAAGGTTGACTGTGAACTAATCAACTAAAAGATGAATTAAATAATTAAAACTTTTCAATGATGGACACAAGACATTGAAAGATTTGAGAAATAAAAGCAAAGAAAAGAATGAAATCTAATTAGAAAAGAATTAGAGAGAAATATTAAGTGAAATAATATGAATTATAGAGAAAACAAATCCAGACTAAGACAAGAGAAAAGAAAAGAAAATTAAACGAAGCGAAATAGAAGGATAAATATAAAGTGTTTTAAAGACAGAAAGGTAGAAAGAGATACGACTGACATTTTAAAGAGAAATAGAATGTCTAATGGAACTAAATAGGAAAAGATGTAAAGTGGAAAAAAGATGGTGGAAAAGAGGGCTTTCGGTGAATGAAGAGAAAACTGAAAAACGGAAGGGGTAGAGCAGAGAAAGAATAAATAACAATGTATCAAAAAGACGAAAAAAAAATCCCCCAAAACTAAGCTGAACTTAATTCACACTTAAGCAAGGTAGGAAGAACAACATTGTTAAAAACTGTAGATGAAAAATGTAGAATAGAGAATTTAACGCCTCAAAAACAAAACTGCTCTCTATTATTCATCACAGAGAACCATCCCTGTCCCCATTAGAATGTCTGACGCTCAACTCCACGAGAGTACCTCTTTGCGACTGCTCGGTCTCACATTGACTGCTGACCTGAGATGGAACAAATACATTGAGTCAATAGCTTCGTCCACCGTAAGGAAATTTGGCTCCCTGTGCCGCGCCAGGAATTTTTTCTCGCCGGAGTCGATCCTTTAAATCTACAGATCAACCATTCGCCCTTGCATGGATTATTGCTGCCATATATGGTCTGGAGCCCCTTCTAATTGTCTCAAGGTCCTTGATAAAATCCAAAGACGGATATGCAATGTAATTGGCCCTGATCTGGTATCTCGTCTGCAGCCGCTCTCTCACAGACGTGCCGTTGCCCCCCTCTGTCTTTTTTTACAAATACTTTCATGGTATCTGCTCCCAGGAGCTGCTTTCGCTGGTTCCCTGGCTTCATGAATTTAAGCGTTCTACTAGGCTGAAATCTTGCTCACACCCTTTCACTGTCGAAACTATTAAATGTAGCCGTCTCTTCTACTCCAATAGCTGGATGTGTCGAACCTCTCGACTGTGGATCTCCCTCCCCTCTTCCTGTTTCCCTGATAGCTATAATCTCCAACTATTCAAATGTAATGTCAATCGACGTCTCCAGATGCCTTGATCAATCCCCTATCCTTCCCGTCATCCTTTCATCTATCACTCTTATTTGGTCTCACTCCAATTCTCTGTAACCCCTTGCGTGCTAGTGGCTTCCCGCCTTTCCTGGGGTGGAAACGCGTAAAAAGAAAGAAAAAAAGTGCGATTATTCGAATGAATAAATAAATGAAAAATCAGTAAAAATAAATAGAAAAGTACATGTAAGTTTAGGTGAACTGGTATAAAATGAGGTAAACTGGTAAAAAAGGGACGGAGAAGAAACAAAAAAACAGTCAACATGACAGGGAAGACCAAAGGAAAAGAAAGGAAAAATGGACGAATAAAAACGATAGAACGAAAAAGAAAGGATGAAAGGAAGTATGGCTGAAAATAAAGAATGAATGAAAAGAAAGAAAGGGAGAATAAAACGTGAAATGTGCTGAAAACAGGGATGCAAAGTGAAATAAGAATAACAACTAGAAAAATTAAAAAAAAAGAATCGAATGAAAGTTTTAAATAAGAAAAAAATCGGGATGTATGCGAGAAATATTTACTTCTTCTCGTCTTCCTTCTTCTTCTTCTTCTTCTTCTTCTTCTTCTTCTTCTTCTTCTTCTCCTCCTCCTCCTCCTCCTCCTCTTTCTTCTTCTTCTCCTCCTCTTTCTTCTTCTTCTTCTTCTTCTTCTTCTTCTTCTTCTTCTTCTTCTTCTTCTTCTTCTTCTTCTTTTTTCTTTTTCTTCTTCTTTTTTGTGCCGTGTCCCTACAGGACTGGTTGATTATAGCCCGCCACCAAATCCTTTCATTTGAATCTCTGAGCAAATTTTGTACTTTTGCTATTACTCGTAATGCTTGTTCTTGTCATAAAGTAGGTAATCTTCTCTGTCTCTCTTATCTCCATTATGCCCTGTGAGTTTTTAATTCTCCAAGCTGACTTTCCTCATTTTTATGCTCTCAAATGTTCATCAGTTTCAAATGTTAAGTGTAAGTGTAGTCTTTGTTTCCACTTTCCTTAAAAATTATCTTTGATATTATCAGCACCCTTCTCTACAACTACATTCCTGTTGTCTCGTCTCTTCTTCATCTGTGAAGAGTTTGAAAAGGAATGCAGAAAAGAAAATCATTTTCATACGTTATTTATTTATTTCTTTACAGAAGATATGAGGGCCAATAAATGATTGGATGAAAGAAGAAAAATGCGCTGATAGAATTAATGAAACTAATAGATTTCTTTACTGAAAAAGCGGAAGAAAAAGCAACGGAAACAAGAAAATTATAAAAAGAAATTATAAAAAAAGGTACGAACGAATCAGCAAATGACATGATGAGAGAGTAAAGCCAAGTAAAAATAATTAAAAAATAAAACGATACTGGACAGAGTAATTTGACTGATACTTGCTTATTAAATCAGATATCCTAATCTGATTAGGGACAACTAATTAAGGAGGAAAGGATATCCAATCGCTTTTAATTATATTGTATGAAGAGAAGTCCGAATTGAAACTCACGATATGCGAAAGACTTATAAATATATTACGATAATTTGAAGAGTTCATCAATGTCAATCTTGTAAATCTCTCTCTCTCTCTCTCTCTCTCTCTCTCTCTCTCTCTCTATATATATATATATATATATATATATATATATATATATATATATATATATATATATATACATACTCACACAAAAACGCAGTGTGCGATGGGTAAATGGTTGCTATTTTATATTGTTAATTTCGCGCATGCGCGTTATTTGTTTTTGTCGACTGCACCGTATTGTAGGGTCAGTTGAGTACCGTCTGTTAGAAAAAGAGCACCATGATGCAATTCAAGCCGCCAGAAATTTGTAAACGTCAGTCTGTATTGCCTAGTATTCTCTCCGGAAGCACCAATAAGAACATTTCAGACTGCTTGGATGGAAATCTGAGGGCAGTGCAGAAGGATTCGGAAAGAGTTGGATGAGTCTAATGGTGATTACGAAGGTAGGAACGCTCAGAAAACTCACTCTGATCGTTCTGATAAGAAAAGAACGCCCGAATTTGTTGGTGAGGTTCTCAGACTCAGCACGGACACCGACATCAAGCGCTTTGAGGAGAAAGTGCTACCCTGGGCCAAATAGGGGACCCTGGAAGAATCTATGTTATTGTAACAGATCTCTGCACCATGCCGCACAGCCGAACACTGTCAATCAAGTTTTGGAAACTGAAACTTGAAAATAAGAGAGTAATTTAATTCTGTAATTAAATTTAAAGATTAGTTTCTGTTTTTGAAACAGGGTAAATCCTGTGTAGCGATCGGACCATATTTGTAAATTAGAAAATTTATGATGTTTATGATCTACAGAATAGTATTGAGCACTGTTTGTGTTAAAAGAGACCGGATTATAAATCTTACTGTACTTTCTCATTACTGTACTATCACATTATATATATATATATATATATATATATATATATATATATATATATATATATATATATATATATATATATATATATATTAATGTGCGTGGATTGAGTGTTATATGAACTGATTGATGAGGCTTCAGTAAATTCTAAGTTGTTACCGAAGAAACTGGAAAATTAATTATTTAAAGTGGTCAGTTGTCGGTGCTCCTTCAAGTCACGCGCTATCATAGCACAATGCCCTGTATTGTTTCTCTGTGGGCCACATTTCAAATAATGTTAAAATTGCAGACTTTCTAAATAGAAGCCTTCAACCTACTATCTGCATGTCAGCATTTGGCTCCTATAAGAAACTCATTCGTCTTTTGGCAACCGTCACTTTGCTGGCTTGAATTCTGAGTTTACATTCTATAATTGACTATAAAGAAAGAAGTCGATATGACCCAGTCTCGCCTGCAATTTAACCAAACTTATATATATATATATATATATATATATATATATATATATATATATATATATATATATATATATATACGAGGGTCATTCAATAAATAAGGTGAATTTTTCGGTATAAGGATTTCTAATACAGATAGAAGCTTACTTCTTTTTTTTCTCAACGTAGTCTCCCAGCACTGTCACACACTTTTCTCATCTGTGCACAAGCTTCCGTATTCCCTCAGCGTAAAAATCTTTGGACTGATGTCTCAGCCAGTCGCTCACAACACTTTTGACTTCATCGTCACTTTTAAACTTCGTGCCTCTCGTGAACGCTTTCAAGGGACCAAACAGGTGAAAGTCTGAAGGGGCAAGGTCTGGGCTGTAAGGGGGATGAGGGAGCAGTTCTCTGCACCGTTTGGGCTGCTGTGTGAGTCCTTACGTTGTCATGATGCAAGATGACTCCTTCCGACTGATGACCCCCGCGTTTTTCCCAACATATAGGCTCAAAGTCCTTGTAATGTCATCCACTGTCAGCCTTCTGTCAGACTGAATGAGGTCATTGACTGATTCGATCACCTCAGAAGACCTCACTTCTGTAGGCCTCCCAGGCCTGTCTTCATCCTCAACACTGCTCCGTCCTTCTTTAAACAATTTAGCCCACTTGTAGACATATTTTGGCTGAAACATGTGGCACCATACACAGTTGACATTCTCCTTTGAATTTCAACTGGTTTGCACGCTTCAGCAACCAAAAGCTTGATAACTGACCGCTGTACAATCCTGGAGCATGCATCTTGGCCGGCCATCTTTGTTAATCGCCAAAACTCTCAAAGTTTTTTTTTAATCTGTAAGAGAAATTAAATCCATGTGAAAAAGAAGTAAAACAAAAAAATAAATAAAAAAGAGTAAGCTACTATCTGTATTAGAAGTCCTTATACCGAAAAATTCACCTTATTTATTGAATGACCCTCGTATATATATATATATATATAAATATATATATATATATATATATATATATATATATATATATATATATATATATATATATATATATATATATATATATATATATAAAATGAACTGATGAATTTAATACACCGACCTGTGATATCATGGTATATGTCGAAAACTTGTTCATATTCGTCCCAATGTGAACAAAAATGTGCTATAGATATTGATAACATGATTTTACTACTGCGAAACCTACTCTTATCGCAATGATGTATTTAAATCCAAATGTAGAATGTTTCGAAATAATATCATTTATTTTCTTGAGATAATGCTAGCTGCTACGCGAATATTATGGAAATTACACCATAAAATAATTTCCTGTTTCACTCCCAGCAGTCCTATTTCTCAGAAATTGCAGTCAACTATATATATATATATATATATATATATATATATATATATATATATATATATATATATATATATATATATATATATATATATATATATATATATATATATATATATATATATATATATATATATATATATATATCCTCATCCTCATCCTGAGACAGACTGTTTCGCTGTATCACAGCTCTTCATTGTGGTTAAATGTCCGATTGCTTCAAGCCGGGAATAATGTCAACTATTAGCTCAATTCATTCGGCAGTTGCCTCGTCTCCACAGGTAAATCGCAGCGAAGATATAATTAAATTATTGCCTACCTGAATATCTAAATAATCTGATGGATTTTAAGGTGCTACGCATTTGTATGTGTTAAATGTTTAAATTTCCCCTGAGTAAATATTTTCTTAACGATACAATATACGGAATGAGAGAAACAGTTGATGAAATGTACTTCGAAATTTCAAGATATTACACACTTGACGTATGAAAAGCTACCATGCGATCAAGACTGTTCTAGGTTCAGTTCAAGCAACGTGAATGTACTAAATTCGGTCGCGAATGGAGCCGACGATGAGGTTAGTACAATGGTTAACGGCGCTGATATAGGTTGTCGCTTTTAATTTCGTACTAAGGCGTTTTGGAAATACATGTATCTATGTCTTTTCTCGCCATCGAAGGGTTATTGCACAGGTGAGAAATCTGAAATCGAAACCGTGAAAAAGAACAGAAAATGACTCCAAATTATTTTACAAGAATGTATGGAAAATGAAAGATAATAATGAAAAGCAAACTGTGGAAAGCCATTGTTGCCTACGTCCCGAACGGATATAACATTTTAAAAATTTAAGAAAATATAACAGTTTACACTCGCATAGCTAGACATTTTTTTTTTCTTAGAATGTTCTAGCTTTTCATGTCTTTCGAAGTGTTTGGACAACCAGGAGAATCCAATGTAATTTGAGCTTATATCCCGTCTTATTTTATATGACAGTCATTTCTAAAAGTTGGCGATCATGACTTTTCATAACTTCCACTCTGTTGTTGCTTAACAATTTTAGCATATCTGCCATCGATTCTGAAAGGAGGTTAATCGCTGTTTTACTTGATTTCTTGCGAGTGTTAAATTAATAAGTTTGTCTTTCCTCGCTATGTATCTGAAATTGTTTCTCTTCAGGATTATAATTATAACATTTCTCGTTCGCATTTACCTTAGGAATTCATCGTTAAATCCACCGCTAACTCCACTACAAAGAAGGCCGTCCTGGGTACGACGATAAACTATATCCGCGTCCGGGGTATGACGATAAACTACGTCCAACAGCAAGGCCTCTGATCAGGAGGTTTTGAAGATCGTGGAACCACATGTTAATTGCTGGTGTTCCCAGTGTTCCCGGGGTGGTAACACCTGTTAGGGATGCTAGCAATGGACAAAAATTTAAACCCAAAACTGAGGTAAAATGCATCATGAAAGTGTAAAACTGTTTTAATACCAGAAATACTTTGTAAAAATTATTACCAGAAATAAATTTTTGAAGAAGAAAAACTATTACCAGCAATACGTTTTTGAAAAAAAAATATTACCAGCAATACATTTTTCTTTTAATTTATAATACCAGCTATACATTTTTGAGGAAGAAATATTACCAGAAATAGATTTTTGATAAAACAAAAATATTACCATGAAAAAAAAGTCAACGGCATTAAATGACCCATTGAATTGGATATGCCGTAAAAGAAACCAAACCAAACCAAAGAAAGAAGGTACATGTAAGTGATTTTCTTCAGATATATAGTACTTAGAGTTACTTAGGAAATTCGAATAACGGCAAGTTTTAACTGAAATTAGTATGATATATAATGATTACGTTATCCTTTCTTTAGCAACATAACAATTTATAGCAAATATAATGTGAGTATATTTTTTGTCCTGTTACCTTCTAGGTTATTGCGTCTCTTGTATTGTTAAGAGTTTGTGTTGATATATATATATATATATATATATATATATATATATATATATATATATATATATATATATATATATATATATATGAAAGTCTGACTGACTGAATCGTAAAACAGAGACGACAAAACATAGTGAGTGCTTTGCTCATTCGTCTTAAAGATTTTTTAAATATTTTTAACATTTTATTTTTTTTATTACTACTTTTTCTTTCATCGAGTTGTTTATTGGAAAATCTCATTAGCTTTTTAGCCAATGAGATGAAAATTAAATTAGCACAAGTAATGAATACAATTTGGTCGACAATTCACCCATTTTGAGTTGTCTGACAATTGCCTGAGTGAAGTAAGTGGTGGGGTGACACGAAAGAATAGCTTCAACTCTCAGATCTGCAGGAATTGAAACAGTACGCATGGGTTTTACGTTCCCATTTGTTGACTCAGAGATCAACTCACACCATGCACATTTCAAATGCATCTATCTAACTAGCAGCTTAGATCGAGAATATTCATAGCTCAGTAGTTAGAACATAGGTGGAATATGGAGAAGTATCTATTGGCTAATGCTAGATGCAAAACAAATGTTTTGTCGAATTATCATAATTGACAATGAGTATAAAATATTTCTGCAACTGATACTGCATAGGTGGAATATAAGAGAGTTTCCTTTCTCTATGTGATATCAGTATACCTCCCCTTCTTCACCATCTTTGCATATTAAAACCAGGGATGTAGATTCATGCCTTTACTAAGATAAGAGATGCAAGGTTCGTATGATCTCTTTGCCGTGTTAAATACGTGTATATTCCTACAGAGAAACTATTATTACTCGATAAGGATCTCTAAGTGATATCAGTATACCTCCCCTTCTTCGCCATATTTGAATATTAAAAAGCAGGGATGTAGATTCATGCCTTTATTAAGAAATGAGATGCAAGGTTCGCATGATCTCCTTGCCGTGTTAAATACGTGCTTATTTCTACTGAGAAAACTAATATCACTAGATAGGGATCTAGCACTTACACTTTTAAAATTCTCATAATGCAACATTCCTACTTATATTTATATATATTATCTTATGTCACCATATATTTAACGTATTGTGAATAGCTGTGTATATTATATCGGCGCCAGATTGTTTCGATTATTTTTAAAATACATTTTAAATTTTGATTTACGGGCAGTAAAAAAACTACCCGTTTGTGTTTGAATCATTTCACCTCAAGCAAGGCGATAATCCACTAAGATGCAAGGGGCTTACAGGGGGTGAATGAGAAGTCTGTACTTAGAAGTGAGGAAAGGAAAACAAATGCAAGAAGACAGAAATATCAAAATACCAAACAGATACCAATACATCCGTACAAGATGTTACAAACATTACCAGGAGAATAATACAAAATTATATCAAATCTAAATTAATACAAGTCATGTATGCGGCAACAGAGTTCAACTAAAATATAAGAAAAAGCATTGTATTTGGTTTGTATTTTGACATTTTACATTGATTGGTTTTTTTATTAACACCTTATATAAAGAAATTTACTCAAACTGTGCATATTAATTTATCAGATAAATCTATAGATTTAAATTATTTACTGGTTTCTTAAAGAAGCTATTTATTTACCAACTATAATAAAGATTTTTTTTTAACGTAGGAAACCTACAAAGCATATAATGTGTCTAGCATTTTGTTAGATTACCACTTTCTTACGAAATTACATCGTCTAATTGTACAATTTGTATCCATTTACATCTGCCCCTGTTTAACGTCTGTTGCAGTCATTGATTTCAAACCTACGTGCCATGACCGATATATGGAAATAATTCTTTATTTTTTGCTTCCGCCTATAGTTTAAATTTACGTATATCATATTTGATTGGTTGATCTAAGCAAAGGCCACAAAATTTTAACTCCACACACTGCTTTTTTTTTCTAAAAAAGATGATGTATTTTGCATTTAAATCTGATTAACTCGTTCACTGGGTAGTGATTTACAATCGCCTGATGAGATGCGTTGTATGCGCTTCGAAACACGACTGCAAGTGTGTAGCGATTTTGATTATTGTGTTCGATGTAATATCCTAAAATAAAGAATATTGTATTGAGCTCTCTTTAAATTAAATGTTATGAATGTTGGAACTGTACTCTATTCCTTCTCAACTTACCCATACACACACACACACACACACACACACACACACACACACACACACACACACACACACACACACATATATATATACACACACATATATACACATACATATATATATATATGTGTGTGTGTGTGTGTGTGTGTGTGTGTGTGTGTGTGTGTGTAGTAATCCGTTGGTATAATTCAGATGAGTCCTGTTTACACAACATATAATTTAAATTATGTTCAAAATGACTCAAAAAAGAGCGCTCTACAAACTACAGTACCAGGCTACACTACAAACCGATCTCATGAACAGTTAAAAAAATCCTGCGAATTTTAAATTAAAATTTGTAGTTGAAAAATGGTCATTTATTAAAGGTTTCTTAATTCCAATTGTAAAGAAAGTATATATATATATATATATATATATATATATATATATATATATATATATATGCGTGTGGAGGTGTGTGGGGGTGTGTGGGTATTTATGAGGAAAATTGTCTTTTATGCATGTCTGATTGAATAAATTACAGACCTTATGTCTGCTAACTTTTTAACAAAATCCGTTCATACTCACGAATAACCTCCCGTGTATTTATGTTAAAAGATGAGAGAAATGTGTTATAGCTATTTACATTATTTGGATTGTTGTCGTCATCTTTGTCGCCATATTTATTACAACGTTTCGGCCGTTGTACGCTCCGGCCTTCTTCATCTTGTTGGGATGTCGAACTGAATCCTTTATTTCGTTCACTAGGGTAGATTTTTCTCATTCCATGTGCCAGTCTACCGCAGTGAGCGAAATAAAGGGCTTCAGTTCGAAATTCCAACCACCTGAAGAAGGCCGGGGCGTACAACGGCCGGAAAATTGTAATAAATATGGCGACGAAGATGAGGAAAATAGTCCGAATAATGTAAATAGTGTACGTAATACCTCATCTCAGAAATATAGGCAGATAATGTGTTATAGCTGTTTAAATTTATTTTATTTTCATTACCGAAGTACATTCGATCTTTTTCCAAGATCTTCTTCAGGGGTGCAAGTAACCCAAAACTATTTGTTGTTCATTAATATAAGTATTTATAAAAAGTTGTGCATTGTTATCCATTAACGTTATTTTTTCATTATGCTTTTAAATGCAAAACGGTTGACAATGTGCTGAACGTTCAGTAGAATATATATATATATATATATATATATATATATATATATATATATATATATATATATATGAAAAAATATAGTCTTAAAGTGTGCTATATTTATGGGATAAAGTGCTCAATATCAGAGATAGAGCGTGTGTAAATATAAAAGTGAACATAGAAGTCAACATTTAGAGGCGACAGTCTTTTTCATGCTAGATGCAATCATCGGGTCACGAGTGCTGTTATTTTTCTCGGCTATTTATATACGGGTCAGTGGCCAATAACAGCACTCATGGCCCGATGATTGCATCTAGCATGAAACAGACTGTCGCCTCTAAGTGTTGACTTCTATGTTCACTTTGATATATATATATATATATATATATATATATATATATATATATATATATATATATATATATATATATATACTGCTAATCCCAAATAGAATCCAGTATCACGTCTTTTGTTTTGTAATTTCTGTGCACGCCACGATCAAAATAATGTAAGTAGAGGCGTTGGCTTAGTTCACTTTTTGATATCTTGAATGTCTCATTATAACGAACACAAGTGTTTATGTTTTTAGTTAATTTGATATAAACCACATTTTTATTGCCTTGACATAGTTAATAACATTTCTGAAACTGCGTCGCCTATTGGGTAATCATATTGAGTTGTTTCGTATCGGTAGTGGTGTAAGTTGGAAAGAATTGCGAACTACTGTCATATTTTCCTTCGAATACAAGACAAGAATACGTTGCAATACAATACAGTGACACTAGACGTGTAGCCGCAGGTCATTTAGGAAAGACACGCTAAACAATCCCCACTGCCAAATGCGGCTTTAAGGGCTTCACAAGCATCGGTAGGTACAATGAATCTTCTGAATTTAATAGACGGAATTATACTTCTGTGTGTATATCCTAAGATAGCGCGAGGTGACACTATGGAAAGAGCAATGCACATTTGGTAAACGATGTCCTTTATCATTTACGTGAAAAACATTATACCAAATGCATCATTATCATTGAAGACCAATTTCACTGATCGAGTAAGTTATCCCTTACGAGCACGTGGAAGATCATAAAAACAATTAGTACTTATCTATAAAGGTAATGTACATCCTTCTTTATATATATATTTTGAACGCCAATGATTACATGATACAATCCTACATATGATTTAACTTATATGGGGCAAACATATATTGAAATTAGAAGTGGGTTCTTCCTGAAATGAAGGTAATAAAGACTGTTCGTTGTGTCACTAAACATTAACTTTCCTCATAAGGATTGAGCATTATTTGTTTTTATTTGCCATGTCCTTTCCGTACATATGCGATCATGGCTCTCGGCTTCAATATAATCCCTTGCAGCTCTCAGCACGTTCCTCCCCTCTACTTCTTTCCCCAGTCCACGTTCTGTCATCAACTTGTTTAAGTCCACCATCTATGTTTTCGCTTGTCTCTCTTTACCTTTATTCGACCTGTGAGTATCAGATTCTCCAGGCCCTTTCTCATTATGTGTCCCAGAAACTTCAGCTGCCATTTTCTGATGTTAAGTATACGCCTCCTCCTTTTCTGCATCCTCTCTAAGATCTCGTCCTTGTTCACACGCTCGTTCCATGATATCCTTAGCATCCTTCTGTAGAACCACACCTCTACCAAAAGTAATTGATAAAAATCATTACGAACTTGGGCTATTGCCGCAAAAGAATTTTTATGAAGGTGTCTGACGACTACACAAGATAAATATTATATGATAATAAACAGAGATCGATCTTTCTGTGATATATCAGAATTCTATGATGTGATAATTCTATGACACACATAAATTTATTTTTAGAGACTAAATAATTGGCACAAAAAAGCATCCCAGAATCATGATCGTCATACATTCTCCTTATTGCATTTCTCCTCTCGGGTGGCGGTTGTGAAAATGGCTGTAAATTCCTGAAGGATAGTTAGATTTGGACGAGACCATTCGCGTTAATTTGATTTTACTGGACAACTCTGCGCGAGGGAGAATACCTCACAATTCGCCAGAAGCACCTCCCTCGAAGACTCAAAAGCGATTGAGACAGGCGATATCTAGGAAACCCGGTTGCATCTCGCTGTCGGATGACTGGTCTGTCACGGTTCGCCTTATTTACACCAAACCGAGTGGCACTTCCCTCTTCCACCGATTTGATCTTTGAGATCGTGTAGATCTTTGTCTATTCCACCATTGGGGGTTTTCAAGGGATTGTTCGCATTCAATCTGGTGCTGGTCACTCCTACTCGACGTTACCGCTATGAATAGCCTGCTATTTTGAACTATAGCTATGGCAAGAAGAAATGAATTCATACCTTTCTCAAGTGTATTTCTGTGCAAGTTAGTGCAACTAAATTTACCTCAATTAGAATTCGGCACACTGATTCCAATTTCTGCTCGGTTAATTGTTACGCTTAGTACACATCTTCATAACGGAATATTAATGCCATTCTATAAATAATAAATAGTTTTGCATTCCACCAGTATGGCTTATGCTAACCTCCCGGAGAATCGTTCAAGACGCCTTCTTGTTTTAACATCTCCCGTTGATTTGAAAGAAATATTATATCGATTCAAATTCTGTGTCTACTGCTGGGAAAACTGGTTCACTATGTCCTGCTAGAAAATATTTAAAGCCAAAATCTAATATAGTCATTTATAATCTACCATTCTTTCATGAATTGATAGTTGCTGTCACATTTTGTTTGATGTTTCTGTTATGCATTAATGATTCTTGATAACATCCAAAGATGAAATATTCTTGATCCTAACATGGAATCTCGGTTCCTTCACTTTCACATCACCATAATGTAGCTAGCTTTTGCTTTCTCGATAAATATTCTTTATAATAATTCTTCTGATGAAATTTTCTCTTTGGTACCTCGACATTATGAATTTAAGCGCAGCATTAGATTGATAAGTAAGTTTCTTTATGTTTCAGCTGAAATTGTAGATGTTACCATAAGTTTGATGCTAACCTTTTTTCTCTTTGATCGTCAAAGGTTTCACTGCAATGTTTTCTTTTGTCTTCTTAATTACTGTTATAGTATCGTTCGTCTCCTTAATAATGTTTTTTTTTATTCTTTCCCGCTCATTAACGATTGCGCTTTAGTGGCTTTGTTGCCTTACGTGGATGAAATGAGTATATCATTTTTTAAGGAATTAAGAAAAAATTTGGTCAACGAATATGTTGTCTTTGTTGAATAGCAACAAGTATTGTCTTACCGAATGGTCCGTGTTTTGCTGGCACCTCTTTTTATTGGTTTCTTTAGGATAAAGTTGTGATCTATCATCTCTTGGCACTTGAGCGCTGTCAGAGTTCTGTTAACAATAACTAGACAGCGTAGCTTACAATTAGCAAAGACACGCCAGATCATAATTTAAACATCGCGAAACCTTTTTCAAAGCAACACTTTTCAAGTTTTGCTCGTCGTAGATCATACCAAAAATGGTGTAGCACTCAGACCTGTCAAGATTTAAAAGCTTTTGCTGTGTCTAGATCACATTCTGCCTAGAAAGTTTCTCTTTGAAGTTCAACCCAGCTAACGTGGAATCTGGTTACTTTGTGGCGTCTACACAAATATGGTTCCGGTTTCTAAGAATTACTGGCTAAGACAGTAAAAGAAAAGTTATGGTAACGGGTTATTTTATGTGTAATATTTAGACCATGTATTTTCGATAATAACCCTTTTAATATTTCGACTTGCTTACTCAGATATATTCATTTTCTTCCCAAATCGTTTTCATCCTTTTCTATAAACCCCAGACTTCAGTCCGAGGTTGCCAGAAATAATGCCAAATCAGGATTCTTCAAGTTTTTCCCTATAATAAAGCATTGCAGTATCCAGAAGGGAGGGTTGTAGCGAACTATTATCGCACGGATTTTGCCCCAATTAATAAATATTTTTTTCTGTTGGGACAGATAATAATTTAGCGTACACTTCATCGTTAGAATTACAGAAACACATCCATATTTCAAATGTTTTCATATTTGCTGAAAACCGTGAAATAAACATTAACCCTTTAAGTCCTGCGTTCCTGAACAATTTTACCCCTTCTGCCTGAGCCCTTGGGTCAAAATTAGCAAATAATTGGTATGTAATGTTTCACGGTATATATAAACATAGTTACAAGTGTTTACCCACCGTTCAACCGATGGCTATGCCTTAAGTCATTTTTCTGTAACACTCTTCAGTCTGTGGCTTGGTATGACGTCATATTTCTCTACCACCGGTAAAGCGGCGGACAGGGCTCAAAGAGTTAATTTATCTCTTTTAACAATTACTAATTGAATAAAACAATGTATAAATATGCTTACAGTACACATAAAAATATACTATAATCATGTGAGCACGAAACGCATGATTCACCAACGAAGTAGTCATTTTTAGACAACGTGTATTATGTGTGTCCTAAGTTATCAATTGTTTAATTACTCCCCAGTTTTAATGAAGATAACTAAGAACTTTTGCTCATGTAAAGAAACTAAAAGTGAAATCAACTTCATGTATATTAAGTAAAAAATGACTTGGTGTATTAACTGGCCATTTTAATAAAACAATTTTAATTCTCTTCAGATTACTTGACTTTTGGAACTAGTAGGTATATGTCTTCCTGTATGGTAGTGAGTGCTGGATGATCTTCTCAAAGTTGAAGGGAAGACTTGAAGCAACAGAAATGTGGTTCTACAGAAGGGGATTGAAGATACCGTGGACATAACATGTGAGCAACAAGCAAGTTTTGGAGAAAATGCAAACTAATATTTAACATCGAGACAGTTGACTTTTCTGTGGCATGTAATGGGGAAGACGAACTTGGAAAATCTGAGTCTGACAGGTGAAATAGAGAGTAAGTGAAAAAAAGTAAAGCAACGCATAGCATACTTAGTGAGGTTGAGGATGCGAAACAGAGTTTAGGAGAAATAAGAAAAAGACGAAATTTATTAAGAGCTACAAAGACAGGAAATCGTGGAGAGCCATACTTAGTGAGGTTGAGGATGCGAAACAGAGTTTAGGAGAAATAAGAAAAAGACGAAATTTATTAAGAGCTACAAAGACAGGAAATCGTGGAGAGCCATACTTAGTGAGTTTGAGGATGCGAAACAGAGTTTAGGAGAAATAAGAAAAAGACGAAATTTATTAAGAGCTACAAAGACAGGAAATCGTGGAGAGCCATACTTAGTGAGTTTGAGGATGCGAAACAGAGTTTAGGAGAAATAAGAAAAAGACGAAATTTATTAAGAGCTACAAAGACAGGAAATCGTGGAGAGCCATACTTAGTGAGTTTGAGGATGCGAAACAGAGTTTAGGAGAAATAAGAAAAAGACGAAATTTATTAAGAGCTACAAAGACAGGAAATCGTGGAGAGCCATACTTAGTGAGTTTGAGGATGCGAAACAGAGTTTAGCAGAAATAAGTAAAAGACGATATTTATTAAGAGCTACAAAGACAGGAAATCGTGGAGAGCCATACTTAGTGATTTTGAGGATGGCGAAAAAGAGTTTAGGAGAATGAGAGAATAAAACAAAGATTATTAAAAGCTACAAAGGACAGGAAATCGTGGAGAGCCATACTTAGTGATTTTGAGGATGGCGAAGCAGAGTTTAGGAGAAATAAGAAAATTACAAAGTTTATTAAGAGCTAAAAAACAGAAAATCGTGGAGAGCCATATTTTTGGAGTTTGAGGATGGCGAAACAGAGTTTAGGAGAAAAAAGAAAAATACAAAGTTTATTAAGCGCTACAAATGACAGGAAATCGTGGAGAGCTATACTTATTGAGATTGATTAAATTGATAACGAAACAGAGTTCTGGAGAAATATCAGAAAGACAAAATTTAATGGACAGGAAGTTGCGGAAAGCTATGATCGCCTACGTTTCCGGGAATATGACATATAAAGATGTATTTGCCGTAACATTTTTGAGAAATCTATTTAGTTTTTAAAATTCCATATTATTGACAGTGGTAGAAAATGTGATTCTGTTTTCTCAATGTTTAGTACCAATTATCTTCTGATATGATACAGCGAAAATATTGAGTTTAAATATCCTGAAATCTACCTTCTCTAAACTGCAGAAAAATCGTCTCTTGTGTTTCAGAAAGAATCCACTAAGCGACGAAAATAACTATACTTTCTGCTTTTAGGCGTAGAAAATATGTGAAATTAAGCGTAAGAAGGATATTGTGAAGTGAAGCATCCCGAAGTCCTCGTTATGCGTATTAGCTGTGTTTTAGAATCACGTTCTTTACTTTTTAGTCTCCTGAGGCTTAATATTACACCAGGGCTTACTCGTTATTGCACATTCGTCTAAACTTAGAAAATAAACTACTCTGTATTTAATCAAGTGCGAAATGTGTCTTGCACTCCTACACAAAACGGTATAAAATAACAGCGCCGAGGCAATCAAGGAAGTTCGTTGTAGAAAGACTCACACGCACACACACACGCATATATATATATATATATATATATATATATATATATATATATATATATATATATATATATATATATATATATATATATGTAATAGAAATGTATGAAAGAACAGTATAAGAAGCATACTAAATATAAACCAATGGAAAAATACAAAAGAAACAATTAACTGGTTTGACAGCATTAACAAAATCTGTTCTTTCATACAAGACATAAAAGACTTTTACTCATCCAGCCAGGAAAACACACTAAACAATGCACTAAACTGGCAAAACAATACATACAGGATTCAAACGAAGATATAAGCATTATCAAACAATGCAGAAAATTAATACTATGCAACGACAACTAAATATAGACAAAAAACGTAACACAAATAATAACAATAATACCAATATGGACCATGCATTTGAAGTAAAAATGGGCAGCTATGACGGCGCGTATTATGCGAACTCATAGGTATATAAATCATCAACATATTAACAGACATCATTAATAAATAAAACATAGGCTTATACACGGACGACGCCCTATTAATCATAAGAAATTGCAACGGTACAACTACAGAAAAAAATTAAAATGCAGATTATAGAAATCTTCAACATATTAGATTTAAAATAGGCATACAATTTAAACTATAAATAATAAACATCTTAGATATAACATTTAATTATAACAAGAACGTGTAAAAACCACACAGAAAATCAAAGAACAATCCTATATACACCAACAAAAACTCCAACCACCCTCCTAACGTATTCATATATATATAATCAAAAGAATGTCAACAAATTCCAGCGTCATAAATATTTTCAAGGACAACAAAAGAACATAAGAAACATCATTAAGAAATGGCGGTTATTCGAACTAAGTAAAATATACAATCGAAAACAAAACAAGCAGACACAATTTTAAAAGAACCCTAATTTGGTTCAGCCCTCACTACAATAATAAAATAAAAAAACAAACATAGGAAAATTATTTTTCAAAATAATTGAAAAAATGTTTCCACAAACTATTAAAAGACATTACCAAAAATACACTACAAATCAGTTACAGCTGCATGAATTTGATGGAATAATAACCAAACACAATAAAAATTCCCCAACAAAGACAATTATAACCCCAACAAGAAAAAATCAGCAAAACACCAACAACAAATGCAATTGTGCAAAAATAAAATTGTCTACTAAACAACAAATGCATAACCAACATCATAATATATGAAGCCATCGTAAAAAACAAGACTGTCAAAGGAAGAAATAAAAACCTATATAGTATATGCATATATATACAGAAACAAGCTTTAAAGAAAGATTTAATAATCATCAAACCTCATTGAAAACCGAAAAATACAAAATCATTCAACACTATCAAAATATATATGGAGTCTGAAACAAAATTATATTATTACCAACATTAAATGGGAAATTTGAAAAAAATGTAGCCCTATAATGTAGTAGTAGCTGAAAGTGTAAATTGTGTCTGGAGGAAAAACTAACAATCATTACATTTAAAAATTAAAACTACTTATTGAACAAGAAGAATGAATTAATGCAGACATCTAAACAGACATCTACTTTGCTACCTAAATACTAACATGAAAAGAATAATGAAATACAATACAAAACTTAGTTACATCACAAACATAAGCCACCATACCCAACACAAAATCCATACAATCTCGAAGATATTCCACCTAGAAAAGATTAACTACAATATCAACAAATCGTAACCAACAAAATTTACCACAATTACACTCTTTAGAAAACTCTAAAAAACACACAAAGAACAAAAAAGCAAAATTAAAAAAAACAAACAAGAACGCATATAGGAGCGCGAACGCACACCCACATAATCACAAAATACACAGTTCGACGCGCACACATAAAAACACAAACGTACACGTACGAGTGCGTACATGTTTTTATTTTTGTATATATGCATGCGTGCACATGCACAGACACGCACATGAACACACCCCCGCAAAAATTCTATTACAAAAAGAAAAGAAAGAAATACTACACAAAAACGCAATCCCATCACAAACACTAACCACCATATCTAACATCCAACCATATTGGGCATGACGAAAAATACATCCGACAGTAAGGCCTTTGAGCAGGAGGTTTTGAGGAGCGTCGAACCACCTCTTAATTGCTGGTGTTCCCAGGTCCACCCTGTTCCAGAATGTTAGAGTCCCAGCTATGGGCAAATAGTTAACCCCCAAACCGGTGTCAAAACGTGTAAAATTAGGTTTTAATATCAGAATATAGTTTTGTAAAAAATTATTACCAACAAAAAATTTTTTCAAGAATGTCTTATTTCCAGCAATATATCATTACCAGCAATACTTTTTGGGAAAATATTACCAGCAATAGATTAAAAACAAAAAATATAACAGCAATATATTATTGGAAAAAATATTACCAGAAATACTTTTTGAAAAAATATTACCAGCAATGAAAATGTTGTCGGCATAAAATAACACATTGAGGTGTTGATATGCTGTAAACCAACCCATACCAATCTCAAATAAATTAAATACGCCAAGAAAAGATTAACCACAATATCACAAACAATAACCAACAAAACTTTCCATAACTACAGTCTTTACAAAACACACACACACACACACACACACGCACGCACACACGCGCACACACACACACAAAATATAAAAAAGAAAAAGTAGAAAAAAAGAGAATTCATGCAGGGACGCGAACATACACCCACATAAATACACACATAAACAAAAACACATTTAAACGCGCGCTCACACACACATGCACAGGCACACACATAATCACACACACGCCCAAAAAACTCATACAGACATAAACACACACCCGCAGCAAAATACATGCACACACAAAAATTCAATCATAACCTAAAAGTAAATCGTCAAATTAATAATTATAAAGCCGAGATGAACGGAGACATACAGTTAGCACAAATACACACACAAACACACAATTAGATGCGCATACATAAGTACACAAACATACACGTGAAGGTGAGTGTGTACGGGCATGTTTGTATGCATGTGTAGATACAAGCGTGCGCATGAATATACAGATACATAAACAAACACGCACACAAAAACACATACATACAAAAATCGAACGATAGCACAATAGCAATAAACCAGAGGTCATCAGAGAAGTTGAGGAAAGAATGAAAGAATAATAAAAAAAAAGAAAAGAAAAAGAAAGGGGGCGGAAGTGAAATCAATCAACAGCCATCAAGGGAAAACTTAGCAAAAACTATTACCCCAAGAAAGAAACACAGAAATTGAAAATTATGAAAAGTTTGAGTCTGTTCAGAAGAGTGGTTGCATTTACGTAACCACGAAACTTTGAAGTAAACACGAGTTAAGGGAACCCAACTTTTTTATTAATTCTATTAAGGCTCTAATCCTATCTTCGATATTGAGCACTCTGCCACCAAACCTGCTTCCCTTACATGCGCGGACTACGGAAAAATCAGCATTTTGGGGCTTCAAATCAGTTTCATTTTTGTCTTCCATATCAGCACACATACTTTATCTCTCTCTCACTCTCTCTATCTATCTATGTCTCTCTCCCTCTCCCTCTCTCTCTCTCTCTCTCTCTCTCTATATATATATATATATATATATATATATAGATAGATAGATAGATAGATAGATAGATAGTTGATAGAGGTGTCTGTGTATGAGAGGATAGAGTGTATCAATCTAATATAGTCCACTTGTATTATAGCTTCATCAGAGAATGACCTATTGGGAAAAAAAGGAGAAATAAATTCTATTTTTACTTTTTCTGTCTTTATTTATATTTTCATTGATTAATCAGGTTTTACGTTCATTCATCTTGTTAAATAAACGTTAGTGCATTTTTTGCCGTTCCGAATTGAAGGAGAGACGACGCGTCAATTCGAAGTTCCAAGAAAGTAACGTATTCCAAGCCTAACTGAAAAGCCGTAAATATTGCTTTATTTTTGTAAGTGCAGAACAATTTTACATTTTCTATGTAATATTTAGATGTTAATGTGTGTGTGTGTGTGTGTGTGTGTGTGTGTGTGTGTGTGTGTGTGTGTGTGTGTGTGTGTGTGTGTGTGTGTGTTGTAGACATATTTGGTGCTTTTCCGAATGTTTATTTGGAAACGGTATATTTATGTTTGCGTTGATTAATTTTCATTGGATAATCAGGTTTCGCCTATATTTGATACAGTAAACCAACGTTAGTGTATATATATATATATATATATATATATATATATATATATATATATATATATATATATATATATATATATATATGTATGTATGTATATATATATATATATATTGTCATCCACAGACAGACTGTTTCGCTGCATCACAGCTAATCATTGTGAGTAGACGTCCGGATATTTCTGGTTAGTCATTTAAAGAAATTAGTTCATATATATATATATATATATATATATATATATATATATATATATATATATATATATATATATATATATATATATTCATGGTGATGATACGATAAAATACATGGAATAAATGAAAGATATAAATATTTAAAATGTTATTCTGAATCGTGTTTTCCAACACTTCGATAAAACTGTCATCTAAGTTTTAGTAATATCTTTCTAATCGACGATCGAGTACATATTGCAACATTAATGCAATAGTATATCTTCCATCACATTTCTAATTTCGATTTTAATTGATAAAATAAAATAACCAATGACGTGAACAGAATGTCGCCAAGGAAGTGATCCATATGTTTGTTTGGGAACGTCATAGATATGGTCAACGTTTTATAAATATTTAGAAGGCGACAGCTACAAACGTTACTTTTCGGATCTAATAATAATGCTTAATAACTTTTTATTTTATATTTCATTTTTTTGTTTTTCAGTTTTCGTATTCAATCTTGAATATCATTTTTGTTTTTCATTTTACAATATCCGCTGCCGTAGATGTACGTGTTGTGTAACGGATAATGAGTCATAATTGGAAGTCGACTTAAAAACCCAGTCGGATTCGTTACATTAAAATTCACTTGGGAAATGTATGAAGGCTTGCGATCCCCCCATCTACGGGTTAATTAGGAGAACTTGTATAATAAATCATTATTATCTCCCCCAAAATTCTTCAAATCTAAAAATATTTTCTTGCTTTAAAGAACCTTCAAAAGTTTAAGAAGCCATAAACATATCAGTGGGCTAATTTTCAAAGCGCTATTTTTTAATTTTTTAATTATTCGATTCTGACATTTTTGAGATCCTCTTTTTTTAAAATCACGCTTCTCTCACTTGTGTTAATGAAAAGTAGATATTCAATTCTTGACAGGCTTTCAAACATAATCCAATTCTTATTGCCTAGTCAGGTAACGATTTGACCAGATTATATAACATTTAATATATAAGAAATCTGTGTAAGTCAGCTTTTGATTATTAGTTTGTTATATGTATCCATGTCGAAATTCTTGTCTTCTTAGGAATTTCCGTTTTATAGTCGATCTAACCAAGTCATATCGATATTTTTTTATCTCTGAGTGAACCAGATAATTATTGTTTTATTTTAGATTTTGAATATTTAAATTGTGTTAGCTTGGTAACAGACGTAATTTTCTTTATTGATTTTGCTTACATTCAATAGATTTAAAAATGTAGCAAATCTCTAAACAGAATACATCACAGTTGGTTATCGATGAATTAGTTTTCATGATTATTTCAGAGGATTATTCTAATCATGATACATTGATCTGGAAAAAGAAAATAAAGTATGAAGTACGAGGGTCATTCAATAAATAAGGTGAATTTTTCGGTATCAGGATTTCTAATACAGATAGAAGCCTAGATTTTTTTAATTTTTCAACGTATTCTCCTAGCACTGTCACAGACTTTTCCCATCTGTGCACAAGCTTCCACATTCCCTCAGCGTAAAAATCTTTGGACTGATGTCTCAGCCAGTCGCACCCAACACTTTTGACTTCATCGTCACTTTTAAACTTCGTGCCTCCCGTGAACGCTTTCAAGGGACCAAACAGATGAAAGTCTGAAGGGGCAAGGTCTGAGTTGTAAGGGGGATGAGGGAGCAGTTACCAGCCCAGATCGTTGATGGTCTGCACCGTTTGGGCTGCTGTTGTGAAGCCTAGCGTTTTTATGATGCAAGATGACTCCTTATGACTGATGATCCCAACAGATAAGCTCAAATTCCTTGCAATATCATCCACTGTCACCCTTCTGTCAGATTGAATGAGGTCATTGACTGATTCGATCACCTCAGGATATCTCACTTCTGTCGGCCTCCCAGGCCTGTCTTCATCCTCAACACTGCTCCGTTCTCCTTTAAACAATTTAGCCCACTTGTAGATATTCTTTTGGCTCAAACATGTGCCACCATACACAGTTGACATCGTCCTATGAATTTCAACTGGTTTGCACCCTTCAGCAACCAAAAACTTGATAACTGACCGCTGTTCAATCCTGGAGCATGCTTCTTGGTCGGCCATATTTGTTAATCGCCAAAGCTCTCAAAGTTTTTTTTTAATCTGCAAAAGAAATTAAATGCATGTGAAAAAGAAGTAAAACAAAACAAAAATAAAAAAGTAAGTCCTTATACCGAAATTATTCACCTTATTTATTGAATGACCCTCGTACTTGCTTTTGAATTATTTAAAAAGAAAAAATGACTAAGGAAAAATTTAAAATTTGAATTTCAATATGAGTCCTAAATTTTCAGGTTGTTTTTTTAATGAAAAAATACTTAGATATCTGTATAATTCTGATCTGGTAAATCTATTTAACTAGACATTGCAATAAACAGAAGACATGTTTCAGTTATAAAATGGGTTATTGTTTATTTATAAAAACAAATCCGTAGCTCATTATATGGCAGATAAATTTCAATATTAAGGAGAATTTAATTTTAATCCGGATTTTAATAACGTGTTCGCTTTTATTAGGATTGTATATAAATCCAAAATATCTTAAGAAATGAATGTCTAGAATTGATACTAATTTGTATATATATATGAAAAAGGGTTCAAATACCAACCAGCGTTGAAACACGGGTTTCGAACGTGAGATCTCCTCAGGCAAGTGGAATGATGTACAAGCCAAGGAAAACTCATCCAATAGTAGGTTGATTGATACTTAAGCCTTTTCTTTAATATATTTGCTAAACCATCTCGATTTTGAATTTTATATTGATCATTTTTTGTCTATGCCTTTTAGCTCTGGCTGTTTTCAGTCTTCTTTTTACATTACTATCTATCTCTCTCTCTCTCTCTCTCAACTATATATATATATATATATATATATATATATATATATATATATATATATATATATATATAGTTGTATATTTAGGCAGCAATCCTTCGTTTATGCATGTTTCCTTAAAAACGACAGACAATGTACTACGATTGAAATTTTTACTTAATTTTTCCTGTGTTCGAATAAGAGCTTTCTTTACAGGACAAAGGGTGAGTAGAAACTGTCCAAATGTTTTATGTTTCCGAGCGCTTTCGGCTATACCTTTAGCCATTATCAAGTATGATTCGATTCTTAAGCTTAATTGAGTCTGTGCATTATTTTTATGTCTTAGAGTGTAGTGGGGATGTTTTTAATTTCCTAATACGGTTAGCACATTGTGGCTTTGTTCGTAGTTAATATTGTTAAGAGTTGGCTTTTTCTTTTTCATTATCAAAGCCTTGACAATTTTTTATCTTTTTTTGCAGACGGAAGCAGTTAATATATTTGTGTTTTCTACGAATATGTTTCTAATGGAGTCTAGTAAATTTGTGCGCGTGTTTAAATGCATTCTAATGAAGCTGTATATATATATATATATATATATATATATATATATATATATATATATATATATGTCATCCACAGACAGACTGTTTCGCTGTTTCACAGCTCATCAGTGTGGCTAGACGTCCGGTTGCCTCTAGCTAGGATCGAAACCCGACTGAATTTGCCTCAGTCCGAACTTCTCCCACTAAGCCGTCAGCGTCCGGTACGGGATGAGGGTGAATTTTAGCTTGTTTATTTTTAGATTCAGATAAACACACAGTGACTGAAAGTGACTCAATTTTGTCGAAGAGTCGTGCAGTATTAGCTTAAATAGTCACTGTTTACAAATTCACACCTCAAACCAGAGAGATCAACCGAAATTAATTTTTCAGGAGCTAATATTTTTGTCATCCACAGACAGACTGCTTCGCTGTTTCACAGCTCATCAGTGTGGCTAGACGTCCGTTTGCTTGGATATGTGTGTGTGTGTGTGTGTGTGTGTGTGTGTGTGTGTGTGTGTGTGTGTGCCTGTGTGTGCCTGTGTATGCCTGTGTGTGTCTTTGCTTATGTGTGTTTGTGTGTGGGGAGTGTATGAATTGATTTCATACATGATTTGTATATATATTTCCAAGAAAATACTAATTGATTTTAAGTTATATATAAAAATCCGATTTCATAAAAGTCTTATTTCAGGCATTTCCTGAAGCCCTGGGGAAAATTTAGAATTCATTAAAAGGTTAACTGAGTGCTCTGATATGAAATATTTAAACCGATGGGATCTTTAGAGGAAATACGACATTTATTCTGATCCTTATACGAATAATGCAAAATTAAATGCTGAGAGTAAAGAGAAATATTCTGACTTCTGACATCTTTTGTGTCGGCAAAATTTAGATTATTCTTCTTGTTACCCAGTAACTTTGCTGTTACTACTCCCCTCTCTATTCATTATTTTGCACATAGTTTTTTAACAGTGGTAGGAAACAGAAGATTAAACAAGGACGAATTTATCGTCAGATTAGTTTTATTAAATTTCATTAAACACGTTGTATCCGTGTGATGGATATCAGAACGAATGAATTAACAATGATTAGGAATTAAATTAAGTGCTAGTAAGAGAATCGCACTATAATATATACTTTATCTACACTATTTACATGCAGACTATTATCCTTATCTTTCTTGTTGTCCGAATGTATAGATAGTAAATACTGGTAATTACCCATCCTAAAAATTTAGAGATTAATATGTAATCCATATAAATATATATATATATATATATATATATATATATATATATAACAGCGGATGTCTGTGCGTGTCAATCTGTTTGATACCTTTTCAATTGAGATCCAGCCAACGATTTTGACAAAACTTAGCACATACAATGTACAATGAAAGATATTTTTTATTGTAAAAGTCCATAATTTTTTAATAATCAATACTCGATAAAGCCGTTCAAAGATCTAGGAATTCAACTTTTTTCCTCGATTTCGCTCAAACTCGATATGTAGGTTACTTACAACATGAAGAGCTCAACTATACCTCATGTTTATTTCCACGCCACTGCGAAAAACAGCAAAAAATCGATTTCAACACAAACTGATTTCAACACAATTTTTGCGCTAAAAATTCTTTTAATTTTCAAGCAGTTTAATACAAACTTCACTCGAATGTAGCCAACACTAAGTTGATTGTTCAGCAGTCATTTAATTTGAAAAATTACTTCACCGATATAGTGAAAACACGCGTTTCTTTCTTACTTTTCCTTGATCTTTCAATCAATTTTCATCAACCTTAACATATGCAATTTCAAAAACATTAAATTAATTGTGATCTGAATGGGGCTTCTTCTTGTCTGTTTTACCCCTTCATCTCCTCAGCTAACTTCGATTGAATAAATACAGAATACATCTTTTATATCAGTAACTGCATTAATTCAAAAGGTTTTTAATGATTGTACTTTAAATTGAAAAAGATAGACACTGCTACATCTAAACATGATGCTGTTTTAGCTCAATTCTAATTGAACGCTTTTCTGAACCACCAGCTAGGTATGGCTGCTAGTTTATATAAAAGTAAAAGTGCACAGTAATTGGAAAGAGCTTTTTAACTGAAAATTGAAACTGGACCATATGCGATACATAATCCGTGTAAGTGTTTGGTCAATTTCAGTATTTCAATACAGTCTAAGAGTATAAATTAGTACTAATGCGTAATAAATGAATATTACAAATTTCCTCGTATGGACAGTCTATTTAATTAATTTTGAGATGTCAATCTCGTCAATAAAGAGATCCTTGTTTGCACGTAGATATCTGTCGTAATATCCACATGGGACAGAATCTGAATGAATATCTCACCATGTCTTCGTAGAAAGTATAATCTTTTCGAATCATCCGAGACAATAGGTACTCATTAAATTTACCTCATTCATGAAAAGCAACGATATTGAATATTATGTTTCAAGCTATTTTGTAGATTTTAAAACTGCGATATACAGAACTTATTGTTAGTGAGCAGGTCTTCACTCTTCAAATTGTTAATAGCGAGAAGAATGTAAAATCGATTTTGTTGAGATATTGGTCAGATAATTTAAAAATATATTTTGTACTAAGAACTTATCATATATTTCTGCTTTTCCTCTTTTGAAAGCATGACATGAATTGTCCTCCATAGTTTACTGTTAAAAGTTTCTAATTAATTTAAAAAAATCTTATGTTTAAAACAACTTCCTTCTCTTCGTAAACTGACTTCATTATAACTAAACATTTCGTCAAGGACAGGTCAGTTCCTAAATAAACTTTAATTACTTCGGTCTTGAAATCTCTCTTTATACCCATTGAAAAGCATAAGTATTTGTAATCTATGGTCGTGTTGAAAGGTGTGAGAACAGAGAAACGTTTTCAGTGAATAATAAGCGATTCGGTGAACAGAATGAGTTTGCACTTAGGACGGAAGCGAAGAAGTTACATGATCTCATGTCGAGTCACCGATTCGTTGTTTATTTATTTTTGTTTGTTTCAGTTTTCACGCGCAATGACCTCAAACGAATCTATTGAATATCTGCACCAATAAACATTTTACGTTCGAGAAAACTTGGCGGGATCACTTGAAATTTATATGCATTTTCCGGTCTCAGATCTTTCTCTAGCGTAGGCGCGTGCGCACACACGCACACACACAACACACATACACAAACACATATTCACACACAGGCACACACGACTATGTTTCTGAGCGTACATCTTTGTTTGAGTGTGTCTTGCAGGTATCGATCATTGGTTTCATACTTTATTCATTCTTTTTGATATTTGTTCGAACAAAATCCTCATATAATTAACAATTTTATTAAGCATGCATAAATATATATTTTTTTTTAATATCTCAGATATACTAAACAGCCTAGCTACTGTTTTTGTCCACGAAAATTTGCCATCTTTCATGCAAGAGAATATTATTTTCTCAAACCTATTTTTAATTTTTAAGAAAATAGCTACTCTATGTATTTTCAAGGCACTGTATATATTTACTTAGCTGTTTTCTATAAAGTCTGAGAGAGTTAGAAATCAAATAATTTAGTATCTGTTGGGTACGCCATATAGAATGAGACATTGCCAACGGAATTGTGTTAAGATTTGCATGAAAGAAATATACCGTCTCGTCTTGTCTTATCAGACAGTCCACTTAAATATTCTGTTATTCCGCTTAAATAAGTTGGTTCTTCAGAAGGTCTAATTGAGAGCAGTATTTTTTAATCAATTGGTGTTTGAACGTGAGAAGATTCTTGATGAGTTACACTTATCCAATGAAATGAAAAGCACAGAGTATCACCATTTTTGGAAGATTCCTGAAAATGTGTAGAAAAGTGGTAGTTTATTTCGTTTGCCTCATAAACATTTGCGTTTGATATTCTTCCAAAGGGTTCACTTTTAATTGCTTCTTACAATTTCGTTTTCAAATACAGAACATTTTATTAAGTTTCCGTGTTCAATCATCCTCGACTAGACATCCCCGTATGGTTTATGTTCTCTCAAGTCAAGAGAAAACACTCAACAAACTGACTAACATAACTTGGCCGGTTTTGCTTTGAGGACCCTGGATTTGGATAATTTGAATGTTTGGTTAGATATAATATCTCATAAGTGAATATCAGGTTTCCATCGGTAAAGAATTCAGATGGCCAGTTTAAACGTAGAGTATCTGTCTATATCTGGTTAAGGCGGTGGAGAACTTGTAGACGGAAATTAACAGGAGATAACTGATAATTGACATCCATTAGACATGGCACGTAGAACTAGAACAGTCTACCCCAGTGAGCGAAATAAAGGGTTCAGTTCCACATTCCAACCACCTGAAGAAGACCGGAGCGTACAACGGCCGAAACGTTGTAATAAATATGGCGACACAAATGAGGACAATATTCCGAATAATGTGAATAGTGTATTAAACCTAGAGCATCAATCATAAGGAAAATCACAAACAATTTGACAAGGTTGATTATATAAAAAATCATAAAGTATACAGTATTGTCTTCCATGTTTGCATTACTCAAAATAAAACGGAATATTTGGCCAAATATTTTTCATATTGTTACGTTTCAAAATATTGCTAATTGTTCCATTTTCAAAACTATACTAATTGTTGTATTTTATATGTTAGAATGAATAAATAAATACGCATTGGAGTTGCCATATTATAATTAAAATCTTTTCTGTTTTAATAAATTTAATTAGAAACAAAATATCTCTAAAGAGTAGTTATTGCTCCCACTGTTTCAACTGAATCTTTCTCTGTAATACCCAGCCCAGATAATTACCGAAGTGAAAACTTTATTCTGTCAATTTGGCCGAATTGTAGTTGCTATCTGGACCGGTAAGTACAGATTCAAAACGAGGAGAGCAATAACTTAGCAGTACTAAAAAAACAAGACGAGATAACTCTAGATATGGAGAGTGAAATAATAGAATATTCGCCCCCGTAGATTAAATAAGTATTCATTTCGAATTTCATTGATGATAACATTGCTCGACAGATATCTGAATTTCACCGGAGAATTCAGTGACCGAAAAGATATGATAATAGCTAGAGTGACAATATTAATAAATATGAGACGTTATAATAAAAATAATATAATTTGATTTACTCTCTAAGTTTCTGATGTTGTTAGAAATAAAACTACATTAATCATAATTTTCGACACTAATGATTTTACCACTAATGTCCTGCTCGATAATATAGATGCTCCTATATGGCAGTGAGCGGCAGAGAATGCTGGACAATCTCCTCAATGATTAAGTACAAAATTAATTCCTTGTTCCTGCCAGATATAACATTCATGGCTGAGACTCGCCATGCGATACATATTGTAGCACATCATTCATTCCCTTTGTATTCTATTGTTGAGAGGTAAGTTCCACTTGTGCAGATTCATTGCGAGAGCCACGGCTCTGTGGAACCGACTCCTAAGAAGATGGTTTACGATAGATATAGACATACATAGGATGTACTTACATTATGTTAGATGTAAGTCCAAAAAAACACGTTTTTTATAATTGCCATGTATCTATCTATCTATGAGAGGATAACGAACAAATAGGAAACGCTAATCAACCCAACGTGTTTCGCTCTTATCAAAAATTCACTAGAGAATTGGATATCTAATTCTCTGGTGAAACTTTTATAAAAGCGAAAATCGTTAGACTGATCAACGTTTCCTATTTGTTCCATATCCTATCATTCTATCGGATTCCGACCTATATTTGATCTGCATTTGACACAATTCTATCTATCTATCTATTTATCTATCTATCATCATTTTGATGCCACATACTGGATTTATTAATTAGTAATTTTCATAGCATTTTTTGTTTAATTAACTACAACTAAGCTAGGATTCTGAAACTATTTGGATTTAAGTCTTTTCGCTGTAAGGGGCTTCCATGGGCATTTCATATAAATATTTTCATGTGATTTCTTCTAATGAGCTGTCCTCATTTATACCTTAAAGTTCATAAATTTAAACGTATTAATCACTACAATCTTAATCTGTTCAAGTCTAGGATTAACTGTGACCTTACTCAACTATCCTCATAAACTGTGCATCTTACTCTGCAACTCCCAACCCCCAGTGGCTCTCGAGACTTTTGTAAAAAAAAAGACAAAGAAAAAAAAACAGAAATGTGTTTATACAATGTTGTGGATACTATGGACTGAACATGTGAACATCGACGAGTTTTTTATAGTAAATAGAAACGAAAAGGAAAATAATACATTACACCAAGAAGTGACAGTTGAGGAAGGAAGGCTTGGAAAATCCGAAACCAACAGGCCAGATTGAGGGCAGAGAAAAACAACTGATAACATACATAATAAGCGTGAGTAAATGGTGGCGGAGAAGGATTTAGGAGGATTAAGAGAAAAGACAAAATTTATTAAGGACCACAAAGGACAGGAAATAGTGG
>OZ038484.1:10130553-10140553 GCA_964036315.1 Acanthosepion esculentum | reverse complement strand
TCATCCACAGACAGACTGTTTCGCTGTTTCACAGCTCATCAGTGTGGCTAGACGTCCGGTTGCCTCTTTTATTATCGAAACCCGACTGAATTTGCGTCAGTCCGAACTTCTCCCACTAAGCCGTCAGCGTACGGTACGGGATGAAGGTGGATTTTAGCGTGTTTATTTTTAGATTCGGATAGACACACAGTGACTGACTGTATATATATATATATATATATATATATATATATATATATATATATATATATATATATATATATATATGACTGTATATATATATATATATGACTGTATATATATATATGTATATATATGTGTGTGTGTCTGTGTGTGTGTGTGTGTGTGTGTGTGTGTGTGTGTGTGTGTGTGTGTGTGTGTGTGTGCGCGCGTGCGCGCGCGTGCGCGCGTGGGTGTGAGTGTTGAGATAGAGAGACAAAGAGTGAGTTCCAATAGAGAGAGAGAGGGGGAGGGAGAGAGAAAAAGAAGCTGTGTCAAACTGGAAATCACAGAGTGAGCTGACGGATGAATATATGAGACTTTTTAATGTATGTAAATTTTTGGAAACAAAATTTCCGCTGATAATAATATCTCATAAATATTTCCATTATTTATGGTGGTATGCTATTTTATTAATTCTGGCAATTTATGTTAAGTTCGTCATATTTTAAATTTATATACCTGGATGAGTCGTAATTTCCTTTTAAACGAAAAAAATATTAATTTTTGTGGAATAAACGTAATAAACATATGCATCAGTCGGTCAGTTATGTGCCAGGCGAGATACACGCTTAGGCGATCCTGTATTTTTCGATACATGACTGACGAGGCAGATTCTTTTTCCCGCAGTAGTTTGCCATTTCTTTCTGCGCTAGACTAGTTGCTATCCAAGGATATAGAACCAGGTCTGTCCTGCTGTTTGACCATGGCTGGATCCTCAAAAAGAGACTATCGGTATTGAGTGAATGCAACGGATTCGACTGGAATTCGAACTCGGCTATACGATTCCTCAATCCGAGCCGCTATCCATTACTCCATCGTGATTCTTACGTGGCATATCAGTAAGAAATATATAGTTTCAAAATAGGAGTAGATATGTTCGCCTATCATCCGTTTCACACGCCTCCCAGGGCTTTTGTACTGGAGTATAGGTTTACTCTTTGTTTCTTGTTTAGCATTCCTTCTAAATCCTAATCTAAATCTATGATTCTACGGCTAAAACACTGGACATTTATTTATTAGTTACATACATTTTATTCCTTGAATAAGAGTGAGTAGACAAGGTCGCCTATCGTCCGGTTCACACTCCTTCCCTTTTTTTAAAATAGATTTTTATCACGTTTCCTGTTTAGGGTTCAGAGTCCTGTTCTTTTTTAATTATTTCCCTTCTCTTTGAAATCAGGTGACCTCTTGCGTTTTGGTGGCATTATCAACATACTTTGGGTTGTGTCGCTTACCTTTGTTAGCATCTAGCCTCAAATAGCTTTTGAACCTCATTCTAAAATCTAGGAAAGATGCTGTAAAGATATTTAGTGATGGAAATATAATGTTCGAAAGTGTGAAAAAGTTGAAAAGTAATCCCATTCGATAAAATGATGCTGAATGTTGATATTTGCAAAATAAGAATAAGAGAAAATTATTTTAGGAATTAAATAATATAGTGTAGATATTTTATTTTTCGTATTGTCTTGTCTGTTGTAGAATAACTTTCTTTTTTCTCCCCTCCACCCCGTCTTTCGTATACTGCATACATATATTTTCTCAAATCTCGTGGTCGCCGTGATTATGCGTCAATTTGTCAGCATAAAATCAATATGGCTTCCCCACGAGATTCATTTTACGTACGGTCTATGAGGTAAGTTTTTTTTGTTTGTTTTTTTTTTCAAACTACATATAGCAAAAATCTATCTTTGCGGAAACGCGAAAGGAAGTTTTAGAAGTCATAAAAATGTAATAAGAAAATTGAACTGGCCAAGAAGGAATATTTTGAGGAACTTGTGTTGCTAAGATCAACGGGGAGAAACAGTAAATCATATTAAGAATTTTTGCTAAAAGCATCAAAGGAACCAAAATAACAATATTAAGTAAACATCACATCGAGAAAGGCATGAGGATAACCAGATATTAAATGAAAATTGATTGTCCAACGGTGCTTTTTAATGTTGGATGTTATGTTACATTGTGTCTAGATATGTATGTGTCACTCATGAGCATAGGCTACAAAGAGGACACCATTGGTAATGATTTGAATTGGTATTAAGGGAAGTAAAATTATAGATGAATTCAAAGATTATAATGACGATGATGTAAATCAAAATGCAGAGTTTAATTATGAGTTGTTGCATGAATTCTTTTTTATCATAACCAAGAAAGTTTATGCTAACATCTTTATTCTTGCTACACAATGAGGACTATTAACAACTTTGCCAAAATAAAAGTTATTGAAATAACCCCCGGATTCCCTAATATTAATCTCATGAAGTATCTGTAATTCATTTCTATGAGCGCTTCCAGATCGTTTCACACGAACCCCGGTATCATCCATGGCTCTACCATAGTCCCTACGCTGTTTCTGCTCTTCATCAATGATCTTCCTGATGTCATCAGTTCCCAAGTAGGCATTTTCGCAGATGAGACTACAATTTACTCCTGTCTCAATAGCAAATCCGTCTGAGCGGAAAAAGTGAACTTGGCCGCTGATCTTGAAAAGGATCTCCAATCAGTGGTTAACTGGGGCAAGAAATGGCTTGTAATTTTCAATGCTTCCAAAACTGAACAACTCTCATTTAACCACCATAGTGAAATTTCCCGACCCGCCATCAGCATGGCTGATGTTCGACAATTGGTGAGCGCCCATTTGCGCCTTCTTGGCCACACGTTTTCAACTGACTTAAAGTAGAGCAACTACATTGAATCAATAGCTGTGTCTACCGTAAGGAAAGACGGTTCATTTTGTCTTGCCAGAAGGATTCTCTCGTCAGAGTCAATCTTGTACATTTACAAATCTACAATTCGGCCGTGCATTGAATACTGTTTCCTCCTGCATTTCATCTTGAGATTCTTGACAAAGAATGATCTGCAATGTAATAGATCCTGACTTGGCATCTCGACTTCAGTCACTTTTTCACCGACGTGACGCGGCTTCCCTCAGTCCTTTTTTTAAAAAAATATTTTCTTGGCAACTGCTCTAACGATCTTTTTTCCTTGGTACCACCACTATATGAATTGAAGCCACTAGACTGTTATCTAGGTCCTTCCCACTGAAATAGTTAAATGAAACCGCCCGTTCCTCTCCAGCAGTTTCTTTTCTCGCACTTCCCACTTGTGGGACTCCCTTCCGTAAAATCTTCAAAAATTTAAAAGCAGTGTTAATCGTCATCTGTTTTTTTGAATTGCCCTGTCCTCAATCCCGCCTATACCCATTTGTTTCTCTCATTTTCACTCTCTGTATCCCTGCTAGGTACTAATGGTATTGACACCTTGCTTCGGCGAAAATGATTTTAAAAAAAGAGAATTAGAAAACAATATTCAGAGAAACAAGACCTTTGGAAAGCAATAAAACTGCTATAAATTATGTTAAATTCGAAAGTACAGATAAATGAATTGAATCAATCGAACAAATATTGAAGTAAGTTAAAGCAGAATCAAAGAGGCCATATAAAGACGGAAATCTGGATACACTGTAACGGGCTAAACAAATTGTCTCGCCAGAAGCTATCTTACGTATTTACAAGTCTTCCATTCGTCCAGGAATTGAATATTGCTACGACATCTGATCTGGTGTTTCTTCTATTTATTTCATAAAATACATAGAACAATCTGCAGTGTTATTGGTGCGGTCATTTTCTCACTGGCTTAACCTAGCGTCTATATCTATAAATACTTTCTCGGTAATTGTTGTGGATTCCGGGAATGGAATCCTGCACAAATAAATAAATAACGCCAATAATTGGAATAGGAAAATAAGTGTATTGAAAGTAAGAATACAAACTTGCAATGAAGATTAGTAGTCCAGGAATACGGGTTAGTAGAAAGTATATGTACAAGTCTCTGTAAGTGGACCCGTAATTATCTCTCTCTCATTCCCTCTGTGGACTATACGTATCTCAACTTTATCTCAACGTATCTCCTTCGTATCTCCAACTCTGTCAGTATAAGTATACTTTAGACGAGTTCATCTTGTGTAAAAGGGGGAGAGCCCCACAACAGTAATTATTCAGATGAACTTTCATCTATTTTGCCTAAACTATGAATTTAATTGCAGTACTGGATTGTCGGCAAGGTCCCAACATTTTACTGTTTAAATGGCTAGATATACCTGTAATTTCTATTTTAAGCATTTCTTATCTGACAGTTCTCACTTGTGGAAATTTCTTCCAGATTTTAGATTTCTTGTCAAGTTGGATCATCAAAAGTTTAAATACAATATCAATCATTATGTTCTGTTTTAAAATCCCTATTCTTTTTTTTGTTCTATTTCTTTAATAGGGCTTTTTTCTCATATTATCCCACACTCAGTAACCCCCCCATTGCGTCTTAGTGGCTTTATTGTCTTACTTGGGATGAAATGATTACAAAACTTTACTTTTAGAAAATATAAATTTAAGAGACGAATATACGACCAAAAAATAGAATTAAAATTCAACACACATTCAATCGGTTTTGAACAACTGAATCCATCGTTATCACAATTCCGACCAGCCAAATACCGTTATATTAATAAAGAAAAAAACGTAATATACTTCACAGAGGCAAAAGGCTTACGGTGATATCACGTTGAAATACCTGTTTTCATACGATCACCGCAGTTAGTAATGTTGAACCTGGTCTGAATATAGATGATTGATCGCTTGAGAACATCAGGAGCATTAAGCTTGGATGTGCGGGTGGTGTAAATGATAACGGCTCTGTATTAGAGATAGGAAGGCCGAGTTCCAATTCCAATCGAGAACATTATATTCACTTACTCTTGGGTAAGGTATCAGTTCAACTCTTCTCGCCACCATGGTTAATTAGAAGGTATTTTACAAGTAAATGATTATTATCTCCAAAATTCCTTGAAATCTGAAAATAATTTCTGGCTTTAAATATACTGAAAAAAATGTGTAAGCCGCAAACAACAAATAAATAAATCAATCAAAGAAAAAAAATCATTGAAAATGGAATGAATTTTTGAAATAATATACAACCGTGATATAACAGTTCATCTCGTATCGATGTGAGATAAGTGAAACTTAAAAATGAATTAAAAAATCCAAAAATGAGTTGGAATTAGTAAAAATGGAAATTCAAGCGTTCCGTTGTCTTAATATGAATCAGATTGTGTTTGATCATTTATTTGTTGTGAATAAAATTAGCGCCGTTTCATCTACGAAACATGACAGTCATATTGATATACTATTCTGTTGTTCAAGTATAGATGCACTAGAAATCGATGTTTCGAAGATTTAAGCCAAACGCCATTTAAAAACCAAACTGCTCACTCGCCAGATATAACCGTCATAACTCTAAAATATCCCATATTATTTTAATCAGTTTGATACTTATCTATACAATTATCTAAGGCCGCGTAAAGGAAGTTTGCCAATAAAATTCCCCTTTTCTTTGCGAAATGCTTTTCCTCCTTAAAGCCCTTGTACTTAAACATCTCTACTTTCACAACAGTTCTCCAATTTCTCTGTGAGGATTTCACTATAATAAGCCTTCCTTTGAAATTTTACACTGTTTATTTCTCTTTCGCTTTCTGGGCTTTTCTTTGGCGCCTAATGAGGGAAGAGAAGCAAAATGACGTTTCAAATCATTAACGAAAAACCTTAGCGGCCCGTGCAAAAGTTTAATCACCCATTCAGTGCGTCTTTATTGAAATTTTTCGAGTGAAGCTTTTTCAGAAAAAAAAGGATTTGTAGAAAAAAAAAAAAAGGATTTGTAGAAAAAAAAAAAAACTTCATTAAGTTGGTAAAAACAAGCATAAAAATACTTGGAGATTTTCTCCTTTCACTCCTGGAATTTTTCTTATGAGATTTCTTCTAAACAAGATAGGCGCGATGTGCTTTAGATTTCATAGTGATCTCGGATTTCTGATTTATCTCCATAACTTTTAAGTCGACTTAAGACCCCAAAAGAATTTCCCACGAAGGAAATTCACTTTATTTTCAGTTGTTAGTTATATGTCTTTGCTTTACTAAATTCAGTTTAGTTCGAGATTAAAACAAAATTTGATGTGACATATGTAAATCGAATTAGTAGCCCAAAGGTAACGATCAGTAAGATCCCTAAGTAACAACTTTGTTTATAGACATTAATTCAACTCAGATGAGTATAACTTCTTACTTTATATATCGTGTCTCATCAGTACGTTAATCGTGCTCCACAGTTTCCAGTCCATTGCTGGACTAAGTATTTTTGTTGTCTCTCCTAAACCATATTCTTTCATCTATTTATACAAACTTTTTAAGTAGGTTATATCTGTTTTTCAACCTTCCAAACGTCCTCTGTGTGTCAAAATTTCCGATCCCTCTTTCCTCATTATATGCCCTAGATATTTTAGCGCTGTCTTTCGAATGTTAAGTATAAGTATCATTTTTGGTTCCATTTTCTTTTAAACTTCATTGTTTCTCACATTCAGTGCATGCTATTCTCATCATCCTTCTGTAGAACCAGATTTCTATCATCTCAAGTTTATTTTTCATCTGTGCGGAGATGACACAACATTCCCTGCTATATAGAAGCGCTAATAATAAATAACCGTTTAGTATTCAGTGCCCCGTTTCGAACGAAATTTTCGTATTTTTTAATACTTTACTTAGCTTTTAAAGAATGTATTTCACTATCCCAACACGCGTTAGTAAACTTAAAAAACGGAATATATGGAAATTTCTCAGCCACCCTACTGGAGATTATCCATACTGTAATAAATTAAACAACCTAATTGAAAACACATAGTCATCATTTAAAAATGTCTAAAAGATTTAAATTGTGAATGGTGACAGCAATTTGGAGGCATTAGACATAATGAATCATAGTTTTCTTGGCGTTATATTTGTTCTTGGGTCTTAGTTTAAAGTATCGACCATCTGCATTACGTAAATATGTTTGGACCAGGGAGAAGACGAACAAGAATATACAAGGGTCATTCAAAAAGTAAGGTGAATTTTTCGGTATAAGGACTTCTAATACAGATAGAAGCTTACTTTATTTTTAACCTAGTCTCCCAGCACTGTCACACTCTTTTCCCATCTATGCACAAGCTTCCGTATTCCCTCAGCGTAAAAATCTTTGGACTGATGTCTCAGCCAGTCGCTCACAACACTTTTGACTTCATCGTCACTTTTAAACTTCGTGCCTCTCGTGAGCGCTTTCAAGGGACCAAACAGGTGAAAGTCTTCAGGGGCAAGGTCTGGCCTGTAAGGGGGATGAGGGAGCAGTTCCCAGCCCAGCTCGTTGTTGGTCTGCAACTTTTGGGCTGCTGTGTGAGGCCTTGCATTGTCATGATTCAAGATGACTCCTTCTGACTGATGACCCCCTGCGTTTGTCCCAACAGATATGCTCAAATACCTTGCAATGTCATCCACTGTCACCCTTCTGTCAGACTGAATGAGGTCATTGACTGATTCGATCACTTCTGTAGGCCTCCCAGGCCTGTCTTCATCCTCAACACTGCTCCGTCCTTCTTTAAACAATTTAGCCCACTTGTAGACATTTTTTGGCTGAAACATGTGGCATCATACACAGTTGACATTATCCTATGAATTTCAACTGGTTTGCACCCTTTAGCAGCCAAAAACCTGATAACTGACCGCTGTTCAATCCTGGAGCATGCTTCTTGGTCTGCCATCTTTGTTAATCGCCAAAACTCTCAAGGTTTTTCTTTTAATCTTCAAAAGAAATTAAATCCATGTGAAAAAGAAGTAAAACAAAAAAAAAAAGAAAAAAAAAGAGTAAGCTTCTATCTGTATTAGATGTCCGTATACAGAAAATGTCACCCTCTTTATTGAATGACCCTCGTACATAATGTACCAGGCAAGAATAAAAGTGCACATGAAAGAACAGTACGAATACACAAGACAATATGTTTCTGTTTAGTACATAGATATATACTTACATAGGATGTACTTACATTATGTTTGATGTAACTCCAAAAAACATGTTTGTAATTATTGTCCTGTATCTATATATCTATCTATCTGAGGATACAGAACAAATAGGAAACGCTTATCAATCCAACGTGTTTTGCTTTTATTAAAACTTCACCAGAATGGGATATTTAATTCTCTGGTAAAGCTTTTATAAAAGCTAAACGCGTTAGACTGATCAGTGTTTCCTATTTGTTCATTATCCTATCATTTTCTCGGATTGCTACTTATATTTCATCTGTATTTGACACAATTCTATCTATCTATCTATCTATCTATCTATCTATCTATCTATCTATCTATCTATCTATCTATCTATCTATCTATCTATCCTCTGTTTGTTCCTATCTATCTATCTATCTATCATCATTTGGATGTCTCCCAATGGTTTTATTAATTAGTAATTTTCATAGTAACTTTTGTTTAGTTAACTACGACTAAGCTAGGATGTTGAAACTATTTGGCTTTAAGTCTTTTCACATGGGCATTTTAGCTAAATATTTTCATGGGAATTATTCTATATGAGGTTTCCTCATTAGGTTTGTCTGATGTTTAACTCTCTGTAAAACATGGCGTTTTTTCTGGATTTTTCACCTAAATTGGGGTGAATAATTAAAAAAAACACACCAAAAATCTTTCAATTACTTTGCTGTATACACCTGGTGAAAATACGAAACAAAAATGTAGGGCTTTAGAAAAGGAAGCGATATTTAGCAGGGTATAAAAAAGATTCAACCATAACAATATCAAAATAGCTTCATCAATGCCGTGCGATAGATTTACTAATTTATAATGTACAAACACACACACACACACAGAAACACACACACACACACACACACACACACACACACACACACACACACACACACACACATATATATATATATATATATATATATATATATATATATATATTCAAAATTATAACATATGCATGTTATAACAGAACAACAAAATTAGCCATTCAGTTTCAACATTTCTATCAAGTGATGTTACTGATTGCAAAATAAAGTGTTTTAAGGGTTCAACACCATCCAGACCCCCTCAGTAGAGGAAACATTGTTACATAACATATGATGACCAATCAGAATACCTGTATATGATAACATATATATATATATATATATATATATATATATATATATATATATATATATATATATATGGAGAAATATAGTCTGAAAGAGTGCTATATTTATGGGATAACGTGCTCAATATCAGAGATAGAGCGCGTATATATATATATATATATATATATATATATATATATATATATATATATATATATATATATATATATATATATATATAACCATTTCATCCTAAGCAAAATAATAAAGTCACTAACACGAAAAGTGTGAGAAAATATAAGAATTAAGAAAACATTATTAATTTGAGAGAACAAAAAATAACGGGAAGTAAGTATGCATAATTTAACGATTGATATAGCATTTGAATAATTGATAATCAATGTTGATTGTAAAGCAAGGAACTGCAAGAGAGTTCCACAAGCGAGTAATGATGTAGAAGGAACTGTTAACATAGAACTTCTTGTAACATCTAGCCACTTCAGCTTTAAGATTATGAGACCTTGCTGCTAATCTAGTAGTACGCGTAAATTCATAAAGTATAGTTACCAAAGAAGATTGCTCATCAAAAATATTGTCATGAAAATGTTTATAGAAAACGTACAGGAAAATTACGTCAGAGTGGGGCGTAAGGAAATAGCTAGAGACGCGATAACAGTTTAGGACCATTAATATTGCAGATTCTTCTTTGTATTTTATAATGAATCTCTAAATAGAGAGCAGCAGCAGGTCAGATGAGACGACAATATTCGATGCATAATAGACGCAAAAGTTATT
>OZ038484.1:10105553-10128053 GCA_964036315.1 Acanthosepion esculentum | reverse complement strand
TCGACTCACATAAGCCATTATCCATGTTGACAATTACATTATAATATAGTAAACAATACACGGACAAAACAATAATGATATTCTGTTTTTGTTTGCATAGAAGATTTCGACACAACGAAACACTCATGCATACGAGACGCTAAAAGCGAAAATCACACAAATATGCAAATTTTTATATAACTTTTGGAAGTTAGGTTTGGTGATATGATCAACAATGTAGATTTGCTGAACTTATTCAAGGTTCATTTAGTCATGGTTACTTTTGTTATTTTGTTCTTTTGAATAGGCGACCTGGGTATGAAGATAATGTAAATCCGGCTGCAAGGATTCTGATCGCGAGGTTTTCAGGAGCGTGGCACAACCTCTTAATTACTGTTGTTCCAGGTCAACTATGAACTGCAGTGGTAGCACCTGTTAAGGCCCCAAATATGGGCATATAGTTAACCTCCAAACTGGGGGCAAACACTATGAAAATAAATTTTTGTAAAACATAAATAAAAAAAAATTCAGTAATACGTTTTTAAAATAAATTACTTATATTCTCAAGAAAATTAAATTAAGCATTACATGACCCATAAGTGTTGATTTGCCGCTAAACAATCTTCCAGCTTCCTGTCTTTTGAAAGTTCGCTTAACTCTATTTCATCAGTAGAGATCTTGATACAATATCATCTCACTGGTAATGAGGAGCATTCAATGGACACATTAATAACTTAAGCAAACAAAATGTATACACATGAATTCACAAGTAGTTAAAACATTTGTGTGTCGTTGCTTCCTCACTTCATACGCGATAACGTATTGACAAATAGGAAATTCACATTATGTTATAAGAGCGTGCATAATTTGAACAATTCTAGTTACCAGTCCGAGTAACAAATGCTGTTAACTTCTGTTCAGTTCTCTTCTATTCAGGACATGGAATTTTCTGCATCACTTTACATAGGTTGACAGTCATTTCAACACTGATATACTGAACTTAGTTACTTGCGACAAAAAACATAATAAATTCTGGATATATTTACGTACGACATTTGTGATAATTTTAAAGATAACCGGGTTAACGTTGGTTAATAATGAAAGAAACTTTAATAAAATATTTAAAACCTCTGGTTTCCTTCTCTGATTGTAAATCAGACTCGCAAATCATATTCCATATAGATTTGAAACTTACTTCTTATTCACACAAAAATATGTCAATACACGTCAGGACTGCACTTGCATATGTGTTATGATTCTATAAAAAATGGTGCCGTATGCGAAAATTTAACATCAGAAAGTTTAAAATGTAAGGCATATCATAAAATTACATATATATTTACATACACACTCTCTCTCTCTCTCACACACACACACATACACACACATATATTTACATACACACACACACACTCTCTCTCCCTCTCTCTCTCTCTGTCTCACACACACACACACATCTCAAGTGGACTTGTTTGCAAATCCCGTGTAGACATATGAGACATAAACATAAAATCTGAACTGAAAGAGACTCACTATTTGCATTACCGAAAGAAAATCATACGTCGAAAACGACCGGAGTGTCCATCATATCTATCTATCTATCTATCTATCTATCTATCTATCTATATATATATATATATATATATATATATATATATATATATATATATATATATATATATATATGTATAAATATATATATAAAAGTGAACATAGAAGTCAACACTTAGAGACGACAGTCTGTTTCATGCTAGTGCAATCGTCAGGAGCTGCCTGACGATTGCACTAGCATGAAACAGACTGTCGCCTCTAAGTGTTGACTTCTATGTTCACTTTTATATTTACACACGCTCTATCTCTGATATTGAGCACTTTATCCCATAAATATAGCACACTTTAAGACTATATTTCTTCATATATATATATATATATATATATATATATATGTATATATATATATATATATATATATATATATATATATATATGTATAATCATGAATAAAGACTTAAAGGTTAATTTTGGCTATAATTTAATTCGTGAATATTTCGTTATATATATATATATATATATATATATATATATATATATATCCTTCTTTCTTCTTTCTCTTCTCTCTTGCTTTCCCTTCTCCCTGTCAATCTAATATATCAGACCGGGAAAATTGCTTGCATTTATTAAAAGCTTTCGGTCTGCAAAAATCAATATATATATATATATATATATATATATATATATATACATATTGATTTTTTCAGACCGAAAATACACATATATATATATATATTGATTTTTTCAGACCGAAAGCTTTTAATAAATGCAAGCAATTTTCCCGGTCTGATATATTAGATTGACAGGGAGAAGGGAAAGCAAGAGAGAAGAGAAAGAAGAAAGAAGGAGAGTAAGAAAGGAGTGACAGATTGTAGGCTTATTTATAAGAGAGGTGGTAAAGGAAGAGAAAGGAAACAAGGAATAAATGAAGGGACAGAAGAAAGCCTAAAACAAACTGATGTGACCAAGAATTACCTCTTTAAAGTGTAGAAATTTATACCTCGGGTTATATAGAAAACGAGCCGCTATGGCCTGTTATTTTAGGCAGGGCAAATTAATAAAATTACAAATTAGTTATTATAATAAATGTAAATATAATAAAGATAACAACATCAAGCATAAATGATTGCATTTAAAATAAAGATAATCTATATAAATAAAAGAAATGTCATCTCGTCTGCAGTCGCTCTCTCACATACGCGCCGTCGCCTCGCTCTGTCTTTTTTACAAATACTTCCATGGTAATTGCTCCGATGAGCTGCTTTCGCTGGTTCGCAGGCTTCGTGAATTCAAGCGTCCTACGAGGCTGGCATCCCACTCCCACCCTTTCACTGTTGAAACTGTTAAATGTAGACGTCTCTTCTACTCCAATAGCTTCATGTCTCGCACCACTCGCCTGTGGAACTCCCTTCCTTATTCCGTTTTCCCTGACAATTATATTCTCCAAATATTCAAATGTAACGTCAATCGACATCTCCACACCCTTTCCTCTTTCACTCCTATCTGCTCTTGCTCCAAATCTTCTGTAACCCTTTGCCTTGATCTATCCACTATCCTTCTCCACATCCTTTCCTCTAACACTCCTATCTTCTCTCGCTCCAAATATTCTGTAACCACTTTCCTTGATCTATTCACTATCCTTCTCCACAGCCTTTCCTCTTTCACTCCTATCTGCTCTCGCTACAAATCTTCTGTAACCCCTTGCGTGCTAGTGGCTTCCAGCCTTGCCTGGGGTGAAAAGCTTAAAAAAAAAAGAAATGAGTAAGATAATGTAAGGATAACAATACAAATGAGGTTAATTATAGTTGTTGTGTACATCGCCAAGACAATCAAAGATACAAGGAGATATAAAATATAAATAAAGCTTGTGATGCGCAATATACACACCGACACACACAGAAATATATATATATATATATATATATATATATATATATATATATATATATATATGAATGAATACATGTACTCTAATGTATGCTCGCACCCTTAAAAACGAATCAAAACTTCATGTGTGCATCCCACAAAAGCTAAAATGTTTAGAGAATTTTAATTTGTTCTGATTTCTACACTTGACAATCAGTTTAATCTTTTCATTTAACAACTGGTTAGGAATTCTGTATTTGATTATTGCAATTTTCTCTTGTATAAACAGATTGCATCTCTCCCGGAAGGTGTACTGGGTTTGAGACCGAAAGATGATATACCATTTTATTTGTGCGGTGAAATGTCTTGCCGCCATAAAATGCTTTTAGTTTTTGGCTGTTGAGAATGTTAAATATGCTTTGAATGTCTTTGGAACTGGAATGATAATAATTTTCAGAATTTTTCTATTCCAAACATGTTGTAGAGGGTTATTTTGATCATTATATTGATATATAAATATATATATATATATATATATATATATATATATATATATATATATATATATATATATATATATATATATATACAGGGCCGTTCGATAAAAGTGACTCACCTGTTCTCTTCTCCGGTGAAACAAAAGTTGAGCGAAATTCAAAGGATAAGCGAAGAAGAAGATTTGAAATCTCTTTAAATTTAGCAGTAATTACTGTCAAGCATCCGTTCAGTATAATGTTCTGGGGATGCTTTTCTTTTCATAGAACTGGTTTCTTAAAACCTATTGAAAAGACCCTCAGGACAGAGCAGTACAAGAGAATTTTAGAATCTTGTCTGCTCCCTTCTGCTGAAAGGGTGCAAATCGACTCCACCAAGCTTATTTTTATGCAGGATAATGTTCCCTGTCACAAATCAAAATTGATGAGAAGCAGGTGAGTGTTATGATATGGCCGCCCCAATCTCCTGACCTCAACCCCATAGAAAACTTATGGAGCATTATAAAGTACAGTCTCTCGAGAAAGCAGTTGACCAACAAAGAGGATTTCATTGTGAATTTTAAATCTGAATGGAATTCAATGCTTGGAGATGAGATTTGCCAGAACCGAATCAAGTCAATGACAAAAAGGGTTGAAAAGATTTGCGTAATATATATATATATATATATATATATATATATATATTTATATATATATATATATATATATATATATATATATATATATAGATAGAGAGAGAGAGAGAGAGAGAGAGAGAGAGAGAGAGAGAGAGAGAGAGCCTGGGTGTTATAGATAAATTGTTTTCTAAATTGCGAACAAAGGAAAATAATACTGACATCTCATTTTAACAGAAACATTTATAAAATTAAACAAAAATATCTTCAAACACAAAAGTGTATAGTTATTCAATAAAATCGCCATTGGCTTCAACTACGGCATCCAAATGACTTCGGAATCTCTTGCATCTCTTCTGGTGAATGTTGTAATAATGCATAATCCTTGCATTCAGTTTATCTTTAGTGTTAAATGGAGTTTCAATGCTCACTTGTTCAACTGCACCCCTCACATAATTGCAGTCTTGGATGTTAGGCGGTCAGGTGTGAGGGGTGATATGGTAGCAGAAATTTTCTGACAGCCATGATTGGGTTCTGCTTGTAGAGCATGATGCAAAGTCCTCTTGCCAGACATCAGGTATTCAAGCAGCCACCCTCTTGACCCAGGACAGCACTATCTCCTCAACTCGCTTAATGTAGGCCTCTCTGCTGTGTCTGAAGCTCTGTGAGGAGATGAATGGGGGCATAACGACACTATTGCTAGTGAACATTTCAAACACCTTCGAATTGCGTCATGGTTTTCCTTTTCGCACAGACGATCCTTGCTATACTGTGCAGTCGACAAAATCAAAATCACACTAGGAGCATGCGCGAAATTAAATATATGAACTAGCAACAATTTACCCATCGCACCGGATATATATATATATATATATATATATATATATATATATATATATATATATATATATATATATATATATATATGTATTTTAGATAGAATTGGACATAGTCCGACATTTTATTTTAAAGACATTTATATTATGTTTAACGTTCTTTTTTATAGATACAAGTATTTAAGCAAATGCTCTGTTTTATAATAATATTATTATTATAAAACAGAGCATTTGCTTAAATACTTGTATCTATAAAAAAGAACGTTAATTATTATAAAACAGAGCATTTGCTTAAATACTTGTATCTATAAAAAAGAACGTTAAACATAATATAAATATCTTTAAAATATATATATATATATATATATATATATATATATATATATATATATATATATATATAGATAGATAGATAGATAGATAGATGGATATATGTATGTATGAATTGATGGATGGATTGAAATGAATTTCTCGTTTCATTTGTGTCTTTATCTATTACTATTTCTACAATCTGTCGGAATGCCTATCAGGTGATGAGAAATCCAGCATTTAAAGGTTGAACTTTCCCGAATTTTGATCTCTGGCACTAATATTGACAAATATCTATCCATCTAAAAATTTGATTCCCCAGTCTTAAAATATTATTCTTTCCCTTTTTACCATTGAAGTCTTTACTATTACCAGTTGCTTTTGTTTTGTTTTTTTAAATACGAACCAGTTTGTCTTTGGCGAATATATTACAGATGAGGATTTTTAGTGTGCCGAAATCTTTAGGGAACTGACCTATATACTGGCTTTTTCTTCCTTCTGGTTCCTATTTGTAACATCTAGTTTTAGTTTTGTAATAGCGTTGGTGTATATTAATCTTAGCAGAGGAAGAGCAAAGAAATAACAGAGGAATAATAAGTTTGACCCGATCTCGTCTTAAGTATCATCTTATGTAAACACTCTGTGGGTGTTTGTGTGTTTAGATGAAATGGTGTATTAATTGGTACAAGAAATTATTTAGTACAGATTTAACTTTAAATTCTGAGATGAAGCATTTTTATTATTACATATATTTCGAAGATATGTGATCTTCTATGCTCTTGTTTCATCTGATAACTTGCCTAGTTTATTCCATGACAGTTCTGACTCTACAGTATTTGCTGTATTATCGTTATTACGTTTAGTTACGCAGCTTTGCACACAAACTTTCGGTTTTCTTGTAGTCATGGAAATTCCAATATAAAATTAATATACGATTAAAATAAAAATAAAAATTTAGTAACCATTTTTTTTTTCTGTAGTGCAAACGGCAATCCTGATAGTGATTTTCCAAGCGTAGCTTAGATGTGGCATGAGGCCGAAGGTAGGTAGCACCCAGTGAGGATCACAAGCGTAGCTTAGATGTGGCATAAGGCCGAAAGTAGCGGGTACCCAGTGAGGATCGCAAGCGTAGCTTAGATGTGGCATAAGGCCGAAGGTAGAGAGCACACAGTGAGGATGGAACTCACAACTCAGTCGTAATTGTTCTAGTGAGACAAATTTGCTAACCATTACGCCGCCTCGGAGCAGAAACAAGGATTGAAATATTAGGTTTCGGATTTAGATGCATGTTTATGAAAACAATTCTGATGTAATATTTCCATAACTTGAATATTATTGTTGAAAGAACTAAAATTATTATACTGGAAAATATATAAAAATTCATATTCTACGGTCGTATTGTCCGCAATGCAAGAAAATAAAAATAATTTGATTCTCATTATTTTAAGAATATTAAGAATTAATGACAAAAATTAAACATATTATATTTCACCATTCCTAGTCAGTTTTTGTGTGTGTGTATATATATATATATATATATTAAAACTGATCCACAAAGAGAGATCAGTGGATTTATCATTACAAAACAAATAAATTAGTGCATAAAATTTTTTTAAAAAAATGGAGAACTTCTTCAGTCTTATTCAACAACGGTATATAGACTGAGTTCGTGTCGGAATTTGAATAACGTACTGGATAAGACTAAAATTAGTCACATTTGTAGAGAAGAATATTCAATGACATATATATTGAGCAAGTAGATAGAGACTTTATAGATGTAGTTATCAACACTGAATAATGATTGTCATTTGTACTCTTTAATAAGAGCTTCTGACCATGTGTCACTAATTCTTCAGTGGTAACTATATATATATATATATATATATATATATATATATATATATATATATATATATATATATATATAGTTACCACTGAAGTATATATATATATGTATATATATATATATATATATATATATATATATATACATACATATATATATAGTTACCACTGAAGTATATATATATATATATATATATGTATGTGTGTGTGTGTGTGTGTGTGTGTGTGTGTGTGTGTGTGTGTGTGTGTGTGTGTGTGTGTCACTGTGAGATTAAGGGAGATGGGGAATGGATGAAATCTGACCATCTCAGTGCTAATATTTGGGTTATGCTTTCGTCAACATCCTCACATTATTTATTTCTCTAATTGATAATTATTTTTTCGTATATTTATCTTTCTCCCTGTATGTCTAACGTAGCACTAACATAAAGTCTTGCTTCATGCGCCGTCTTAATCTTTCTTTCATATATAATAATGGCTGGTGTTATTTCGTGTCTTTCTTTTCAGTATGTGCCATATAATATTCTGTTAATAACCAATAACATTGTCATAAGCTACCATTTATGAAACAATTCGTGGGAGATGTTTCGCTTAAAGGCACAATTTTGGCCTTGCCTGAACGACTTGTTATGTATAACTGAATAGGTTCAAATGTGCTGGGCCGGTAGATGAAAATAGTTATGTATATTTAGAAAAATGTGATAAATGAAACAGAAACTATATTACACTTTTTTTTTCATAAGTTCATTTTATTTTTGGCAATATTGACGGGAAATATTTTCTTTTAATGAGAAAAAGAGTTTTCATAAAGCGAATCTGCTGATTGGATAGGAATTTTCTCATTTTTTTGATGGCTAAAAATGTTTAACATTTAATTTTACATCTCTGGTGATCGAATATCGACACAACGTTTTGTTTGTAGTAAATACAGCTGAACAAAAGAAATGTTCTTCGGAAATGTGTATGTTTTCCCTGTTTCTTATTCCGAATTTCGAAATCCTTATGTTTAGAATACAAAACCTGACGCTGAAAGTACCATGCGCGACGGCCTCAGCCACCAAGCATGCTTATCATTTCTTTTTCACTCTATTTTGTTTTCCTCGTTTACTTTTTTTAATTTTTTTTTTTTTACTCCCTCTCAAAGAAATTTAAACATTTTTCTTCTTCCTGTATACATTTTTTTTCAGCTGGGCAAATACTTACTCCTGATGTCTTGCCGTTAAAAGTTATTTCAGATGCGCTCTCATTTCACTTTCTCTCCAGCAAGAACGGACAAGTTACGCAATTGTCATCATCACTTCCATTAACACTCGTCTCTTCGCAAGACGAAAGCGTCTGTGACTGGAAGGCGTGCTTTTTAAAATATTTATTTAATGTAAAAACGCCTAAAATCTCTCAACGTGATCAAAGGAAACGTCAAGAAAGACGATACTTTCACGCGTAACATTCAGTTTACCTTGTTAGTCGCGTTTCCTTACCAGAAAACAACGACTTAATTTTTATGCTTATTGCACACCGTTGTAGTCGCAGTCTATTTCTTCTTTGGTAACGATGTACTTATGCAAAACAACTTTATACACTGACAAATGTGTACATGTAATGAAGGTAAATAAAAAAATAAAAGAAATTTCGAAAAAAATACTTCCTATGTTTTAATAATTTTTAATCAATATCACCCCATGGAAGGCAGTAAAGCCACTAAGACACAAGGGGTTACATGGTGTTGAAGAATTAAGAACAGAAACATTATTAATCAGCGGGAAGCGAAAAACGTAATAGGGAGGATAATAGATAATATTGCATTTAAAATTTTGCAGGTTAAAGTTACCTGGAATGCATGGAGTCGGAAGGGAATACCACAAGCTAAAAAAGAAACCGTTAGCATAGAACTTACGGCTGTAGCTAGCTAGCTCAGCTTGAAATGGATAAGTTCTCGATTTGCGTGCGGTGCAGTTGAGAGAGTGTCCCACAAAACACTTTTTAACCATAATCCTTATGGTTGCATTTACCAACTTAAACAAGGAGGCCGTCAAGAAGAGATGCCAGAGAAAAGAGAAGCCGTGGTTGAAGCCAATGTCGTTTATTGAATGAATTTCCTCTTTAGTACTTCAATGTATTTTTGTATATATTTGGCAAACATATCTGTTAAAATGAGATGTCAGTGTTATTTTTATTTTTTTTTATTTAAATTTTTTTCGTAATTTAGACGACAATTTATCCATCGCACTCTGTATATTAAAAACTAGATTTAAATTTGTTTTTGTTATTATTTGATGTTGATGAATTTGTGTACGGTGCAGTTGAGCGTGAGTCCAACAAAATACTTTTTAACACCAAAGACGGACTGAACGCAAGGATTATGGTTGCATTTACCAACTTAAACAAGGAGGCCGTCAAGAAGAGATGCCAGAGAAAAGAGAAGCCGTGGTTGAAGCCAATGTCGTTTATTGAATGAATTTCCTCTTTAGTACTTCAATGTATTTTTGTATATATTTGGCAAACATATCTGTTAAAATGAGATGTCAGTGTTATTTTTATTTTTTTTTATTTAAATTTTTTTCGTAATTTAGACGACAATTTATCCATCGCACTCTGTATATTAAAAACTAGATTTAAATTTGTTTTTGTTATTATTTGATGTAGATGAATTTGTGTACGGTGCAGTTGAGCGTGAGTCCAACAAAATACTTTTTAACACCAAAGACGGACTGAACGCAAGGATTATGGTTGCATTTACCAACTTAAACAAGGAGGCCGTCAAGAAGAGATGCCAGAGAAAAGAGAAGCCGTGGTTGAAGCCAATGTCGTTTATTGAATGAATTTCCTCTTTAGTACTTCAATGTATTTTTGTATATATTTGGCAAACATATCTGTTAAAATGAGATGTCAGTGTTATTTTTATTTTTTTTTATTTAAATTTTTTTCGTAATTTAGACGACAATTTATCCATCGCACTCTGTATATTAAAAACTAGATTTAAATTTGTTTTTGTTATTATTTGATGTTGATGAATTTGTGTACGGTGCAGTTGAGCGTGAGTCCAACAAAATACTTTTTAACACCAAAGACGGACTGAACGCAAGGATTATGGTTGCATTTACCAACTTAAACAAGGAGGCCGTCAAGAAGAGATGCCAGAGAAAAGAGAAGCCGTGGTTGAAGCCAATGTCGTTTATTGAATGAATTTCCTCTTTAGTACTTCAATGTATTTTTGTATATATTTGGCAAACATATCTGTTAAAATGAGATGTCAGTGTTATTTTTATTTTTTTTTATTTAAATTTTTTTCGTAATTTAGACGACAATTTATCCATCGCACTCTGTATATTAAAAACTAGATTTAAATTTGTTTTTGTTATTATTTGATGTTGATGAATTTGTGTACGGTGCAGTTGAGCGTGAGTCCAACAAAATACTTTTTAACACCAAAGACGGACTGAACGCAAGGATTATGGTTGCATTTACCAACTTAAACAAGGAGGCCGTCAAGAAGAGATGCCAGAGAAAAGAGAAGCCGTGGTTGAAGCCAATGTCGTTTATTGAATGAATTTCCTCTTTAGTACTTCAATGTATTTTTGTATATATTTGGCAAACATATCTGTTAAAATGAGATGTCAGTGTTATTTTTATTTTTTTTTATTTAAATTTTTTTCGTAATTTAGACGACAATTTATCCATCGCACTCTGTATATTAAAAACTAGATTTAAATTTGTTTTTGTTATTATTTGATGTTGATGAATTTGTGTACGGTGCAGTTGAGCGTGAGTCCAACAAAATACTTTTTAACACCAAAGACGGACTGAACGCAAGGATTATGGTTGCATTTACCAACTTAAACAAGGAGGCCGTCAAGAAGAGATGCCAGAGAAAAGAGAAGCCGTGGTTGAAGCCAATGTCGTTTATTGAATGAATTTCCTCTTTAGTACTTCAATGTATTTTTGTATATATTTGGCAAACATATCTGTTAAAATGAGATGTCAGTGTTATTTTTATTTTTTTTTATTTAAATTTTTTTCGTAATTTAGACGACAATTTATCCATCGCACTCTGTATATTAAAAACTAGATTTAAATTTGTTTTTGTTATTATTTGATGTTGATGAATTTGTGTACGGTGCAGTTGAGCGTGAGTCCAACAAAATACTTTTTAACACCAAAGACGGACTGAACGCAAGGATTATGGTTGCATTTACCAACTTAAACAAGGAGGCCGTCAAGAAGAGATGCCAGAGAAAAGAGAAGCCGTGGTTGAAGCCAATGTCGTTTATTGAATGAATTTCCTCTTTAGTACTTCAATGTATTTTTGTATATATTTGGCAAACATATCTGTTAAAATGAGATGTCAGTGTTATTTTTATTTTTTTTTATTTAAATTTTTTTCGTAATTTAGACGACAATTTATCCATCGCACTCTGTATATTAAAAACTAGATTTAAATTTGTTTTTGTTATTATTTGATGTTGATGAATTTGTGTACGGTGCAGTTGAGCGTGAGTCCAACAAAATACTTTTTAACACCAAAGACGGACTGAACGCAAGGATTATGGTTGCATTTACCAACTTAAACAAGGAGGCCGTCAAGAAGAGATGCCAGAGAAAAGAGAAGCCGTGGTTGAAGCCAATGTCGTTTATTGAATGAATTTCCTCTTTAGTGCTTCAATGTATTTTTGTATATATTTGGCAAACATATCTGTTAAAATGAGATGTCAGTGTTATTTTTATTTTTTTTTATTTAAATTTTTTTCGTAATTTAGACGACAATTTATCCATCGCACTCTGTATATTAAAAACTAGATTTAAATTTGTTTTTGTTATTATTTGATGTTGATGAATTTGTGTACGGTGCAGTTGAGCGTGAGTCCAACAAAATACTTTTTAACACCAAAGACGGACTGAACGCAAGGATTATGGTTGCATTTACCAACTTAAACAAGGAGGCCGTCAAGAAGAGATGCCAGAGAAAAGAGAAGCCGTGGTTGAAGCCAATGTCGTTTATTGAATGAATTTCCTCTTTAGTACTTCAATGTATTTTTGTATATATTTGGCAAACATATCTGTTAAAATGAGATGTCAGTGTTATTTTTATTTTTTTTTATTTAAATTTTTTTCGTAATTTAGACGACAATTTATCCATCGCACTCTGTATATTAAAAACTAGATTTAAATTTGTTTTTGTTATTATTTGATGTTGATGAATTTGTGTACGGTGCAGTTGAGCGTGAGTCCAACAAAATACTTTTTAACACCAAAGACGGACTGAACGCAAGGATTATGGTTGCATTTACCAACTTAAACAAGGAGGCCGTCAAGAAGAGATGCCAGAGAAAAGAGAAGCCGTGGTTGAAGCCAATGTCGTTTATTGAATGAATTTCCTCTTTAGTGCTTCAATATATTTTTCTATATATTTGGCAAACATATCTGTTAAAATGAGATGTCAGTGTTATTTTTATTTTTTTTTATTTAAATTTTTTTCGTAATTTAGACGACAATTTATCCATCGCACTCTGTATATTAAAAACTAGATTTAAATTTGTTTTTGTTATTATTTGATGTTGATGAATTTGTGTACGGTGCAGTTGAGCGTGAGTCCAACAAAATACTTTTTAACACCAAAGACGGACTGAACGCAAGGATTATGGTTGCATTTACCAACTTAAACAAGGAGGCCGTCAAGAAGAGATGCCAGAGAAAAGAGAAGCCGTGGTTGAAGCCAATGTCGTTTATTGAATGAATTTCCTCTTTAGTGCTTCAATATATTTTTCTATATATTTGGCAAACATATCTGTTAAAATGAGATGTCAGTGTTATTTTTATTTTTTTTTATTTAAATTTTTTTCGTAATTTAGACGACAATTTATCCATCGCACTCTGTATATTAAAAACTAGATTTAAATTTGTTTTTGTTATTATTTGATGTTGATGAATTTGTGTACGGTGCAGTTGAGCGTGAGTCCAACAAAATACTTTTTAACACCAAAGACGGACTGAACGCAAGGATTATGGTTGCATTTACCAACTTAAACAAGGAGGCCGTCAAGAAGAGATGCCAGAGAAAAGAGAAGCCGTGGTTGAAGCCAATGTCGTTTATTGAATGAATTTCCTCTTTAGTGCTTCAATATATTTTTCTATATATTTGGCAAACATATCTGTTAAAATGAGATGTCAGTGTTATTTTTATTTTTTTTTATTTAAATTTTTTTCGTAATTTAGACGACAATTTATCCATCGCACTCTGTATATTAAAAACTAGATTTAAATTTGTTTTTGTTATTATTTGATGTAGATGAATTTGTGTACGGTGCAGTTGAGCGTGAGTCCAACAAAATACTTTTTAACACCAAAGACGGACTGAACGCAAGGATTATGGTTGCATTTACCAACTTAAACAAGGAGGCCGTCAAGAAGAGATGCCAGAGAAAAGAGAAGCCGTGGTTGAAGCCAATGTCGTTTATTGAATGAATTTCCTCTTTAGTACTTCAATGTATTTTTGTATAATTTTGGCAAACATATCTGTTAAAATGAGATGTCAGTGTTATTTTTATTTTAGCGTAATTTAGACAACAATTTATCCATCGCTCCCTGTATATTAAAAACTAGATTTAAACTTGTTTTCTGTTATTATTTCAATGATACAATACATCATAATCAGGTCGGTAACACAGATGTCAAAACCAAGCAGCGACAGATCTCTATTATGCTTGAACGCGATCTTCAGGTCATATGAGTTTCCGCTCTCCTAGCTTCAAGTTGAACGTTGGCACTTATAAGATGGCCGGGTGTCAATAAAGTTCGTGTGCACTTTAAAAAAAATTGTAACTTTATTTGTATTTGCGACAGAAATAATCTGTAAAAAATGTTATAAAGTTTAATGTACCTAGTTTTAAGTATAGCTAAAATAACTAATGTGATTTCAGGCATTACTGTAAATCAGTTGGCAAATGTTTTCCTTGAACTGCAAAATCATATTACCCTTTGTATTGCTAATGATGGAGGACATGTGGAAACTTAAATAAAATTTCAATAAAACATTAAAAAATATTGATTTACTTCTTTCTAATCCTTTTTACAAATTATTTCTATCGCAAATACAAATAAAATTATAATTTTTTTTAATGTGCACAGGAACTTTATGGACACCTATATATATATATATATATATATATATATATATATATATATATATATATATATATATATATATATATCCATGCCTTAGAAACTTAAGCTATTCAAGTGTAGAGTCAATCGTTATCTGCATTATAATGTGCACGTCTTCCATCTGATTCACGTCTCGGGCTTACAACTATCGACTTTGATAACGACCAGTCTAGAGCGGCTGTTGTGCAATGTTTTAGCAGAAAAACAGTATAATATAAGCGTATAAAATATAAGCGTATATAATATAAGTGAGTGAAAAGTGAATTTAAACCTCCTCGGTGTTGCAACCATACTATATCAGGAGAAATGCTACGAGATTCCCCATGTCCCGATATAATGTTCAACTCCACCTTAGCGACTCTTACAATTAAAAACTCCGTTGGTATATAATCAAAGTCGTTCCTGGTAATAACACATTAAAACTGATCCACAAGAGAGCTCAATGTATTTATTAATACAGATCAATATAAGTAATATACAATAAAATTCAAAATTAGCTTAAACGAGGTAATATGGGATTTTATTGTTTATCAATTATATATATATATATATATATATATATATATATATATATATATATATATATATATATATATATATATATAAAGAAAGAGAGAGAGAATAAATATAGTATTATGTAAATGTGTGTTTCAAAAAAACCCCTGGTATATGAGAAATAGGAAGGGAAAATTAAACAATAAGTCATAATAGTAATTATTTAAAAAATATATTTCGAAAATAGAAATGAGCTGATGAAAAACAGAAGGTATTTGATTAAAACGTTATACAAATATTTTGAAAAGTGCTAACATCACAGAGAGCAAAGTTATCACAACATCAAACCTTGCTATAAAAAAATAGATAAAGGCATCAGGATGCTGGCAAGTGCAATGATTTTCTCCAAACAACCAAAGAGAACCACACATGACATTATTTATATAGACGGCTATCAGAATTAGCACCTTTGATAATCACTGAATTAAGATGCCCCATGTCCCGATATTATGTTCAACTCGTAGAATGTCTCTTACTTCGTTGTTGCGAAAGTAAATGTCAAGAGAATCTCTTTCATACATCAATTGGGAGAAATCATAAGACAATTTGAATGCATAGCATGTGAATGTCGTGGCAACTGCGGTCTATTTGTATAAATACAATTTTTCACGCTTCATTATATTCACATGAGTAAACATGCTTATAAACTTACATCGCTGCCGACTGGAATCTACACAAATACAGTTTAGTTGGATCAAAATAAAGAACCAAATATTACATCATCAGTATATACACATACATGCGTATATATATATATATATATATATATATATATATATATATATATATATATATATATATATATATATATATATATATATATATATATATTTATAATTTTTTGTCAAATGGATCTGTTGTATTTTAGGGCAGCACAAGTACGTTCTCATCGTCAGGCTGTAATTTTTTTTATTTAGAAATAAAGTTTGGAGTGTTATTAAGTGCATTGCTAGTAAGTTAATGCTTTTATTAAGTCTGCTTGCGAAGAGAATTCGCCATTTATTACATTAATATTGCTAATTGATTCATTGTATGATTATCTCTTTATAATATAAAATATATTCTGCCTAATATAATACGTTTATATATATAAATATATATATATATACATATATATATATATATATATATATATATATATATATATATATATATATATAAATATATATATATATATATATATATATATATATATATATATATATATATATATATATATATAGAGAGAGAGAGAGAGAGAGAGAGAGAGATTGAGAGAGATCTATCCATCTATGTTGTTTTATATCAATTTATTCCATGCCATGCAATAATGCCACTGAGGCTTAAGTGGCTACTGGGCGGGAAGGAGAATTAAAAAACTTCAGAAGGAGCCGGAAGCCCAATACTAAATAGGAAACAAGGGAGAAACCTATACTCCTGTAGACGGGTGAGAATTGTGAATCTTTAAAAAGTGCTTTTAGGTGGATTTGTCGTTTCGAGAAAAACTTGTAATAAATTTATAAATTACCAAACAAAAAAAAAATATATCGAAAACTTGCAAAAATCTTAAGCCGTTACAACTGACGGAAGATAAGTTGAATTTCTAGAAAATTCCTGTCTTGCAGGAAAATAAATTTTCTTACATAACCTCTATATAACTATTGAACATTCGTAACAGATATGCAAATAGCACAGAGTTGATTGAAGACACAGAGAAGAAAGTACACGAATGCATACAGAAAATATGAGGGAAATCGAGAAGAAAGGGCTAAACCTCAATTGCAAGCAAACACTACATGTTTGTTAGCATAATGAACAGCCCCACATGCAAATTTTTCTCACCAAATCCAGCCAACCGAAACCCTCGGTGAATTACGTGAGGGTGCAACAATCGACGACTTCGAAAATGTTCCGTCTTTCCAAATTCATATGATCTGATACTTTTTTTACTCCATTTCACATTTGCTGCTGTTTAGCCATTTCCCTCCGTACATGATCAGCCATGCTTGATTTCATTCTTGCTTTTGATTCAGCCTCCATCCATAATTTCAGTCAAATATATATTATCCTGAAATAAACAGAGATTCAGCGAGATTAATTTTGTTAGAAATATGTACATAAAAATTCTGGAGGATCAAATTTACATGCAAAGCAGTTAAATGTAAATAGCTCTTATATGACAGAATTTTACGCTACTGTACTTTTTTTAAAAAAGTAAAACTAATTCGACAACATTTCGTCCGTTTATTTGTAAGATTTTCTCTAAGAATTCAAATAAAGAATGGTGACTAAAGGACAAAGATACCAGATAACTTTCTATAAATTACATAAGCAGCAAATGAAAATGGACACCTAAAGGAAACTTTTACTTACAAACTGAAAAAAAACTATGGAAAACAACAGCCCAGAATAAAGTTCAGTTTTCTTATCTAAACTAGCATAAGGCACACTTTTCATTGCTATATGAGAATAATGTTGTGTTTTACTAGGTAGGCCAGCATAAGGTGTATGTTACTTTGTTTCAAGTGATGGTTATCGTACCGGAGGCTTCGACAAAACGGTTTCATTTCTTCTGTTTGGAGAAATGCGTTCCAGAAATTGTTTGATCATTATTCTTTACAACATTCTATTTTTTGTTACTTTAAACGGCTTTTGCATCTTTACCACTCATCGTTGTGTGTGGTCATTGTCCCTTAAGATGTAAAGTGTCTTAATAGATAAATGAACATCAGCAATTATTTCATGCGACAAGCTAACACTGTGAAAACACTCGAACTATATATAATAATTAGGATCAGATATTGTTTATTTGTCATCCATTCATTGAATTCTGCGTGTACAATTAGCTTTACGAGATAAGATTTTCAGGAAACAATCCTATTATGTAAGGTAATATAATATCTGAAACAAAAATTAGAAACAAATAATAATAGTAATAATAATAATAACAACAACAATAAAAGCAGCAACAAGAACAAGAACAACAATAATAATTAGAAATTATATGAATAATAATAAGATAATAATATATTATTGTCAAAAAACGTTGCACATGTAGACATCAATTGTGTTTAGAGACCTCGTTTTGATTGGGAAGCGTCCTAATAAACAAAATGAACGGAACCTTGAGAGACAATTCCTTAAAGAAATGCAGATAATGTTATCAAAAATACAGCTGCCATGCTAAGAATGGCTTTATCAGTATAAAATATGTGATCTTCGGTTGATTTATTTATTTATTTTATTTTTTTAATAACTATATTCAGTGAAAATGTCATGATACCATTTCATACATTAGATCTCTGGTTGGCAATTAATACATCAAATATCTCTAAGGGCAGTAAAAGAGGACCATCTAGTCTGATCGCATGTTTTTCGATTTGTCCAATGAAAGCATTCCATATTGAAAATATTTTTTATTGTGGTACTAAATTTACTTTGAACTTATTCCGATGTCTTTTAGATTCCTGGACAGAGTTTTGCATTTTATCATATCATCGGTTAAAGAATATATAACAGAAACGTGATTAGAAATCATAATGACATCAGTCTTTTACATACGATCTCAGTATCCTTTACATTAGCAAATATATGTAATACCAGATCTATCTATCTATCTATCTATCTATCTATCTATCTATCGCTGTCTGTTCATTATCTATCTATCTATCTATCTATCACAATCTGTTCATATCTATCTATCTATCTATTTATCTATCTATCTATCTATCACAATCTGTTCATATCTATTTATCTATCTATCTATCTATCTATCTATCTATCTATCACAATCTGTTCATATCTATTTATCTATCTATCTATCTATCACAATCTGTTCATATCTATCTATCTATCTATCTATCTAACACAATATGTTCATATCTATCTATGTATCTATCTATCTATCTATCTATCTATCTATCTATCTAACACAATATGTTCATATCTATCTATGTATCTATATATCTATGTATGTATCTATCTATCTATCTAACACAATATGTTCATATCTATCTATCTATCACAATCTGTTCATATCTATCTATCTATCTATCTATCTATCTATCTATCTATCTATCTATCACAATCTGTTCATATCTATCTATCTATCTATCTATCTATCTATCTATCTAACACAATATGTTCATATCTATCTATCTATCTATCTATTTTCTAGCTCAAACTAAAAAAATTGAGTCTAATTTGTTTCATAACTTAAAAAACAAATCATTTTTTACCTCAGGTTTCACTTAAGAGATTGGTAAATGATTTGTATAGATTTTAATTGAATTATTATTAATAATAATAATAATAATAATAATAATAATAATAATAAGAAGAAGAAGAAGAAGAAGAAGAAGAAGAAGAATAGTAGTAGATTGTCAGCATCTTCAATTTGACCATAGCTGACATTAAGCGAATGTATGTCAAAACGAAAAGCTTCTCATTTGCCACTGCATGCATCATACTTTGGTTGATGTTGGTCTTCTGTATGTGAGCTGATCCGAAGGATGTAGAGGATTAGTTCAACTAGATCTGTCTTACAATGCGAAAAGTTTAGAAAACTGAATTATGATCTATGTCAAAGAACATTAAGTAAATCAGAAAATGCCTTCAGTAATAAAGAAAGCCAACAGATTAAAAGGAATTTTCAATTGTGTGAAGAATTGCAAATAAATCATAATACAACTACTGCAGTGGTAAATAACCTGAAAAAGAAAGCAAAAATAAAGCTATGTACCAAATGCAGAAACGATGGCAAGATAAGCCTCTTCATACTCGATACTCTGCCTGTACAAAACAAGCTGATGTAGACAAACCACTTACCCATCAGGGGTTACGTATTGCCGAAACCGACTAATGCTTACTAACTAGAAATTACCATGCACACATACTGAAATATTGTGTGAACTCGAAATGCAGATTCTGTGATAAATATCCAGAAACAATTGACCATCTTCTATCAGGTTGAAAGTTGTTAGCACCCACTCAATATAAAACTCGCCATGATAGATTGTACACTATCTAAACTTCAAAATCGGCAACTTTCGCGGAAAGGAAACTGTAAGAAACTGCTGTGAATATCACCGCGGCCCGGTTATAGTTGAGACTTTACAATACCCACGGACAGAACAATTAAAGTTAATCGCCAAGACATTGTGAACAAAGAACACAAGAATAGAATGTGCTTCCTTATTGACATGACAGTTCTTGCAGATATGAATATATCTTTGAAGATCTTCAAAAATGTTATGAAACTACAAGGATCTTGAAGTGAAAATCTTTAAAACAAAATGTCACACACGAGGGCATCAATAATTACAGTTGTTGTTGGGGCCCTCGGAGTGATTGGAAAAGGTTCCGATAGACCCAGTAGAGAGATTCCTGGTAGCCCATACCTTAGAGAAATATGACAAATTGTGCTCCCAATACAGCTCACATGTTGCGTGGAGTTATAATTAATACGTTTTTTTTGTTGTTTTTTTTTTAAAAAAAATTATATAAAATGATCTGTGGAAAATATCAAGAAATTTCTGACCTTATGTCTCTAGTTGGAACCCGGAAATAAATTTTTATACAACAAAAATCAAAGGGAATAATAATAATAATTATAATAATAATAATAATAATAATAATAATAATAATGATGATTATGATGATGATCTTGATGATAATAATAATAATAATAATAATAATAATAATAATAATAATAATAATAATGATAATAATTTTTCTCAAAGAATTGAAGGAGACAGATATTGTGTCGAAATATTGTTAAAATATTTCTTTTTTCTTAAATCATGCTTTTCTCTGAGTTTTGTAATAATAATAATAATAATAATAATAATAATAATAATAATAATAATAACATGAAATAATGTTTTTAATCATTTCATAATAACATACTAATAATTTGTTTTAATATTACTATTAGCATGGATCGATTGGCTTGCTATTTGTTATAGATTCCATTTTGCAAAATGTACATGCGCGCATGCGTGTAGAATCTGCGTTTAATCATTTTCTTATGATTTATTTTGGTCTGTGTAATAGTTCGGAAGCCTTGAGGCTGCTGTTTCCCTCTTACCAAACTTCATCAAACTTTATTCACAAGGGATAATTCTAAATAAAGCAAGAAATGAACGGAGCGGGGAGAGCTGAAATTTAAATAGAGGAAATGAAGAAAAATGAACAATGGGTGGTGAGAAGGTGAAAGGAAATGAAGGCCGTCGACGAAGAACTTAAGAAGGAAGAGGTGAAGGATAAGAAGGAGGTTTTGAGCAAGGAAAGAATGAAGGTAAAAAGGAAAAAGAATATAAAGCAGGAAAAAGATGAAGAAGGAGAAATGGAAACGAAGGAAGAACGAGAGAAAGAAGTCAAAATGATTAATGTTAAATCTAGGCGAAACAGAATTGTAGGAAGGTTTTAAAACAGAATGAGAAATGAAGAAATAGGAAAACATGATACAAGGAAAGGAAAAAAATGAAACATACAAAACAGAAAAAAAAATTTTGGCAGAGCGGAAGAAGTAGAAAAAAGGACGAAGTAGGAAGCAAAAGTTTTTTGTTTTTTTTTTAATGAAGAATTTAAGGGAAAGTATAAAGAAAGTAATAACATGATGAAGAAAGCAGACACAAAGAAAAAAAAAAGTAGGAGGAAAAAGAAGATGATTGCCAAACTTTGAAGCATAGCAATATTGAATAAGAATAAAAATAAAAGGAAAATGTAGAAAGATGAAGCAGCAGCAGAATAAGAAGTATAAGAGAGTGAATATGTCACATATATTAAGAAAAATAAACATTGTAGAAATGTAAGTAAATGCTGATGAGAAGAAGAAGAAGGAGGAGGGGGAAGAGGAGGAGGAGGAAGAGAAGAAGGGAATCGTATGGGAGGGGGAGAGGAGGAGGAAGGTGAAAAAGATGAAAAAGGTGAAGAAGGTGAAGAAACAGAAAAAGGCGAAGAAGAATATGAAGAATATGAAGAAGAAGAAGAAGGAGGAGAAAATAAGGAGGAGGAGAATATTATGGGAGGGGAAGGGGATGAGAGGGGGAATCTTGGTTTATGGGAGGGGGAGGAAGGTGAAGAAGAAGAAAAAGGTGATTGAAGGTGAAGAAACAGAAAAAGGCGAAGAAGAATATTAAGAATAAGAAGTGGGAGGAGCAGAATTAGAAGGAGGAGGATGGTATAGGAGGGGGAGGGGAGGAAGAGGAGGGTATCTTGGGGATGGGAAGGGGAAGAAGGTGAAAAAGAAGAAAAAGGTGAAGAAACAGAAAAAGGCGAAGAAGTAGAAGAAGAAGAAGAAGAAGAAGAAGA
>OZ038484.1:10095553-10103053 GCA_964036315.1 Acanthosepion esculentum | reverse complement strand
ATATATGTGAATGATAAAGAGTACTGATGAGAGACAAGTAAGTAAGACCATAATTTAAGGAAGAGGGAGCCGATATATAGGAAATTATTTGCAAAATAATGTAATTAACACCTCGAATCTCTATTTAAACAGATATGTGTTTATTAATTTAACGCCAAGATCTGCCTCGTGGCTAGAGTAGTTGAGAATTCCACATTGAAATTAAATATCAATCAAATCTCACGTAAAACTTAAAAGATTTAAATGATTATTTAATGTCGATGTGTCCTTTGATTTAGAGTATTTTTATGACAGAAATAACACCATCTATCTATCTATCTATCTATCTATCTTTCTCTCTCTACATATATATATATATATATATATATATATATATATACAGATAATACAAGTAATAGTTTTGTCACTTAGCTGATTGATTTCGACTCCAGAGTTTTGTAGACGGACCCGTCCAGCCACACGCCAGGATGTATCAGCAATTAACTTCTTATGCTTGATATATATTTTTATGAATTCGCAAAATATAAAGTTATGAACACCAGATTAAAAAAAAAGTAAAAGGTTGGTTGACTCAGATAGCAACACACGGACAAGTACCGAAGAACCACAAACACAAGATTAAAATTTGTAAATATATTTTATATGCCAAGATACAAAAATATGAGAAAAGTATGGTGTGCAAGACACACAATAAATAAAATAACACCTAACTGATATTGGATGTCAATTCAAACGATTGGGTTTCAGGAATTGTGAGTTCGAATGTTTGAAATGACAGACATATTTGCCATACAATGTTCACAAAAGTTTATTGTTCTTTCTTCTGCAATGTGAAATATAGAATTCTGAAATAATGTTTGTATTTCGTTTCAGCTTGATCACCTGGATTGCCTCCGAGATGAAAGCAAGTTGTTTTCTTTGTAACTGTGTTATCCAATGAAATAAATTGTACTATTATGTATAGCGAGTAAGCCTGAAAGCAATTAAGTCCCAATTTTCAAATTCAGATTGATATTTAGTATTTTTTCAATAATTATAGCACTTTGCAGTGTCAAGAGATTATTTGCATGAACTAGAATTTAGTATTATGGCTCGTAAAAAAACTAACAATGAATGAAAAGAACTATATAATCAAAAAAATTAGCAAAGGAAAGTCTTCGCTTTAAATTTCTAAGGATTTGAAAAGGGATCATCGAACAATCAAGAAAATATGTCAAATGGGACTTCAACCAAGGAAAGAAAAGTCTCAGGCTGAATTCAGGAATTTAACAAAGCGAAATCTATCATATATCCGAAGAGAATTAATAAGAAACCCAAATGCGTCAAGTGCGTTCATATTTAAGGCCGCTGGAGCTCCTATGGTGTCAAGGGATACAAGGTGTAAAGCATTAAGGAAGTTTGCTGATGTAAAAAATCAAATAAAGAAAACCTTTTTAACAAAAAACATAAGGAAAGAAGATTGCAATGGGCAAAAAAATACATTAAAACTGATTTCAGTAAGGTGCTTTTTACAGACGAATCAAGGATCACCCTCGATCGGCCCGAAGGATGGGCTCGAGGATGGGTTTACAAGCAACATGACTCAAGAAAAATTTTAAACTCCAACAAGGCGGCAGTGGGATCATGATATGGGCTGGGATTATTGGTAACGAGCTCGTGGGTCCATTTAAATTGAAAGACGGGGTTAAAATGAATTCCAAAAAACACTGTGATTTTCTAGAGCAATATATCTTTGAATGGCTTGATAACTAGTCTTTAGCCAAGCGTAGATATACGATCTTTATGCAAGACAACGCACCAAGTCATGCATCAAAGTTTACTAAATCCTGGTTGAAAGAAAAAGGATTTGTTACAGATTCTCTTATGGACTGGCCTTCAAATAGCTGTGACTTGAATCCCATTGAGAACCTGTGGAGCATCCTCAAGAGAGATATTTATTCTAATGGAAGGCAATTCAACAGCAAGTGTGACCTCTGGGAGGCATTTAAAGTTGCTGCAAGCAACTTACCAGCCGCTAAAATTGCAAATCTAACATCAGATGCTGACAATAGTTATTGAAAAGAAAGGAGCATTTGTGCAATAAATTTTAGGAGGTTCTTCTTATTTTTTGTTATATCTTTTATTTTTAAAATAAAATGTTTTATTTTATGTTTTTCCTTTACGAAATTGCCGAAATTGTTCTAAAATCTTTTCATATTATTTTTTACATTAGTTTTACAAGGTATAATAATTTAAAAGTATCAAAATAAATAGTTGCAAATAAAATACTGACAGTCAAATTAGTCTGTTTTGTTAACTTAGTAAAAATTTTTCCAAACAAAAACAATAGTTTTCCCTTTCACTATATATATAAGTTAATAATATTGAGTAGAATCTAAACAACATCATAATAGGACTTTTAACATTAAAGACGCAACTCTTTATACAAATTCATAACTTGCATATAAACTCTAGACACAGTTTATTTATTCGGGTACAATATTCCTATTCCTTTACCTTTAAATGGTCAAATACATCGAAGATTCCCAAGGGGAAAAATTCCTAATTCTTACACAAGTGATAGAAAATGACTGTGAGTGTATTTCTTATCCCTTATGATCGTATGATGAGAGTCTACTCATTCACAAACTGTTTGTGTAGGAAGTTATCAAGAAACTAAAATTACTATACCAATATCTCTCTTGGTGGCGTATATTACGGGAGCGGAATTGACCGATTCTTACACACTTTCCTAGGAAGTCATTCTATTTGTTGTCAAGCGACCCCAAATTCCTTTACTTCTCTCTCTTAGCTGAAACACAACTTAGTCTATATAGGTAGTAAAACAAAAAACAAAAGATCGGAAGGAGTAGAATAAGAAGCACAAATACAGCGCGTCTCTTATTAAAATTATTGGACGTCTGAGTTAACAGTTAATATTGAGGGCCATGTCACTATATATATATATATATATATATATATATATATATATATATATATATATATATATATATATATATTCACCTAACGTCCAGTTGTCACTTGTCCTCGATCATTTGAACAGGAACAGAGGTTTTTCCCTAGCTTCCTGATTAGGATTAGATTTCCGGCCCCTTCTAATGTCAAGTTCTATTGTCCTATCGCTGGTACTTTCCAATTCTAATATAATTCCACAAACTAACCTTCTAACTTGAATGGGTTTGGGGCCTCGTATTGGGTGAAATTTAGTAAAATAATATTGAAATTTCACGTCTGTTCAACATCTAATCGATTAGGGCTCTCCATAGCTTCCGTTTCATTTTATCTGTCAATTAACATGCTTTCTTGTTAAGAGCCTGGTTTCAATTTGCCTTCTCTAGGTTTTACATTTACATACATTTTCCTTCTATTAGACTGGTTTCCACCTGAGGTTAAAGTGCGCAGTCTAGCTTTTAGGGAATCCGGAGGAATCAAGATTTAGCAAATATATTTATACGAATGTGAAAATAACAGACCGGGCTGAAAATCGAACTCAGTTCGCCGGTTCCCTGTTCCACATCGTTATTCCTATTTGTGAGTGTTGAATATTTAGCGGCGTTTAGTCAACATATAATTTCATAAATCATCACTGAAATCAAATTGAGAAAAATAATGTCATATTAATGTTTCCATATTATCATTAATATAGAATGTTACGCCAATAGAATTGCACTTGTGCCTGACTAGACTAAATCTTGTAAATATATGGTCACTTTCACGGCGCAGTTATTAGCAAGAGGCACCTGAAAACCATATTGCTAATGAGTTTTAGGATGATCCATGCATTTGTTAGGCCAATAAAATATCAATAAATTGAAGAGATTTTTATTCTTTTAAATTAAATTTTAAAATATCTCCACGTTTTCCTGATTGCCTTGCATAAAGTGTAGAATTAAAACGTGGCCTGGCTCTGGTTGGAAATTTCCTTAGGGACTAGTTAACAATGTTTTCAGCAGATTCATACATTTTTTATTATGTTTAAATGACTTTCAAAGCATCCATAGTGAGAAAGGAAAAAAGACACGAGAGAGTTTTATTCAGAAAGATTACATTGCTTTCTTTTCGGAGACTTCCCATTGTAAATAAGCTGATTAGCGCGCTGACATCATTGTTACTGTTTGAAAAGTGGCATCAAAAGTGTCGACATTTTCACACATTTAAAAGCTATTTTCAAGGGAGCCAGTAATGTGAATGGAGAAAAGAGTTGTTGTTCTTTATTTCTTTAAATTGAAACTAAATCCCAATGGATATTTGAAATTGATTGTAATTCAATTATTCTATATTTCATCGAGTAGAAATTAATTCTCTTCCCTTTCTGCCTGTTCATTTTCATAAATATTTGTTAACCAAATTCTTTTCTGTAAAGTAAATCTTAATTAATCTATCCGAAGTAACTATAAACACTGACGTGTGATGATGCGATTATGTTTGGGAGAGATAGATAGTGTTATGGTCCAAATTCCTTGTACCACGGTGATGGTCGAAGGTAAAACCAATGAAGAATAACTCGAACACAGGTATGGAATAACAGAGATATATTACAAACAGAAATATGTACAAAGATATAGAATTGTTAGTAATGAATATCAGATTTGGTTAGAGTGAACGATGTTGTCTGCACAAGTATCACTATTCCAATGTCTTACAGTAATCGTCTGAATCTGCTGACTCTCTCTGACTCTGAACTGACTGAACTGCCGCTCCTTCTTGAGGCGCAGTATTTATGATGTCCGGAATAGTCCATTATTATTATGGGTAAGTTGCCATAATAGAGAGAGAGATAGATAGATAGATAGATAGATAGATAGATAGATAGATAGATAGATAGATAGATTGTTTCCTATTTAGTATTGGGCTTCCAGCTCCTTCTAAATTCTTTATAGCGAAGAAAACAACGATTCACCTCGTCAAACCAAGCGAGAGTGCGTCGCGTGTATCCTACGACGGAAAATGAGGCGAAAAAGAAGATTACTTACCAAAAATAAGGGCACGTATTCCGCATGACATGCTGAAAACGGAATATTTAAATTAAAGTCCGTCGCAGGAGTCGCTGTAAAAGTATTTTGATATGCAAAAATTGGGCGTCGTCTCCCAGCTGTCGACGAATGGAAAAAATGCTTGGCCGATAAAAGCAGTTGTGTTCTCTAATCGGGAAGAAGTTCATGCATTTTGGCTACCGCGTTCATTGCACGTCATCATTACGTCGGTTATTCCTTTGAAATTTTGTCTCAAAGTAAGTGTAGTTACGTCTTTTTAATTGCTTTTTTTTGTATCCATTGTACCTAGATTGTTTTCTGTGACTTCTTTTGTGTTTGATCGGTGCTTCCAACCGGTGTTGTGGCAACGCCAACAATATGGCGCAGTCCCAACTCCAAGAGGAGACACCACGCCAGCAACCCTTTCGGTGTGTGCAGGTGATAAACCAGCTCAAAAAGGACCCGGATATTATAAGGGACTCTTGGAGAAGTTTGAAAATTTTGTGAAGGAAAATGAATTGCTACCGGTGCCATCTCTACTAGAAGCGGTAAACACCAAAACTATCTCCTTGGTAACTACGGATGTCAAGACTCGCAAACTGATAGAATTTAACAGGGACGTAATGGAGGAAGCAATCAAAGCCTGAACATTGGGGCTAAAGTTTTAGCCCGAAGAAGCAGAGCTATGTGGGATATCCTGCTGGCCTCAGAAGACGCAGCTAAATCACTGGCGGGGAGCATATTATCAACCAAGTCAGTGAGGCTCCAAACGGAGTACCTTGGTACAAGGAAAACTAAATCTTGCATGGAGTTACGCTGTTTATTTCACTTGACCACTTGGGCCTTTTCTCTTCTAAATTTGGCGAGGTGGCCAGTGTTTCAGCCGTCAAAAGTAAAGCCGGGATAGCTACTGAAGACGGAGAAGTCATGGCAACGGTTACCAGGAAAAACTTTTTGGCTATTCAAAATGTACTGACTTATGAAGGACGTCCCATCTACGTGACTGTTGAAGGACGACGCACTCTCTGTTGAGCCTGTGGAACGGCCGGTCATCTATCCAAAACGTGTCCTGGGAAGAGACCGGAACCGCAACCGAAAAATACAACGGCCAAGGATAGCACTGACACAAGTGCCAAAGTAACAAAAAAAGGTGCTGGAGAGTGGATGACGACAGATATGGGGACAGAGAGACTGGGACAATCCGTTGCGATTCTTTCAGCTGCAGATTTACGGCCCATATGTGAGTAGGTTTTTGCGCTTACTTTTCTTTTTTGCAGACTTAGGACATGTCTGTTAAGATAGCCAGTTTGAATGCGAATGTCTTGAGGGGTCGGGATAAGGCTGCCCGCCTGCTCCGTGATCTCTTGTCGTTCGGTGTGGATGTTGCTGCCATCAAGAGAACCACTTTATTTGCAACGTCGATGCTTGTGTGCTAACAACTTTGTCGTCTATTCAGCATATGGGAACCGACAGACCAGAGGAGTCTCTTTGTTGGTTAGACGTACTCTTGATGCGAAGGGGGACCTTGTGCATACCGATGCCGAGAGCCGGTTGATCATGGCTGATATTGCCGTGAAAAGGGGTTCGTTCCGAGTTGTTGCTGTTGATGCGCCCAACGACCGGGAGGAGCGGGTCTCTTTTTTTCGGCGGTTGGGGTCGTTCCTGGTGAATTCAACGCGCCTAGTGTTATGTTTAGTTCACTTTGTGTTTATTTTTAGTTTGTTTTGGGGCTCATTCCCTCCCCTCTTATTTTTTCATCATAGAATTTTAAGTATCTATTATCATTAAATTTTTATGGCACGAGGCGCGATTTGTAGGTCCCCCTTGAGAGGATGCGGTATTATGGTGTATAGAGGATTGATTGGTGATGTACCAGATTTTTTTTTTTGGTGAATGGGTAAATTGTAATGAGTGAATGGGTCGTGAATCGGATTAGCTAGGTATAAGATAATGATGACCAGCCTCAACCCCTCCCCATTTTGGCCTTGTGCCGCAATTTGTATGTTCAATACAATAAATATCAGTTCGTGTATTTTAGCTACCGCGTTCGTCGGAGAGTGTGTTATATTTCTGACTGGTTACGTGCATGGTGATTTGTGAGATAGTACCTGCGAATCGAGTTTTCGGCATTTCTTTCTGCCCCCGATATTCGAGTCTCAACTAACAGTGGTTTGTTCTTTTTGTTGTGGAAGTAATCTGCGATAAATATTTCCTTTGCTTTCAGAACGCTTACAAGCTATTTCAGCACTATGAGGGACAAGACATTTGGCGTCAAGTTGATACCCGAGTCTGATGGTTCAGTGACCGGACAAGCAGTTACTGAATGGATTGAGAAGGCAGAACTTGTTTGTGGCCTGTGTGGAATTAAAAATGTTGAACGTGTTCTTCCTCTGAGGTTGACGGGCGGAGCATTTTCTGTTTACCAACAGTCATTTGTTGGCTTACGAGCAGTTTGTGAAACGCCGACTGCGCCCGGATGAATCCGTCGACGTGTTTCTAGCCGACTTGAAGAAGCTAGCAGGTCTTT
>OZ038484.1:10083053-10090553 GCA_964036315.1 Acanthosepion esculentum | reverse complement strand
GTTGTATCGCTAACTGTCAACATCTGTCACCAGTTAGCATAATCAGTCATGTGGCTGATATGGAAATATAAACTTCATAAAGTGAGAATAGCAAGTTCGAATTTAAGTGGAAGTTTATTCTTTTATTCTAAAGTGACTTTCTTTCACCTGGTCATAGTTTAACGGTCAGGATGTTGCAATTAAATCTGAGATTCTATTAGTATTTTTATTGTTTTAAACGATGCAATCTCCGGCCATCTTCAGTTGTATATCTGGTAAATTTCAACATCCTTTTTATTTTATTCCTTTTATTTAAATTTTTTAGTTCTTCAAATATCCTCGGAGAAAAAGCGAAACAATTTGTTTAGAATTCTGTAGCCAAGAATATTGGTTAATTAGACAACTTCTCTCACAACAATATATATATTATGTTTATAAGTCTAACATTCCTCCTTGCTTTCAATATTGCTGTCGCATCTTGTCTGTTGCTATATATTTTTAGATTCTTGATAAAATCGATAGAAGATTCTGCAATGTTATTGGTCTTGATCTGGCCTATCGGCTTCAGTCCCTTTTCCGCCAACGTAATGTAGATTCCCTGTCTCTTATCTATAAATATTTTCATTGTAATTGTTTTTGTTTAAATTTTATCTATGTTACTTAGACGATGTATTTAAGTGCAGTACTAGATTGGCAGCAAGGTCTCATCATTTTGTATTTGAAATGGCTAGATGTATCCGTAAGTTCTATTCTGGCAAATTCTTCTATTGCACTTCTCACTTGTGGAACTCTCTAGCGGCATCTTGCTTCCCAGCCAACTTTGTTCTATAAAAATTTTAATGCTATGACAAACGTTATCTTCTTAATTCTTATTATTTTATTGTCCTCTCTCCTTCATAATACCTTTTCACATATTCACATATTATATAACAATTACAAACCTCTTACGTCTTAGCAACTTCAAAATGAAATGATTGTGTTCTTTCAGGCTGGAATCATGTTAAGGAATTTTAACGTAAAGCCTTGAACTGTGTGAGGAGTTCAAAGGATTGCGTTCTGCTTACTGTCGAAGATGAAAGACGTTTCATATTTTATTGCTAACTTTGGTCACGTGTTAGGCTCACAGGGGCTTGAAAGATTTTGGCGGAATTATTTTTTTAGTACGGTCAAGAACTAGGTCGATGATATTAAATATTAAGTGACCAATTATAAGTTGAGATTTTCTGAAAATATTTATAGCTCTGAGATCCACTTTTTGTACAAAAATTGATGTTGATAAAAAAGGTGGTAGCGAGATGCTAAAATACTTGCAGGAACAAAACTTTCAATATGTATAATAGGTGCTGTATTTGGATGGCCAATGAACATGTGTACATGTTCTGGTAGTTTTCGTAGGAACAGTGTCAGACTCATCCTTGATCTGGGAAAAAAAAATTTGGTCTGGTAGATTTGATGCATTATTCACAGTATCTAGAAATGCTGGTTTAAGTATGTCTATGCTGACAGTAGTTTGCTTTTTTTAATTAAAACAGTGAAGTATTTGGGTGTACGAGCGATAACTGTGTGGACCGGTATAATTTGGCGCGTGTGGCTTTTTAACTGCGTTACGAGAAAGGAATACAAAATTACAAGAGTCCAAAATTTTGGGGACAAATACTGACTTTTTCGCCGTGCGTGTCGGAGTATATTCAAGAACAGACATTCGATCTCGCAAATCTTTTATAAATTGAGTCGATGAAGTTGTAGGTATTTCACTTTCTACCATTTGACCCGGCAGAATTACTGGGCTGCCGATAACTAATTCCGATGCAGTGCCTTGAAGATCTTTAACTGTATTTCTGAATGCTAGTAGAATCAATGGTAGTCTATCTAGCCAGGAAGGATTATCCGCACTGGAAATAAAAGATGCGTTTAATTGTCGGTGCAAACGCTCGACGAAACCATTGCCGCATGGATGGTATGCAGTTGTTTTTATGTGTTTGACACCTAGTAAATTTGTGAATTCAGAATATAATGTTGATTGAAACTGCAGTCTTCGGTCTGTCGTGATAATTGAAGGGCATCCGTACACCGATATCCATTCATTAAGTATAGCTCGTGCTACTGCTTCAGCGGTAGTCGACTGCAACGGTACAACCACTGGCCAACGTGTAAATCCGTCTACTACTATTCATAACCATTCACTCGTTCCAACGGACCGACCAGGTCAACGTGGAAATGTCTGAAACGACCGTCTGGCGCCGGAAAATTACCGGATGGTGATTCGGTGTGTTGGTGAATTGTTGTTGTTTGGCATCTGATTCAAGTCTGGGTCCATTTCTTGATGTCCGAGGACATATACGGTGAGATGAACCTATCCGAGATTAACTTTACTGAAGCTTTCCGGCCTGGATGAGATAAGGAATGGAAATGATCGAATATTTACCTTCTTAAACTAGGCGAGACGTACGGTGTAATGTTTTTAGTGCTAACGTCACATAACAAGGTATTATTGCTTAAAGGGATTGGGCGTTGCTCAAGTCGCAAAGATGTATTATTTCTTACTTCGTCCAATGTATTATCCTTTCTCTGTTCACTGGCTATGTAATCAAGCTGCTTATATTCGATTGTATTCAGTGATGTTCTGGAGAGTGTATCTGCGACGATGTTTTCGTCTCGTTTAATATGTTTGATATCAGAAGTAAACTGAGCGATGTAGTCCAATTGACGAATATCTCGAGAGTTATATTTATCAGATTTTGGCTGTTGAGCCTAAATTAGGGGCTTGTGATCTGTGAAGATGATAAATTCCCTGCCCTCTAACAAATGTCGAAAATGTTTTACTGAAAGATATATCGCAAGCAGTTCACGAGAAAATGCGCTATACTTGCGTTGCGCTGGTTTAATTTAATCGAAAAGAACGCTAACGCTTGTTTAATATCTTTGTATTGTTGCTGTAATGTCGCTCCAATAGTCTCTGCAGATGTATCTGTTGTAAGAGTGAGTTTGGCATCTTCGCTCTCTGTAACGTATGAAAGCTTAGTATATTCTATAAGGGCTTTTTTTAGCCTTATTGAATGATCTCAGTTCATCATCGTTAAATGTGATTTTACTATTCTTTTTTTCGGTGATTACGTAGGAGGTTTGTAAGTGGTAAAAGTATTTGCGAGCAGTTCGGGATAAACTGACGATACTATTTAATCACACCTATAAATCGTCGGAGCTGCTGAAGTGTATTGGGTTGTGGAAAATTCTGGATAGTTTCTAGTTTGTTAGTGACGTGTGTAATTCCAGTACCGTCTATCACATGACCCAGCAATGTTATTTTAGGTACCACGAACTCGTATTTTTAATCCATAGTGTGTTAATCTTTTAAAAACTTGTTCCACATGAGTTTTGTGTTCCTCGAAACTCTTACTTGCGATGAGAATGTCATCGATATAATTGAATACAAAAATGAGACCGCGTAGAACTTCGTCGATTAACTATTGGAATGATTGTGCAGCATTCCTCAAACCAAAAGGCATACGAGTGAATTCGTAGAGTCCAAACAGTTTTAAAGTGTTTTTAAAAAGTTCAAACGTCCTTTATGTTTACATTGAAATGTTGTCAAAGTTCTGCTTTGGTAGATTATAATTTGTTGAATGGTCTGTACAATAATGAGAAAGTGTGTTTGGGTATTATTGTAATTTAAGAAAAAAATAAACAGTTCAAGTTTGTACTAAAAATTGGAAAAAATTGTTTATGACATACTTTAAGGTTTACGGAATTGTTTCTCTTTGATTTGTTTTCACTTGCTCGAAGAAAATATTCTGTAGTTGGAATAATTGATTTTTAACAAGCTGTGTTTATGTTAATTGCGATAATTAACGTTGAGCGTTAAAGTGTATGAAAAATATTGTTATATTAAGTTGAATGCGGAAAACTTGAGTTGATTGTTCGTCATAAAATATTGCTGTGTGAATGAGTGTTCTTTCAGGCTGGAATCATGTGAAGGAACTTAAACGTAAAGCCTGGAACTGTGTGACGAGTTCAAAGGATTCCGATCGGCTCACTGTCGAAGATGAAAGACTTTTCATATTTTATTGTTAACTTTGGTCACGTGTTTGGCTCACAGGGGCTTGAAAGATTTTGGCGGAATTATTTTTTTTTAGTAAGGTTAAGAACTAGGTCGATGTTATTAAATATTAAGTGACTAATTAGAAGTTAAGATTTTCTGAAAATATACATTAAGCTGAATAAGCTCTGTGATCCACTTTTTTTACGAAAATTGAATTTGCGGGATGCTAAACTGCCATTACTGTAAATACTATTGCAAATACTCTTTTAAGCATATCGATATATTCTTGCAAAATGCTTCTTTATTTGAACGATATAAAGTGAAATGATTTTAAACATCGGCTCAGTTTATTCTTATTTACACTATTTACATGCAGACTATTGTCCTCATCTTTGTTGTTGTTGTCGTCGTCGTCGTCGTGGTCGTCGTCACAACTTTTCGGCCGCTGTCCAACTCTAGTGTTTATCGACCCGGTCTGCCTACCGGAAGCTCTGAACTGAAAACTTTATTCAATCTACGGGGGTTTTCGTTCTTGTTCGGCTGCTCATTTCTACCGATATCTCGGCTATTTTCTTTATTTTTAGTACTGTTCACTTATTTCTGGGCCTGTTTCTACTGCCGGGCTCTGGGATCGAACGCACAATTATTATGTCCCCAAATTCATAAACCAACTCTTTAATCCACTGCCTCTGCTATTGTCATGCTTGACTGCACACACAGAAGCTTTCCTCTGTTGTTATGACTGCTGCTGCTTGAGGTTTTACTGTCATTTGTCTTCATCAGTTGCTTACATATTGTATTTATTTATATGGAAGGCCAACTAAGGCAGTAATCCAAGCTTAGGATATGCGCTGATTCTTTCAGACATTTAACATTCCTATGTTCTTTCTTGTCCAGTATTCACTTCATTTCACAGGGGCTGATGACTACTGTTTTCCATTCATACATGATCTGAATTAATTCCAAAAGGTTTATGCCATGCAGTTTTGAGTAGTTCGTGAAAGGAAGAAAATAACAGGGATTTGTCATGAGTGTTTCCCATTCAATAGTAGGTATCTATGATCTGCGGTCAAGAATAAAATTCAGTTTTATGAGAAGAATCGGAAATGGAAAACACATAGGATTAAAAGATTTTTCTTTTACATTAATATTCACCCTTCATAAGGCTCGTGGCGACTCGAGATAGAGGGTTATGTTAGGAGGCAATTTGTGTGGTTAAGTGTGGAAGATAACGGTTAAAGAAGGTAATGATTGTAGTTGGGAGTCGCTTCGACGGAACAATGGTTTACAGGAAGAATGTTTTCAAGTTAAACTTATTTCTCACTGATGAAATACGGGAGAAATGTGGGTGATTTGCTACTATGTAAGTGGCATGGTTTGCCCTTGACCTGAAGGTTTGACTTGGCACGTCCATGGAATGTAAATCGTCCGAGCACTTTCCCTGGAAGTAGCCAAAGAGCGGAGATAAATTGAAGGATGCAAAATAATTCGTCACCCACAAGGGCCAGGAGACACCTTTGCACTCTAACAAGTCTGAGGAGTAAGTTCTGGGTAACTTCTGCCCAAATATAACAACAGTATTCCATTTTTGGCCTGATCAGGAACTTCGAAATCTAGAGGATAGTAGAAGGAGTCAGGTACTTAATGGAGCGGTACGGAGAACCGAGAAATTTACCTGCATCCTTAGCAATTGTTTGTATGTACGAGTTTCACTTGAGGTCCAGTTTAAGTTTGAGGCCGAATAGTCTTTCAATGTACGGTGGCTTCCCGGGGAACATCCGTTCATCGTGGTCCGATAGGCGATGATGAAATCTAACTAGTTTGGTTTGTAATCTTTCTTTTTTTCTATTATACTGATTCTGTGATTAGTCAGCTATGTTGAATCTAAAGGCTTTATACTTTGAACTTTATACTTTGAACACAATCTTGACTTCCTTTAGACATTATAGCGAAATTTCCTTAGGATGGGTAATTGTATACCGGGAGCATTTCTAATGTATATTGCTCGGTATTCATCTTCAACTCTCCATAAGAATTCAAATTTAATTCCTAGTATTTACATTTCCTGCTGTGTTTATTGTTTTTCACAGACAGCCGTGATTCCCGATGCATATTTACTGAAGAAATCTAAGGAATCCATATTTGCAAAGGGAAATTCGTCAGAAAACCCTCTGACCACATCAAGAAAATCTGTAATAAAAGCATTCAACGAGTGTCTGTCTTGCTTTCAATATAGTGGCTTAACTTTTAGCAATCGCTTCTCGCACTCACCATCTGACGCACTAACATGAACATGCATCACTATTATTTTACAAATCTCGTCTCATTGAGTCAGTTATAGAGTATTGTACAAATGTGTTCGGAAACCAAGCTTATCATGTATTTTATTGTCTTTATATAATGCGTGTGTGTTGCGCTTTAAACATTGGAAAATGTGAACCCCTCATGGAGGGCAGTTCTAACTTCCAACATGACTATCAATTTTTATTAAGTCCGTTCATCATGAAATAGATTTATAGAGACTTTGAATTCATTTTATATCAAGTAATTAACATATATAATAACGAAATCTTAAACAAATACATGCAAGCATTTTAAAATTTCGCACAAACTGACAGAGATACTGCCATGATAATGAGGTTCAAATTATGGACAACTTTCATCTGTTTTTATCTTGGCATAGTACGATAAAGATGTTTCCATGCCAAAAGCCTTTGTCATTATAAACTAGATTTCAGAATTCATTTGCTTTCTATTTGTTTTCTTATTAAAACTCATTGCATCATTCCCTTAAAATTTACTTGTTACCTTACGTTTTTGTTAGTGATTGAAACTTGTGTTTTACTTTCCAGACTTACGGCCACACGTTGAAAGACCGGTTCCTGTAAGATCACCGAAGTTAAGTATCTTTGACCCTTCTCACGAAATATATGGATTGTTGTAAACTTGGATGTGGGTGTGGTGCAACGGATAATGCCTCCGAATTGATAATCGATGGGCTGAGTTCTAATTCCAGTTGATTTCGTTATATTCACTTACGCTAAAATATGATCGGTAAAGGTATGAATCCACTGACTCTACCCTAGCAATGGGTTAATTAGTAAAAATTGTATAACTAAAACCATTAACTCAACATCAAAAAACTTCTTCCAATATAAAAATATATTAGTGCTTGAAATTACCTGCAAAAAGTGTTGATCAGCTGTAAAAAAAGGTATCAATAAATTATTTGTGTTTGGGTGTGCTTGCTAAATGAGAAACATTTAATATGAAGTAATGAACGTTCTTGTAGATTTAACTGATTAGTTTCTAAATGATTTTGTTCAGTTTTATTACAAAGATTAAATACAATATGTCCCAACAAGAAATTTTGCGTAATTCATTTTAATCTTTGAAAACTCAAGAAATGTCTTTATAAATCCATACTTAAATTCCCGTTTGTAAAAGAATATTATTTCCGATGTTTTTTTCTTTGCTAATTT
>OZ038484.1:10058053-10078053 GCA_964036315.1 Acanthosepion esculentum | reverse complement strand
AAATATTTGTTACCACTTACGCGATTCACTAACAGTTGTAAATCTATATTATTAGTCCATACTGAAGAGTATTAACGGATATGACATATACCCTCTGCATAGTAATATTAACCGTTTCAGGAAACATTCTTCATTCGTTGTCCAAGTGTTATGGTCCAGGTTATGACAAAGGAAGAACAACACGAACACAAGAGTAGAAATAACGAAGATATATTACACGGAATAATAATACAAGATGTGGAATGTGTTAGTATGACTGTCAGTCTCGTTTGGAGTGAACTACTATCGTCTCGACTCGATTCGATATTTAACAGTCCCCCCACGAGGAAAGTATGTGGCACAAGGCCGAGTTTAACGTGGGTTTCTCCGAGCCCGTAAGCTCGGCCAAAAATACTCCCTTAAGAACCCGTATAAAGGGGTTCAGGCCTTTTCTACAACCCCGGACGAAACTTTGCCCTTCGGCAAAGCCTCGTCCGTGTTTCTCTCTGCCAAAGCAGAGAGTTCGAAAGGAGTCGCGCACAGTCAGAGACATTATTTATTTGCACAAAAAGTACAAATTGTGGCACAAGGCCGAAAAAGGGGAGGGGTAAAGGCTGGTCATTACTTACTATCCTATACCTAGCTAATCAGATTCGCGACCCATTCATACATTATAATTATCTCATTCACCACAAGAACTCATCCGTCGCCATTCAAACCTTCATCCACCATAATACCACATCCACACCAGGGGAACCTACAAAAAACGCGCCCCACACCATAAAAATTTTGAAGATAATAAAATACATTAAAATTCTAATAATGAAAAGATGAAAGTGGGGAGGGAGATGAACCCAATAACAAACTAAAAATTCAACAAATATTTAAACTAAACATAATTCGTGTTAGTAGGGCCCGTCCAACCCTCAAAATAGAGAGGCCGCTGTATTCTGCCGATAAGGTAAAATCAAGAAGCACTCTCGCTAAGGGAGTGGGAAGGAGAAAAATAACACGGGCGTGGGGAAATAAAAGGCTGAGCAAGTCGAGATAAAATTGGGGGTTAAAAACAAACTGGGGAGGTTGGGAATCTCGACTTGGATCATAACTGAAAAGATAGCCGGGAAACAGGCCGGGAACAACACTTACTCACATTAACTAGGTACACTTAAGCTTGTCTAACCTAACCAAGGGGAGGGTTCCACAGGAAACCACCCCGATGTAACTTTGGTTGACCTAGAAAAGAAAATCAAGGCTAGCCCCGTTCAAACGAACCAAGCTCGCCGCTTTTACCCACCTTTCGCTAAAGACTGTCGAATGCAATCGCTTTCTATCAGTTCTAATCTTCATCTTGAGCTGGTGCTCAAAGAATCGGATCAGATCCTGATAAGAAAGCTGATTGCCTCGCAAGACTTCCTCCATGCGCGTCGTCCATATCACCATTCGGGCCGTGGCTAGCAGCATCAGAAACACCATTCGTTTCACCCCGGAATACGGGGGCGACACATTGTCACACGCGTATGCACGATCAATGGACACGAGTTCTTCGGGAGCGAGACGAGCCGTCAGCTCGCCGACATGGTCCCATAAGGGGCGGACCCGGGGGCAATGGTAGAAGGCGTGCGAAGCCGTTTCTTCTAATCCAAGGCCACACCGTTCACCGTCTGGCAAGTCCGCCAAGCCCCATATGAAAGCCTTGTCGTTGAGAGGCAGCCGATTCCGAGCCAATCGCCAGGTAAGCGAAAACTCAGGGTTACTGAGATAATCCGCCGCTGGCGCCCAAGACCAGTAGGAGCGATACTCCTCCTCCGAACAGTCGAGCGTATCACGTAGAGGATCCTTCGCGCGACCCTCCACTAATCCCCGATAGAAGACCTTCCTAGGCCGTGAAAGGTCACTGGACCGCGGAATAGCCCTCAAGGCTGACCGACACTCGCTGAGGAAAAGCGATTCATCTCGAGACCTACAATGGCGCTCGGCCTTCGAGATGGGGGGATTGATTGTAAGGCTAGGGAAGGGGTCCCTAACAATCCCCTCCAGAATCGGATCTCCTCCAGTCAATGCGCGGCGTAGGAAAGCCAACCGAGAGGCACGGATGTGACTCTGCAAGTGTGGCATTCCCAGCCCCCCATGACACGGACGTTTGGTGCAGACTCGTCTGTCGACCCTGTTCGCGCGTCCCCTCCATAAAATGGAGGATAGCGCTTGCTCGAGCGCCTTCTTCTGGGCCTTACAGAGAGGAAGTACTGACAAGCGATAAAGAATCAGGGGGAAAATGTATGTAACACACACCTCCGCCCTGCCCTTTACGGACAACCTCCGTCGATTCCAAGTCTTACCGGCAGAAACGACCTTTGCTAGTACTTCAGACCAATTTTTCTTCAGCTGGAGGTCGGGTCCAAACCACACTCCAAGAATGCGGACAGGACCGTCCGTCCAACCGAAGCGGCCCGGAAGATCACGCCCCTTCCAGGCACCTAACCGCAAGCCGGAAGACTTGTCGCGGTTTATCTTGGCCCCTGTCACCTTTTCGTACCGATCAAGCGCCTTCTGCACCGCCTCAATATCGTTAAGGGACGACACGAAAGCGGATACGTCATCGGCGTACGCGGAAACCCTGGCTCGAGCCCCTCCAGGAACGGCGATCCCGCGTAGGGCCGGACTGCACGCCTCGTCCTTCAGCCGGCGCAGGAGAGGCTCCAACGCCAAAGCATAAAGGAGAGGCGACATCGGACAACCCTGAAGAACCGACCTGGACAGAACAAAAGCGCCCGACAACTTTCCGTTCACCTGTACCACAGCACTGGGGGAGCGATACAGGAGGCTAATCCAGCGGCAGAAGTCGGGTGCGAATCCGGCGGCCTGCAGGACAGTAGCAAGGTAGCGATGGTCGACCCTATCAAATGCCTTGGACTGATCCAAATTGATCAGCGCGGCTTCTTTGTCGTCTTTTACGCCCTCTAGGATCGTGCGGATCAAATGCAGGTTGCTCTGAATTGTTCGGCCCCTCACAGAACAAGTCTGCTCAGGTCCCAACAGAGACTCGGCAACTGACTGCAAACGCTCCTGCAGGATCTTGGCCATAATCTTTAACTCTGTGTTTAGCAGAGTTATGGGCCTATAATCATCTAGTTTCCCCCCAACACCCTTGCCCTTTTTCAACAGAGTGATCACACCCCTGGAAATGCGATTGGGGATGGACCCCGACCGAAACCAGTTGTTGAACACTGCTGTCAAAATCGGAACAAAGATGTGCGACAGCCTCAAGTACAATTCATAAGGCAAACCATCCAGACAGGGCGACTTGCCTCTGCCGACCTTCTTCAGTGCCTCGTAGACTTCGCCCTCCGTGATCTCTCCCTCGCAGCTAGCTGCTTCAGTCGGCTCAAGCCGAGGAAAGTCAGCCAAATAGCTGCGAAACTCCTCCTCACGGAGACCAGGCTCCTTGGTAAAGCGGCTCTCGAAATGCCGCCGAAACGCCTCGCACATGTCGTCAGTCGACCGCAGAGTACGCCCCTCCGGGGTTTTGACTTGACGAATGCAACGATCACCACCTCGACGGACTTCTTCCCGACGCAGATCTGCGCCCAGGTTCACAGCTTCGTTAGATATCTTACTTAACTTATGCCTAATTACCTGACCCATGTAGCGCTCGCTATTCGAACGCTGCAGGGCCTCCCTAGCTAGGGCTATCTCTAGGGGATCCCCCCCAGCCTCCGCCCGGGAAAAATTAGACTTAAGTGTCTTCACCTTGTCAGCTTTATCTAGAGCGAGCCGTTTGCTGAAATCAGTGGTGAAAGACCTAATTCTATCCTTAAGTTTCTCCCACCACCTATTCCCGATAACCGCCCCCACTAGCTCCCGCTGCACTAATTTAATTAGCTGCTCCTGGAAGTCCCGCCTGTCCAGTAAAGACAGATTGAACTTCCAGTAACCAGCCATTCTAGGCCTATGTTCTAACGCCACACGGGCACAAACGAGTTTGTGATCCGTGTAGCCTACCCAGTGGAACGTGGGACAATCTAACAAGTCTATGTCGGCTCTACGAACTAACATTCTGTCAATGTAGCTAACTACCTTGTCAGACGGCCAGCTAAGAGCCCACGTCCACATTTTCCCGCTGGGATGATCGACCCGGTATCTATCGACGAGACCATAATCGCCAATCAGATCGACCAGGCAACGATCGCCCCTTCTCCCTCTAGCGCCCCACCCCCTGTCTAACTTGGGGTCCAGGACGGCATTCCAGTCCCCCATTAGAACTAGGCGTGAAGAATCGACTAGGAACGGCCCCAACCGCCAAAAAAAGGAACCCCGCTCCTCCCAGTCGTTGGGCGCATAAACCGCAACGACCCGAAACGAACCACTTTTCACGGCAATATCGGCCACGATTAACCGGCCCTCGGCATCTGTATGCACAAGGTCCACCTTCTAGCAAAGAAACTCCTCTGGCACACCGGTCCCCATATGCTGAATAGATGACAAAGTCATCCTCCAGCACACAAGCATCGGACGAGCAAACAAAGTGGGTCTCTTCAATCGCGGCAACATCCATGCTGAAGAACAGGAGATCCCGAAGCAGGCGGGCAGCCTTGCTCCGACCTCTCAAGCCCTTCACATTCAAACTGGCTATCTTAATAGACATTTGCTAGGCCTGCAAAAAAGAAAAATTACAGCAAATAACCTAAGTACATACAGGGCGGAAATCTGCAGCTGACAGGACCCCGACGGATTGCCCCAGGCTTCCTGTACCCAATTCCGTCGTCATCCTCCCGCCCGAGACAATCCCGCCGACGTCCGTGGGATAAATTAATTTTACAGCCCTATATAAGGAGGGATGGAGCAATACCGGGACCCTCCCAGAGCAAAATTGTCGCAATTTTTTTAAATTTACATTTTCTAGTTCCAAAATTCTCATGTTAGGGAACGCTGCCTTAGCTTCGTACAGATGGTTCCACACTTCTAGTTGGCCCCCAGTTTCCCTTATACAGGTTATAACTCCTGGGGCCTCGGGGAAGTTTCGGGGATCTTCTATGTTTTTCCCGTCAATTTGGTCCATCTTATATAGGGACCCTAACAGGGCCTTTCTCTGCTTAGCAAGGCCCTTCTTGTATTCGTCCCTATCCACTTTACAGACCTGCTCCGGGCCTGAAAACGTCTTTTTCTTCTTCTCCCTTGATGGATGAGGGGGGGGGGAAGAAGTGGATGCCTGAGGGGGTGTGGAAAGTGGGCTGATGGGAGAAGTGAAGGGGGAAGGGGAAATAATGCGGGTGGGAGAGGAAGAGTGACGTCTGGATCTTTGGGGTTGCTTTACATCTTCAAAAGAGGCGGGGACGGAGATTGCCCTGGTTCTATCCCTGACTCTCTCCGCCCTACCCCGGTCAGAGTGGCCTTGCGACTGTTCGTCGTCACTTTCCTCCCTTGCTCTTTTGAGGGATGTCTGCCGAGTGGGAGGAATTTCTTCCACCTCCATCTCTATCTCCTGCTGTTGCTGCTTTTTGGGCTGTTTTCGCTGCTGCTGCTGCCTTTCTGGCTGTTGGGGTTTTTGCTGCTGCTGCTGCTTCTTTGGAGATTTTGGGGATTTCTCCGCTCCCTTCTTTGGAGGTTGCACCTCCTTCTCTTGGCTCTTCTTGGGTTGAGGATTCTCCTGTGTGGCCCGGACATTAGGGGACTTCTTACCCCTCACTACCACCGTCCAGGGTTCCTCCACCGACTTTGCTGATGATCCCTCGTCTGATGTCTTCTACACTGTTGTCACTGCTTTTGTTGTCGCTGTTGTTGTTGTTGCTGTTGCAGATGTTACTGTTGGACTAGGTTTTTTGTTTTTCGCAGGGCACTCCTTGGCCATGTGGCCCAAAGTGTCGCAAAACCAACAAAAGGGTCGCCTGCCTTCAGCTACCACCAACATCTTCCTTCGCCTGCACATTAGAGTATTCGGCAGGTTTTTATAGCTTTCTTGGTTCACGGTGATCTGGATCTCAAGATCTCCAGTAGCAATACCAATCTTGCTTGTGAGGGCCTTCACTTCATGTACTTCGCCATATAAGGCAAAGAAGGCCCCCATCCTATCTTCTGATACATCCGCCGGCACGCCGTGAACCGTCACCTTGGTCCTGCGAGTACCCATATACTCAGTCTGCAGGCGCAGGCTTTTGGTCAATAGAACACTTCCTGCCAGCTCCTTCGCCTGTTGCTCCGTAGCCAGCAAGATATCCCACAAGGCATTAGTTCTCCTTGCGAGAAGCTTGGGATTTATTTTTAAAGCCTTTAAGGCTTCTTCCATATTGTCCCTGCTGACTCCAATCAACTTCCGCGTTTTAACGTCCGAGGTCAGAGATATTGTCCTAGTCCGGATATCTTTGAAAGCCTCCTCAATGGTCAGAAATTCAGTCCCCTTGAAAGAGTCTTCAAACCTCTTTCTCAGTTCTTTATAGAAGTTTGGATCTTTTGTCATCGGCCTATTTTGGGACCAGGCCGTTTTACTTGGTGACACCGGGTCGTCAACCGGTGTTTTGTTGTTAATATCCACCATGGTAGGATTTTAAAGTCCTACCACGGCGAACGAAGATAAGGAAATATATATATTCAAAAATAAAACTGGAAAATAAAACGGGGCAAACAAGGACAATATATAATTCAACAAAAGAGAAAAAATGCAAATAAAAAGCGGGGGAGGGTAGCAAAAGAAAACAGAAAAGAAATAAAGGGAAAATGTAAAAACTTAAAATATACGCTAAAACAAAAAATTAAAAAAGGAAATTCAAAAGAGTTTTGAAACTGAAAAAGTAAAAAACTAAACTTAACTTTCACTCTTCAGTGCTAAATCACAAACGTCTGGGCAACTGGTTCAGCTCTCGACCAGCTGACAGACAAAAATAAAACAGGTTGTAACTTAATACAAACTGTGACCAAGACAATACCACGCACAGTCAGAGACGGCGTCTCGACTCGATTCGTCTCTCTTTCTTGATAGGCGTAGTATACATAGTCTTAGGAAGAGTTCATCCTGTAGTTATAGGTAAGGACCCATAACACCAAGTAGTCAATGCTACCTTCGGATGAGATTTATAAAATCTTTCTCTTAAAACATTATTTTGAAGAACCCCGTTTCTCAAGTTCAGTAGGTGTTATCTCTCGTTCCAGTATTGATGGGGCCATTTTTTCTAACCATTTATTTGAAGTAGTTTCGAATGTCAACATCTTGATTAAGTTATTATTTTCTTTTCAGGGTGTAAGTCTCATCCATTTTAGTTTTTTAATGCTGTTGATGGACTTCACGTGATATGGTTTCTGTTATTTGGTAGATTTTTTTTTTGCAGTTCAGTAGCACCTGTCCACAATATTCAAAGTAGGATACCGTAATTCCCCTTGTATAATACTCATTTTTCTAATAAGTAATAAGCGAAATTAGGGGTGCGTATTATGCACAGTTACAAATAATAAAATTGCCGTTTCATAGGTCGATTTCAGCTGCGAAATAAATTCTCACCACAAACATACGACAATTTGACAGAAATATTAGGCGATTGCGACCCCATAAGGATGTCAAATACAATCATATGTACCTAACAATATTTACAAATATAAAATCAAATAAGAATTATCGTAAAACTAAATTAAAATAATATTATCAATTTTATTTGAGTAGGAAACTCTGACCGTAATGAAATTGGAGAGGAACAATTTATAGGGTTTGATTACCAAACAAGAGATGCGTATTATGCATGAATTGAAACATTTTCCCACACTGTCTGCATTAATTTGGGGGGTGCATTATGACTGAAGGCGTATTATACATGGGGAATTACGGTAATCTTTCTCAAAATCCTGAGTTTTCACTTACCCAAAGCCTTTTTTAATCATTGAAAGAGGTTGTAGAGAGCAGACAGGCCAGATACTTCTGAAGAAGTTTGGCGCCATGACATCCCTATGAAAGTCTCGATCTGACAAGGCTATTTATGAATGTGACTGGAGTTTCAGGTTGATGTTTTACTTTTGTAGCTATTTGCAGTGTTGGTCAAACCTACCTCTGGCGCAGGCCATTTTATGTTCGCATTCATTTTCTCCTAGACTCTGTTATTTGATACAGTTTTTTGTTTGTAATTCAGTAACTTCATTCCACCAAGTTCGAAGTAGTATGGTCTTTGCTGACTTCGACATGCTTCAAGCCATTTTAGCCATTGATCTGAGAAGACGAATGCATACGTTTGACCGTGTACATATTTCTGAACGATTTTTCCGTCATGCATATGAAAGTGTCGATCTGAAGTGATGATTTCAGTATAGGACTCGGGTTTTCAGATTTTTTGTTTTGGCTTTGTAGCAATTTGCATTATTGTGCGAATTTATCCAAAGCGCAGTCTATTCTTTCTTCACTTTCCTTATCTTCAACACGTAATTTCTAATATTAAGTAATTTCTCAGTCTGTATTCCATGCCATCAATGGTTTGATTGCAATTCCAGATCAGAGATTTTTCATTTTTTTTTGTTTTGGAAAGGTGTATATTGAGTCCCATTTATTCGAAAAAGGATGTTTATTTTTCGTTCAAGATAGAAAGCAGGATGAGAATGGCCTACAACCCTTCATGCCAATGTAAGCCCAAGGAAACGCAATGAGTTGCTTTCCAGGGGACTTAATAAAATATCTCTTTAAAAATGTTGAGTTTTTTTTTTCCGAGCACAGCGACAGGCACGAGAAGACTAAAAGGAAGGAGACCTAAATTCTGGGATGATAATAATCAAAATGAGGTTCCTGGTTTAAATGATAAAGATTATCAATTTCATAAATTCTCATCTAAAAAATATCCATACATTTTTTTTAGCTGTTTAACTATTTATTTAATCATTTCACCCCATCAAGAAGCAATCGGTTGCTGAGATTGAAAGAGAATGAGAAGAATTTGGTGAGAAGATAGGACAATAAAAAAAGAGGTGACAGGAAGAAAAAAATATAGTGATTGACGTTGCATTTAGATTTTGAAGATCGTATGTAGCTATTAAGTAAGAAATCGGAAATGAGTTACACAGACGAGAAGTGCGAGAAAAGAATCTATTAGAATAGAACTTACAGTTATATCTATCTATTACAACATTAAAACAATGGAACCTAGTTGAAAATCTGTTAGCAAGCTTAAAAATCATATGGTCGAAGTTCCAAGGAGGAAAGCTGAATAGAACAATTCATATAAAAATATTCATAGAAAAGACAGAGTGAGTCCATGTAACGGCGTTAAGAATATTACTGAAGTGGCGATGCCGATAACATTAGAGATACTTTTGGTTTCGTCGAGGAACTTAAGATATTTTCCACAAGACCCAGACAAGATTTGGACGTAATATTCAATGGACGGACGAAAGTTTGATTCATAAATGTGCAAGTTGGATACTGTCGAGAAAATTGTCTTGCATGATACAATGATGAAAATCATTCATAGCAATAGACCTAGAAATTCCTTCAATAAAATCATTCCATTTCATGTCAATGGAAACCCAAGAAAAGTCAAGAAGTTGCTTTCCAAGGGGTTAGCATCAGTCATACTGATGGAAGGTGAAAATATTTTTCTGCGATGATTAAAAAATAGCACTTTTTTGGCCGGGACATTAACATGTACAAGCCGTTTCTTATCTACGTCCATATTTATTTATATATACATATAAGATCAAAATATTCATTAAATGCATGTGTCCTTGTGCAAATTAATTAAAACAAAACGAATAATTCCGTTATTATTGATTTTTTTCGTATTTGTCCAATGAAACATGACCCAGTGCATTTGTTAATACTTTGTATGTCCATTCCACGAAGTCGTTCCTTGCAAATTGACCAAAGATTCTCGATTGGATTTAAATCAGGAGAGTTTCCGGGGAAGTCTATAGTAGCTTGATCTGCTCACTAGTAAGGTTTGCCAGTGTGCTCGTGCAGCATAACAATTTTAGTACGCTTCCTTGGAGTAATGTCTATAGCAGAAAATAGCCGTAGGATAACTAATCGACAGTTGAGACAATAGTGCCGGGCGTGATAAAAATGTGATGCAATCACGGATGACGCAATATTTTTAAAGGCCAAAGATACTACCCGAAAATAGATTATATTACTGCACACCACTCCAAGTCACCTAATCTGGGGAAAAATAGGAATCGATTACACCTTGTCACACCAATGGGTCTAAAATTGACCGTATACTGAAAGATAGTAACCTAAAGCGCGTGTTTCAATTAATTTGCACAAGGATGTAACTAGACGTTTAATGGGTATGCACTTTCAATAGCATCCTTTGTTAATAAAAAATTTCTTCCTTATTTTTAATAAAACTAAATTTTTGCATATTATCGCGTAAGTTTTTTTTTGTTTACTGCTGATTTTAATTTCTTTTATGAGAAGAACATATATATCTTTTTCTTTGCTTTCATTTAAAATTTCCTTATTTTTAAACTAAATAACGCTACACGCTATCTTCAATACCAGATATAACACAAAAATTATAAAATTCTTTGCTGTTGTATCAGGTACAAAAATCGATGCTATTCTATAAAAATGAATAAATAAAAGGAATGAAAGCAATTGGAAATGTTTGAAGTTAATGTTCATAGCCCAGTTGATATTGCTGGTGCTTCTTTTCTTATACTTTGAATCTTGGCCGCATCGGTTATTGCATTATATCGATTTAGTAAACCCTATTTGCCACGAAAGTTTAATAGGCAGTAAAGTTTTTCTTCAGATCAAAGGATTTTCTGTTTATCCCTAAAAACAATATTCTAGTAATGTATAAATAAATATGAGATGCAAGCATTTTTGTTTATTTTATATTCAAATAATTGTCTGTAATCTATTTAAGAATTATCCTTCAGCGTAGGTTTCTATCAAGATAAGCATTCCTCTTATGACTTTGCTTATTTTTCTCTCCAGAATCTGTCTACCATTCGACCATGATTAGAATAAAGCTGCCGCATATCAGCAGTTTCTCCTGCTATTTACTTTGAGCTCCTTGATGAAATTTAAAGAAGAATCAGCAATATTATCGTTTCTGATCTGGCAGCTCGGCTTCAGTCACATTTCCACCCCCTATCTGTGTTTTTTTTTCTATAAATACTTTCATGCTAATTGTTTGGATTATTTCTTCGTTATTCTACCTCGATTTTATGAATTTAAACGCAATACTAGACTGGTGTCGAGATCTCATCAATTTACACTAGATGCAGCCGTAAATTTTAAGCTAACAGTTACTTTCCTCGCATTTCTCGCTTGTGGAACTCCCTTCCGGCTCCATGCATTACTGCCAACTTTAATCTGAAAAATTTTAAATGCAATGTCAATCGCTATCTAACGTCCTCATGATTACTCTTTTTGTTCCCACACATCAGGAAAGGTTGTAATTCTTTTATATCCAGTAACACCCTTTTAATTTATTGGCTTTACTGCCTTGCATGGGGTGGAATCGATTAAATCGGGTTATCATTTTAAGTGAAATCTGGCATCGTTGTGTTTCCGCTATACTCGGAAATGCCTCAATGTCCGTCTTGGTCCATGCCTTGATAAGCTTACCTGTTCGGTGGATTCAGTTCTTCTGTCTATACTAATAGATGCGCCTCTGTATGACCACTCGTAACAATTGTGACCTTGTCCTCAATGAGGTTACGTCGTTGTTGGCTGATAGAATGAGAAACCAGTTTGGTGCACGTGACCGCTTTTTAAGAGTGTATTTGATAAGTGTAAATCCTTGGTCCATCTTCTTCTCAATAAATATGAAGAATTATCATCTGCGAGAAGAGAATACTTTGATTACACATCCTGTTTTAATTCTAATTCACGTCCCATCAGGTATATCCTTACCCGATTTTCCACCTAGAAGTGAATCTATACAATATGGCATCTATATAACCCTGTACATGTTTCCGCTATCATCGCCTGTTTCATATCTACAATGTGAACTCGATTTTATCCATGCAATATTACTTAAGAAAGGTGCTCCTGAAATGACTGATGTTCTCTCTAAATTCTACAACAAAAGCATTGCTGTTTTTTTTTACTGGAAATCTTCTGTATTTTTAATTACTCAGGTCAAGCATGTGATCTATGAAACATTCGAATTATTATTTTATCTTTTTTTTTTTGGTCAGTTTATAGAAAGAGGTGCAAGACAAGGATGCGTCTTCTCACTGCATTTAGTAAACTTATGAACTGTCGTGATTCTGAGAGAATGAAAAGTCCTGCCAAGATTCATTATTTGCACACAAAGAAAGCAAACTACAAGAAGTCGCACAGAATATAGTGGAGGAAAGCAATAAAAAATAAGAAACTTTAATTACAAAAATATATAATGCAGGTTTGTTTACAAAAGGAAGCGACCAACATACAAATTAAGAATTGAAGATACCAAGATCAAACAAGTACTAGATTTAAATATCTGGGAAGTGTTTTATCAGACGCGTGACACTGGTATCCGAAGGCACACTGGGATAACAAAAGGTACGTTCCAAAAGTAAAGCAAATATTAAGAACCCAACTAAAGCATATTAAACTGTTACATTAACATCTATCCCCCCATATGGCAATACACGGTGGAGAATCTTCTCAGAGATGAAGAAGCAACAGAAATGTGATTCTACAGAAGGATGCTGAGATGACCCGAACATGTGAGCAACGATGTTGTTTTAGAGAGAATGGAAACAAAAAGAACACTTATATTTAACACCAAGTAGAGCCAATTAAAATCTTCCTTCTACGAGTTGATTTTCTGTCATACTAGAACATTTCTCCCTAGAATCCGTTCTGTCCGTTTCTAAGTCTACCATTAATCCTGGCATTGAACATTCCTACTACATTTGGTCTGATAATTCTGCTATATGTTTAGAGATTCTTGACAAAATTAGTAGAATAATCTGCGCAGTTATCGGCCCTAAGCTGGCATCTCGGTTTGAGTCAATTTCCCAACGATGTAACGTGGATTCATTCTGTCTTTTCCATAAATATATTCATCGTAATTGTTCTGATTATATTTTATCTTTGGTACCTGATCTTTATGAATTTAAATGTATAACTAGATTGGCAGATAGGTCTCACCATTTTACTCTTGCAATAGCTATACGCAACTATAAGTTCTATTTTAATTTAATTTCTTTTCTTGGACTTCTTAACTATGGTTTGCTGTTTTCCTATCACATATGATCAAAAATTTTAATGTAACGCCAATCACTATCATCGATCGTTTTAGTGAGTCCTAATTGATTTATCATCTTGCTTGAGATAAAAAAAAGATTTAAAATATTTTATTCATATATATTCTTGTCTGTTGTCTCCGTTACCCTCTGATTCCACAGCTGACTGGCCATCATAAGAAGTCATTGTAAATTTTTAATGAATCACCATATCGAGGTCTCTCTGACAACAGTTGCTCAAACTGCTGATCCAAAGATAATTGTTTTCCATTCATGACAGTTTACTAAATCCTTCTTATTATTTTACGTGACGTTTCCCTTAAGAACATGTGCGATCATTTCTCTCCACAACTTCCTCTGCTTTGTAGTTCTTAGTAAGATTTGGCTTTTTGCTATCTCTCTTTATCCCTATTCTACCAACAATTGGCAGATAGGTCTCGCCATTTTACTCTTGAAATAGCTATAAGTTCTAATTAATAATTTATTTTCTTGGACTTTCCAACTATGGTTTGCTGTTTTCTTATCAACTATGATAAAAAAAATTAATGTAGCGTCAATCACTATCATCAATCGTTTTAGTGAGTTCTAATTGATTTATCACCTTCCTTGAGGTAAAAAAAATTAAAAACTGTTATTCGCATATATTCTAGCTCTAACATTAAACGCGTCAAGCAACCGATAGCTGTTTCCATGCTTGTATATTTCTAATCCTGCTACTCGTCGTTGTAATAAGTATATCAATGTGTACTGGCCATTTGATAGTGAACCCAGAAAATAGAAACAAGTCGCTTTTTGTAATTTTAGCGTATATATGAAGATTATTTCTTATATTTCTTTGATATTATATCTTTGTTCAACCTAGGGAATATTTTCTAAATAGTTTATAGGAATAGTTTTGCTCAGATTACCGACTATATTCCGTTGTTTTTTTTATTTTTTGCCTATTCGTTCATGCTTTCTTAAACTGTGTTGCTGTTACGATACTGAGTGTCAAATGTCTGCTCCCATTTTCCTTATTATGCGTCCCAGTAAATACAACCCACTTTTTTCATTCTATTTACAAGTGTCCTTTTTATTAGCATTTTCCATAAAACATCCTGTTGCTCACATGATTCTCCATGGTATACGCAGCATTCTTTTACAGAAGTATATGTCTCGTGCCCCAAATCTCGTCTCCATCTGTGACCTTTAAATAAGCAGTATATCGCATATATCCGCAGGAGAAATGTCAGTTAGAGAAAACAGAAGAATTTTCGTTTCGCCTATTAATATCTGATGTTGCTCTGCGGATTTTTCAGAAAGTAAACATTCTTGTTGCCATTGTGTAACCATGTCTATTGTCTCCGTTACCCACTGAGGGTCACTGATTCCACAGCTGACCGACCATTTTAAGGAGTCATTGTAAATTTCCAATGAATCACCATATCGCGGTCTCTCTGACAACAGTTGTTCAAACTGCTGATCCAAAGATAATTGTTTTCTATTCATGACAGTTTACTAAATCCTCCTTATTATTTTACGTGACGTTTCCCTTAAGGACATGTGCGATCATTTCTCTCCACAACTTCCTCTGCTTTGTAGTTCTTAGTAAGAATTGGCTTTTTGCTATCTCTCTTTATCCCTATTCTAACACCAATTTACATAAATTCCTTAGGAAGGCCATTTTTTCTTTCTTCTGCACATTTTGAATGTCAAGTTCTACATCCTCTCTTTCCTTGTCATGTGACCAAGTAATTTCAATTCTCTCTTTCACATTCTGAGTATAATTGTCCTTTTTGTTTCCATTTTCCCTGTAATTGTCTCGCTTCTCATCTGTTCATTTAACTCTAAATATAATCATTTTAATATTTGTAAATATGATACTGTCCACGTGATTATCATAATCCTTCTATAAATTCACATTTTTTTTTACCAGAAATCTTTTCTTCATCTCTGGGCAAATATCCAACATAAACTACCGATATCAGATAACAGTCCATGATACTTTTCCTTGTTTCTTACAGATATTTGCTTAGTTTTCTAAAAGCGGCTTTTTGTTATTTGAATGCGTTTCGGTGTCGTATTTTCTATCATTTATTAAAACCCCCACTAAACATTTAAATTTTTGCAATTCTTTGATCTTGGTGTCTGGAATTATTAGGTCGCATATAGGCACTTGCTTTTTTGTTTGTTTGTTTGATTTTTTTCTTCACTCCTCACGCTCTTTCCTTACCTTCTGTAAGAGTTCCTGTATTTTCCTTTCTGTACTCATTATCACCACTGAGTTATCTGAATAACTTATACTGTTATCCTTTTAGGATTTCTTATTCTCTCAGATTCGCTTCACTGAAAAAACTGAATAGGTCGGCTAACAGAGTTATTTTGTATCATGAGTTCACACTAAAGAAACATGTCACAGTGGATAAAAGCGTTAGTTAGATCCAGTGACAGGACACAAAGATTTGTGAGTTCAATCCCTGATTAAAGCTATGAAAAACTTGAAAAGGGTAATTAGCAGGAGATAACTGATAACTGACATACATCAGACATGGCACGTTGAACTAGAACAGTCTACGCCAGCGAGCGAAATAAAGGGTTCAGTTCGATATTCCAACCAGCTGAAGAAGGCCGGGGCGTTCAACGGTTGAAACGTTGAGATAAATATGGCAGCAAAGATGGGGACAATAGTCCGAATAATAGTTTACATAATAACTCATCTCAGAAACATAGACAGATCATGAGTTCACTATTTCTGTTTGGTCTGAAAAACTCGATGGAATAATTCTATAAATATACATGTTGTTACGTATAAGTTTCTTTTTTGTTTCCATTTTCTCAAAGACTTCGTAGTTCCTTACATTTTCGGCCCTTGGTATCCTGTTCGTCTTCCTGTAAAACCATATTTATTTTGCTTCCAGTCACTTTGTCATCTTTGAAGAGATTACCCTGTATTCTCTGCCATACAGGATGACAGATATCACGTAGCAGTTCAGTACTCTTTTCTTTGTTTATAACGATTTTTTCTGTCTCTTAATACTCTGTTTAGTTTTGGAATGCATTTTCGGCAATGTCAATAAGACTTCGGATTACAGTTTCGTATTTTCCCTTCTCTGTTAGGATACTTACCAGATATTTAATTTTTTTATACCTGTTTGATTTTAATACTTCACAGTATTAATTATAGTCGTCGTAATTCTTTAATACTATGCATTAGAACGGTAACTTGATTTTCTCATCTATGTCCCTTTTTCTTTCCAACTGATAACGGGAATACAATCATAAAATAACTGAATGCATCGATACACAATAACAAAAGTGTGATAAAATAAAACATAGTGATAAAATAAAGACTATTCTGTATATCGTATACAATATGCAGTTACCAATTCAGGGACTATTTTTGTTCTGTTGTGTAATGTTTACAATTAGTAGATACTACTAAATCTTGAAAGTGGCAACGAATCTATCGCAAAATGATTAAAAACACCTCAGAATCACATTAACACAATTTAAAACGTTACTCTATTTGGTATAGAATATACAATTCTATACCAAATAGAGAATAGTTACCAATTCTGGGACTATTTTTGTCCTGTTAATTGTGTATTATTTAAAATTAATAGATACTGTTAAATTTTGAAAGTGCCTACGAATCTATCACAAAATGATTAAAAACAGCTAAAACTACCAAAATCTCTTCATTTAGAATTCCAGACATTGTCAACAATGAATGAAATATTTTATTTTATCATTAGATTTTCGATACTAACACGTTATTTCTCTTGAAAGTATCCAACGATATAATATTGAAACAGCAAGTTGATGTCTAACAAACTTTTTTCAATCCATCTTGATACTGTTCTTCCAGGATCGCCATCAGCTGTCACTTCGAGTTTATCTTAATTTTTTATACAGTCTTTCAACATCGGTTTAAGATTTGAGAAAAGCGAGAAGTCACAGGAAGATACAAGATGTATTGGAAGTGAGGCTGAAATATCGTGATGATACTATGCTTTGCAAAAAGGCCCTGCACGAACAGAGAACCCTTATTCGATCGGTGATTTTTAATGCTATAAAAAATTTCACAATTCATTCAGTTGCATGTTAATATCGTATAATGCACATACGAAAGAGTTTTAACTTATTCACAATGTTCACAAATTTACACCAATAAACGTGTTCTGGTCGTATATGCAAATTAGCTAGATTCATTGAAGTGAGATTTCGTAATGTTCATGATTCTAGTTAAATCATAATAACCGTTTGATTTCCTTAGTGATTATAAAACAGTGTATAACTTTAAATAGAAATTAATTAATTAACATTATTATGCAGTGACAAAGCAAACATAATTAAAGAGGGAATGACACAAATGAATTTACATACAATCAACGACGAAAATATTCGTACATCTATCAATTCTGGAATATTTTTATCTATTTTTCAGAAACTAATACCCGTATGATGTCAACATTTTTATATGTTATTAAGCACAACAAAAGAAATATAAAACACAATTTCCAGAACAATAGGTTAAATACAAAAGATTTGACAGACTTGTTATGCAAAATACAGAAAGACAAAATTATTTGGACATTAGGAAAAAAGAAAAAATTGAACAATTTTCACAACATTAATAGTCAAAAGCATGGTGTCTCATCTTCATAACCTGCTGCAATCGTTTTCTAAAGTTTTGATTAGATTTGAAGAAATGTTTCTGGGATTTCCTTCCATTCTTCAATAATTACACGTTCTAATTCCCGAAGGATTTTTGATGACGGACGATTTATTCGAACTTTTAATTCTTGCCAGAGATTTTCAATACGATTCAAATCAGGACACATTTAAGGCCATAGCATAACTGTAATCGTTTTCTGAATCCACACATTCACTGGTTTGGACATATGTCTTGGATCATTATCTTGCTGGAACATAATCGTCGACGTAGATGTAGATTTTGCGCTGATAGTTGTAGCTGTTCATCCAGAAGTTTGATATAATGTGCAGTTTTTTTATTATTCCATTTATTGCAATTAATTGTCCAGTCACTCTTAAGCTAAAACAACCCCAAACATTATCGAATCACCTCCATGTTTTCATGTTGCCATTTGTTCTTTGTTGCGAAAGCCTCACGTTTAATCCCTCTAAATCTTCTGTACATCATTATGTCCAAAATGCTCAATTTTTGTTTCATCACTCCAGAGAACTTGTTCCTAAAGGCCATTTTCATTGTCCAAGAAAGTTTTGGCAAAATTAAACCGAGCAACAATGTGGCATGGTTTGTGAAGAGGGGTTCATCCTGGTCGGTTTGCATATAACCAATTTCTATTTAAACAACGTTTTATTGTGCGAGTACTTACGCTGATATCCAGTGTATCCAAACTTTGGCAATGTCTTTCATAACAACTCTTGGGTCTATATTAACCTGGCTACTACTTTTTCATCCAGCTCTCGGTAACAATTTAGGTTTTCTTTCACGCCCAGGTAAATTCTCATTCGTGCCAAACTGTTTAAACTTCTTTATAATTGACTGTACTCTCGATCTCGGGATAGATAACCGGTTTGAAATAGTCTGTAACTATTTCGCGATGTGTGGTAATTAATAATTCACTGTCTGAAGTCAACGCTAAGCTCTTTTGTCTTCCCCAATGTGTTGTTAACGTAAGAATAACAATGGTGACACTCTATGTGCCACGGGATGTTCTTTGCTGGAATTATCACAAATATTCTACTGAATAATTAGTATAGAAGTCTCCAACGATAAGATAATTACCTACACGAATCCCTGAATTTAAAACGATATTTTCTGCTATAAGAATAATTTTCTCTTTTCCTATTTTGCATAAATCGCCTGTCAAATTTGTTGTATTTTACCTATTGTTACGAACATTGAGTTTCATATTCCTTTTGTTGTAATGATTAACATATAAAAATCTGACATCATATGGGCATTATATTTTGAGAAAGGGATAAATTATTCGAAATTGATGGGTGTACGAATAATTTCGTCGTTGACTGTATATATTCTATTTGAAGTATTTGTTTAATCAATTCACTCCAATTAATTGATTCCATGAGATAGTGCCACTAAGAGGTCAGGGGCTAAGGATAATTAAAAATAATTTAGAAGGAACCGGAAACCCAATCCTAAACAGGAAACAAGGGATAAACACCTACTTCTGTTGGAAAGACTGTGGATGATCGTGAACTGAAATTTAGGCGAAGCTAATTAATGCTATACCGACATTTTACATTTATATTACATTTTGTTATTGTTTTATTCTTTACACCAGCTTAACGGAGATTGGGGGACCGGATCCTGTGAAAGAGTTCACTCTATACATATTACTCTTTTCTCAGGGTCACATATCGGAGCCTATATTTTCCCTGGTTCAATATTCAGAAGCTTTCATTAGGGAAATGAGGCCGACAAAACATGTTTTCCTTTCTCAGTGAAATACGGTAAACAAAATAATGTTTTTTATGGGTGTTAATGATATTTGTTCCACTATTTAAGAGGAAGATGTTTTTTATTAAATTCTCCTCAGGACCTCTTTTACAGCACCATTAGCAAGTAAATTGTCTTGAATTCCTCTTGGCTAACTTCCGTCTTTGAAGAATGATTGAAATTCTGCCGTCCCAGTCACTTAATTGACATGCAATACTTTATGGAAGATCTAAAGAATTTCCAACTTTCAGATATCCGACTTTGCGACGATTATTATTATATTTCTGCATAAGCACACACAAACACACACACACACACACACACACACACACACACACACACACACACACACACACACATATATATATATATATATATATATATATATATATATATATATATATATATATTATATATGTGTGTATGTGTGCGTGTATGTGAG
>OZ038484.1:10018053-10055553 GCA_964036315.1 Acanthosepion esculentum | reverse complement strand
TCTGGGCAATGAAAATTATGGAATAAGACATTAGGGAGTGAAGTTCCAATTCCAGTCGAGTTCTTTACATTGGAAACGTGTTAATCCATATATTCTCCCCGATACCTATGACTTAATATCAGGTCAGTTTGAGCCCTATACCCCTTATTAGCAAGAAATCTAGAAGAGAATTATCTTTGAATTCAAACCAGATAGGAGATGGTTTGCAAAAGCTGATTAGATTCATATAGGAGCCAACGACCATCTTGATGGAAAATTACTATTACAAAAAGGACTGCGATTGTAGTACCATCTGACTTGTGATGGACAGGACATCAGTACAGTGTTCTATCATCCAGACTGTCCATATTGCAGGGCACAATTATCTGGCAACTTTAAACAATTCATCTGTGCAGACTGTTCAGCAAAACTTACAATTTCCTGAACTGTCATCCGTCGTTCCTGACAGATGTAACTATTTATAAGACACTGGAAAATAAGGACGTTTTGCACATGACCTAAATTTCATTGTGTGCCTTCATAAATTAACTATTAAATTGACATCGGAATTATATCATTTTAATGTTTATATCATTAACCCTATCATTCAGTATAAATATTATGAGGATGATAATAGTTATATTTAGAAAATAAACAAACAGAAAGTTTAGTCATTAAACGCAATTATAATTCCCTATAATCTTTTTAAATATATATTATGAGGATGATAATAATTATATTTAGAAAATAAACAGTCAAACAGAAAGTTTAGTCATTAAAAGCAATTACAAGTCCCTATAATCTTTTTAAATATATATTACGAGAATAGTAATAGTTATATTAAGAAAATAAACAGTCAAACAGAAAGTTTAGTCATTAAAAGCAATTACAATTCCCTATAATCTTTTTAAATATATATTACGAGGATATTAATAGTTATATTAAGATAAACTGTCAAACAGAAAGTTTAGTCATTTAACGCAATTATAATTCCCTATAAGCTTTTTAAATATATATTTATGGATACCTATTCATATTAAAATAGTATAATTGATATAGATAGGTTAGTATTAAACTGATTTGAAAAGAGAAAAAAAAAACAATATTTTCTTCCATATCTCAGATGGTTCGACAATATTGATTAATATTAAATATACAGAGACACAACTGGCATACGCATTATGCGATGGATGTTTGGTTTTAATGTACACAATTGTGCAATTTTTTCTCGCTCTTTCTACGGCGTTCTCTTTTTCATTATTACAGAAAGAACCGAGAGTAAAAACATTAAATGAATTTTCAATAAAACGATCGCTACGCACGTTATTCAACTTGAGTGTAAACTTCAGATGAATAAACCTCTACGAGTAAAAATAAAATATGCTTGACAGAAAGTTAATTATGAAAATGAATGGAAACTTTTAACAAAAATAGAAATAGAAATTTTCTGAATGTTGCATTGATTAAATCAAGTTCAACATGTTTTTAACTAGAAAAATGTTATATATTTCGAAGTGAATACATAATATTTTTCCGTGTGTTTCAGAAGAATTTGAATAACGTCCGTATGCTTTATTTATTACAGTACCTTTGAATCTTTTCCAGTGCTATTCAGTCGTTGATATCTTTTGTCTATCCATGATTCTTCCATCTCTGCTAAAAGATGATGATATGGGTGCAGATAATATCTATAATGTCTAATATCTAATTCTGATATTACAGTCAGCAGTCTGTCTATATCTTGACACTTTATGCATGGTGGAAACTGAAATTCAGTTATCATCCAGGGTATTTGGTGTTATGATATGGGGATAACTTTAGTCTACGACAGGACAAGCTAACATTAGACAAGTTTTCCCATGCGGTTATCATTGTATGCATTTTTGAGTTCACATGGTCAACATCTTCATTCTTGGGCCGGAATATCTAAGCCTGGCATTATTGGTGAGATTTTTATGCAATCACCTCGAAGTATTCCCCGTAGAACTTATTATTCTATTATGATAAATACTGTTCCTATCTAAGCTTTATTTTACATGTTTTGACGCAATTGGAAGTATTTTGTTTTCTGCCAGAATATTTACAACTCTATCAAATTATCCGTTTGTATTCATGTGGGTTCTTCTAGAAAGGATTCCATTAATAATTTACACCGAGCCACCTCCTTGATGGAAATCTTGGGGAATAGGCTAGCAACGCTCAGGCTCGCTTTGATGATTTCCACCGAGAGGGCAGGGCTCTTTACAAGGGCGAGATTTACTTGCTATTAAATTGATTATACTTACGGAAATTTATAGGCCTCTGGGGATTCTGAAATTGTGGAAGTTCGTATATGTGTGGTAGGTTACTGCGACAGTGAATCAGCCGTTTCTATTCATTCGCTGGAGGAATTTTCCAACTTCCACATCGACACTTCTTCATTGCCCAGCTGACAATGATAATTTCGGTTTCATTATTCATGCTTTATAAGACGTTACATTTAACTCTTAAGATTTTTTAATTAAAGGCATAGCATCTACCAATGCAAGTCTCACTTTCCATCTGAGCTAACACGCCTGCTTTGGGCTCCTCATATCTTTGCCCACTGTTGGTATTATTTTCAAGTATGATAGTCCATTCTCATGGTATTGGTTGCATATTAGAAATTTTTGTTCAACATTGATTCCTCAATTATACTAATCTTAAGAACTGCTTTCTTTGGTAAAGGGTTGACATTATAATATCTCTTAAGATGATTTTTAACCAATGTGGTTTCTGTATTTGACATGAGTCTCAAGTTTCCTGATTTACGCCTTGATCAGGATATTATATTTCTTTAAAATTCCGATTTTATTTGGTTTTGTATTTACTCTATTTGGTTAGAAAATTCATTTTGTCGTTGATTGTCCAAATAGAACTTGAGTGCCGAAGATTCATATAGGTCGGTGGAATTTCTCCGCAGACCTGGAGAACGGACACTCGCGAGGATCATTATAATCTTCACGTCTCAAATCTAAGGTCAGCTGTTATATATCCTACATATCCTAATAATTTTCACCTCTTGATCTCTCCCTGCCCGGTCTTGCAAAAATCTATTAATTAAGCCTCTATATTGAGTGGCTCGGGAATATTGTATTCTCTGAACAATAGTAAAATGAACATGCATAACATATTCCCAGGAGAACATAACTGGCAGCAAGGAATTGACGTTTACTCAATAATGTATAATATCCCTGGAAATATATTTGCATATGTTGTTGATAATGAACCGATTACTGATACCTGGATTTGCTTTCAAAAATGTAGATAAAATTATAAAATAATAATAATAATCATTATATATATATATATATATATATATATATATATATATATATATATATATATATATATATATATATAAATATAAGTATATATATAGTTATATTTTTATATTTTTTATATTTTTATATATTTTTGTAATTTTTTGTAATTTTATATTTTATAGTTAATTGTAGTTTTTATAATTTTATATATTTTTGTAGTGATTTTATAACATGTTTATATCATAATTTTCGAATAAATTATATTTGCCCTACTCTGCATTGAGCACTCTTTTAATACTATTATTTTTGGTTATTGGAATTTATTCCGGACACACCAATCCAAAACATGGGTATATATATATATATAAACATATTTATATATATATATATATATATATATATATATATATATATATATATATATATATATATATATATATATATATATATATATATATATATATATATATGTATACAGAGAGAGAGAGAATATAAATACTTGATGTAATAAAAAAAGATGGGAAAATACGTAGTAAAGTAGGATATAGAGTATCTTCAATATTTTCTTATAAATATGCATGACATGAAAACATACGGCGTATTCCCAATGGTTTTTAATATTCACTTGTTTTTAGGTCGGAAAGAAACTTAAGAAAAAAAGTCAACTTAATTCTTCATAATCGTAAAAAAAATAAACACTGACCTTTGCTTCTTTTACTTATTTATTTGGATAACACAAAACTCAGTTTTTAAATGAGACAAAGAGAAGCAAATGGCTATTTGATCCACTGATCATTTTCAAAACGATATATCATTTAAGTGCATCTGTCAAAATATTCACATGGGCATATTTGTCATGTAATCCACTCATTATATATTCACTGACGCAAGTTCAACTCCATTCGCAATGCGCATATTTTATGGATTTTCCTTACAAATTAGCTGTTTCTGAAAGAAAGCAAATCTTTCAAAATCTTCCCAATTGGAAATTCTTGAGAAAACCAGTCTACATTAAATTACTGTTAAAACACCAGGTTGACCTCTTCGTAGATATTGAAACAAGACAAGGTCAGAATCTAAAGAGACTTCTTGATTTGTTTGGTTCTTTTAACTAATCTACCACACACACACACACACACACACACACACACACACACACACACACACACACACACACACACACACACACACACAAAACAAACAAACAAACAAACACACACATTTTCAGCACGAACAAGATGCCAAAATTGAACCGAATTAAAATCATGTTTTCTCTGTCAAATATATTGGACAGGCGAATATCAATTCAACAACCAATCACGTACCTTCTCCTCGTTCTTCTTCTTCTTCTTCTTCTTCTTCTTCTTCTTCTTCTTCTTCTTCTTCTTCTGCTTCTGCTTCTTCTGCTTCTTATTCTCCTTCTTCTTCTTCTTCTGCTTCTTCTTCTTCTGCTTCTCTTTCTTCTGCTTCTGCTTCTTCTTCTACTTCTTCCTCTGATTCTTCTTCTTCTTCTTCCTCTGCTTCTTCTTCTTCTTCTTCTTCTTCTTCTTCTTCTTCTTCTTCTTCTTCTGCTTCTGCTTCTTCTTCTTCTGCTGCTGCTTCTATTTCCTCCTCTTCTCATTCTTCTTTTCTTCTTCCTTTCTGCTTCTTCTTTGACTTCTTTTTCTTTTGTTTCTTCTTCTGTTGCTGTCCTCCTCCTCCTCCTCCTCCTCCTCCTCTTCTTCTTCTTCTTCTTCTTCTTCTTCTTCTTCTTCTTCTTCTTCTTCTTCTTCTTCTTCGCTCCCTACATTTTTTCGCTAATCGATTTATTCATTTAAGAATGCACTCTTTTTTTATTTCATTCTCCTTTGCTATTTCTAATTGTTTCCTATTACTTATGTACCCTCTTTATTTATCCCCTTCATATATTTCTTTAGCTTTCCCGGTCCCAACGTTCTTTCGCTTATACTTACTTTTTCATTCGTGTTTCATTCGTGATATGATATGCTTAAAAATATAACAGAATGGAAACCATCTTTTTACTTCTCTCCTTTTTCACCTATTTTCTACAGCCCTTCCCAAATTGTCAGTTTCATATCATTTCTCTCGTGCAAAAACGAAAATCAAATCACCTCTCCGCTCTCTCATAATCTCCTCATTTTAACATCTGCCCTAATGAATAATTCTCTTTTAATTAGATAGCATGATTTGGGCTTTATCTTTCTTTTGCTTTGATAGATAATCTTTTTCATTTACTTTTCTTTACTCACTTCTTACTAACAGTTACCATGAGTTTGGGGAATTATTAAGTATTAGAAAATACAGTAACTCAGATTTCAGTATGCATTTAACTTAATTACATTTCGATTTTTGCATTTCATGTATATTCATATCATTCATGGATATCATTGGTCATTTTTACAAGGCAAACGAAATATCACAAGTTTTTTCATTGACGCGACAAAGAATACTTAAGTTTTTGAAATTATAAACTAGCTGATTGCATACGCATATCAGTTTTAACGTTGGGGCATTCATTACTCATCAAAATGGTAACATAGTTCCGAGAGAATACAAAATTAAGAATGACTCGATGAGGATGGTAATCCACTGAGAGCTGTAAAGCGTGAAAAGTACACACAATCTCCTCTGAGCCTTTGAGATTCAAACAGTCTATGAGACAGATTACGAAATAGACTAAGAAACAGACTACGACATCCAAGTGAAAATACGAGAGCCAGTAGTTGAAGAACGGAAGGAAAACATGTGTCAAGTAGTGACCTTTACTGTTTCTGCACCCCAGAGGATGAATTCAGAAATACATTGAAGCGATAGATTGATATCGCACACTTACAGAAGATTTGAGGAAATTTAGGAAAGTGACCGTGGATGTTGTATCAATTGCTATCGGAGCACGTGGAATAGGCAAGAAGAGACGAGAATAAGTGGTAGAGGAAAAACGTTTATAAAAATCATTCAGATGAAAATGCTTCTAAAATCAAGTATAATAATGAAGAGAGTCCTGGAGAATTGAGTTGACAGGCTGCCACATGAATAAAACTTTAAATGACTAGATAATGCCTGTAAATTATTCCAAATATAGTCACAAAGCTTAAAGTCAAATAAATATTTAACTCGTCATGATGCTTACTTATGTATTGTTAGTTTTGTTTGTCAAATATGATTAAATTTTATGCTTATTTATTATTAAGGGAACAGAAAATATTTCCCCATGTTTCTTCATAGAGTTGTACTGAATACATTCAATTATTGTCTTAGGGCTTACATTTGGAATTTGGGATTATATTTGAACTGCATGATAGTTAAACAAAGAAACTTGTTCTTAGTTCTAAGACCCGTGGTTTTGTCTATTATGTTTTCCCTTGAGGGTATTTTATTTATAATCATTTCACTCCAAACAAGACAATAAAGCCACTATAATGCAATGGAATTCTGAGAAGCAAGGGGACTGAGAAAACTTTAAAGGCCGACAGGATAACAAAAAGAACGGGAATTAATGAATCAGAAGATAACGATTGACATTACATTTAATTCTTGGAAGGTCGAAGTTGACACTAAAGCAAGAAACTGAAAGAGTGTTCAACGGGTAAAAAGTGATAGAAAAGAAACAATATAACTTAAGCTTTCATTTTCTTTGCGTTTTCATGGTTTAGATTTTTTCTATTTTTCTTGTCAAATTTTCTTTCTCTTTCCTCACTGTCCTACAGGCAAGCCATCAATCTGCCACTTGTGGGATGCCACTAGCGTTTAACGCTGGTAGGCTGCTGCCGGAGTGCCGGCGTGATCCTCTTGGCAAAATTACAACTAGCGGACCGCTAGAGGCTCGCCGGTGACGGCCAGCAGATGATAGCTTGTGTTGCTATCGGTGGCCCGCCAGCGGGCCACTAGCGGAATGCGTGTAGGTTAGTTTCTCATTCGTTAATTCTCTGCACTTGCGATTTCCATGGTAATTCTCTCAACTCACCAATTATATCTCCAAAGATCTTCCCAATTTGTCCACTCCGTATTTAAAAATATTTTGAATAAAATGGCTGGTCTGTGTATCGTTTTTTATTGAACTTTATCTAAGACATATTCGTGTATTTTTCTGTAACAATTTTTTCTCTTTAATAATTGACATTATCTGGTTTCATAAAAATTCCAACAAACTTGACTATAAAAAAATAGTATAATTTCAGTGTACAGAATTAATTTTCGTATAAAGCACAGGATATATTTAGAGAAAAAATAAATTTTCATTGACATTTATTTATTTTTTAATATTATATATAAATACTAGCAGCATGGCCCCGCGTTGCCCGTGTCTGATTCAAAAATCGTACGTTTAGGTAGTTTCCTCTTACTTTTCAACGTACCTCTTACTTTGCAGTACAAACGGTAGTTACGCTCACCAAGCGTTTCATGTGACAAAACATACTGCCTCCGTTGAGATTGACTGGAAAGCCTCAAAGAGGCCTCTACCTCGGTTTCCTCCTCCCGCTTTCTCTTTGCCGCAGAGGCTCTTTTAGAACGCCTGCTAAGGTTGCCTAGCCATGTTATTTTGACACGCTTAACAAAGCTGCCGAGTCGGTCATCGCCAAGGCATTCAGAAGAGTTCAAAGCAGAGGTTGAAGTAGACGCCAGCCGCTTATCCCCCAAGGAGGCGCACTCAATGGAATCCTGCTCGCGTTTCTCCTTAGCCCGTGAGGCTTTTTTAGAACGCCTGCTAAGGTTGCCTCGCCTGGGTGTTTTTACAGCCTTTGCAGTGCTGCCGGGGTGGTCATCGCCACGACACGCAGAAGAGCGCAAAGCAGAGGTTGAAGTAGACGCTATATGATCATCTGTAACCGGAGTTATTATGTGCTTCTCCGCAGTCGCCTGCATGTGTAACGTTAACGGTGTTAGGGGTCTTCAGTTAACTGAAGTTACGATGAGAATACAAGGAGCTGCAATGAAGCGTTTGCTCGTTTGGTTTGTGCGACAACGAAAATCCGCTATCCGTTTGCCGGCATTAGCTTTGAAATGGATTGGGAGGAAGCCCTGTGTTTTAGCTCAAAAAATCTTCGTCAGGTCTGGGATGCAGCCTGGGCTAGGGGAAAAGGTTTAAAGAATTGGAAAATGGACTGCTGAGGGCGGATCTATTTTCACTCAGCACGTACGCTCAGAGTTGAAACTTCACATGGTGACTCCTCATAAATCCGGTCGGTCTTCGCTAAAAACCGACATGCGGTTCAGGCGTATCCTTTTTTTTGTTTTTATCGATTTACCGCGCTGTTTAGGGGTCCGTGGTCATGAAACTTCTGGACAAAATTTCTCATGGTAGACTCTAAGCGGGTGTCAAATTTGGTTGAAATGCGATCATTCCTTCTGTAAGCAGATTTTTTCGATTATTGATTTTTTCTGAACCTGAGTCCGAACTCAAAAATCGGGCCCCGTCAGGTCCTTACGACAGCCATTTGCAAACTTGTGGTGAAAACCGCATCGAAATCGGGTGAGAAATTCGGCCTAGGCAAGGTAACAACCTCCACGACAGACACACAGACAGGCATGAGAAATATAGATAGTAGATATATACATATATATATACAAATAAGGGAAAAGATCAGATGGAGTAAAAATCCACAGTTCGTAACATTTACTTTTAAAAACAATGCTCAATACAAAGTAGATCAAAATATTATTATAATATTTTATTATAAGAATTTATAATAAAAACATCATACATCGCTACACATAAGCTTTTCTGTTTCAATATTATGATTGTATATCCTAAATAGCCTGATAATTATAACCATAGTATTGAAACATGAAAGCTTTTGTGCAGCAATGTAAAATGTTTTTACTATGATATATATATATATATATATATATATATATATATATATATTCATTGTTTGTATATGTTGGCTTTTGATTTTTTTAAGGGTCGTGATATCTATTTCCTGTTTTGTTCGTGTTTTTGCATGTTTATATATCTAAATATATCTACGTCTTTGTGTATTATAATCTGATTGTGTATGTATTGTCAGATTTGCAAGATTTAATCCTGCCCTGGTCATATCACCACCTCAAATATATCTAAGTTGTAACGAAGTTTTACATCCCATGACATTAAGGTTTATTCTAACTGAGATTTTGGCCTTTCAATTAAAACAAAATAAATAATAAAATATATGTGTTTTTCCTCAGGTTCTTCTTAAATAATTTTATAATATTCTAAACTTAATACAGATTAAATTTAAAATTTAAAATTCATAACTTTTAATTTTCAGTTTTATAGTAAAATTTAATATTAATTAGAATGATTTCTATTTTAGTCAACCCTAATATTAAGGCATTAATTATTATAACCAAGGTTCGTTGTCAAGTTTTTTGAATTCTCATATACTTGTATTTTGATTGGTCATTGTAGATTATGTAACAGCGTTTCCTTTATCGAGGGGTGTTTGGTCGATTTGAACCTTTTGAAAAGTCTTTATTCTACATTCAACACCAAAACTTGATAAGACCCCAGAAGTGTTGAAACAAAATAGCTATTTTTCTAGTGATTGTATAACATATTTATGTTTGATTTTAGAATAAATTATATACACACAGGTGGGCCTCGTCAATAGCTCGCTGTAAATTATGATAAGACGTATGTGGTTAAAATCCATTCGATTCCAACGACAAAATACTAGCTACAAAATGTTGGTCGAAATTATTAACATTCGTTTCGTAGATTTGTGTATTATCGAGGAGCTTAGAATACTCACGTCACAAACCAATATATTAGTGGAATATTTTTATGTCTATATCAGTGGGATTTTATATAGTTTCTAGGGTCCGGAGCGATTATAGCCAATAAATACTGAATTGATAGATCTAGAAATTGGCATGTGGCAGTGCCTAGCAAATAGCTCAAGTTAATATCCATCACTTGTGGAAATAATTTAACTTTTAATTTTTTGTGATAAGCATGGGTAACTTTAGGATTCAGTTAATGAAAAGATACTCTAGCAAACAGTATGTGCAGGCAATATATCATTTATCGGCGCAGAGGGTCGGAATAGAATACTGTCGCACTTATCCCCTTGGAAAAGGAATTAATTCATCTTTTTTCCTACCCACTGTGTGTTAAATATTATGGTACAATGGGCACTTTAACCATTCTAGCTGCAAGACAGCTTAAATTTTAAAATCTTGGAAAGGGCAATGTGAAATTATACCAACTTCTTTTCAGTGCATTTCAAAAAATGGAAAAAAGAATCTGTGGAGAGCTCTGATCGCCTTTGTCCTGAATGTAGATGACATTGAAACAAATAGAAAACAGCCAATGAATTTGGTGGTGAGAAAAATATGAAGAACGCAAACAAAAGAATAAGGAAATAGATATTTAAGGGGGAGAGACGTATTCATCGAAAAGAATTGCTCGAGGGACAACCTCAATAAAACTTTTACTTCTCTAGAGAAAAATGATAATTTATTTTATAAAAACGTAAAGATGCCGGAAAATAGCAATGCATTTCATAAGAGAATGTTACAAATTAAGAAAGCTGATAATTGTTTGGAACATAATATCTTGGAATATAATATGGAACTGAATGAAATAATAAAGTGGGAGTGGTTCGTGAAATTATAAATAATAATAGGAGGAGGAGAGTACACTTCTGCAATTCTGCCAGGAAAATTAATTGCAAATAAAAAAGTAAATTAAAAGAGCATCCGAATAAGGAAGAGTAATAAGTAAATTGGTTGTCAATTGCAAAAGATTTGAAATGAAGAACAATTGAATAAAAATGGGAAGTGCTTAGAATCAAAATAAGATGGGAAAAAAATCAAGCTATAGAAACGTGGAAAAAGAAAGAACAGTGAAATGGGCGAATATATCTGAGGTAATGAAAATGGCGACACAAAGATAGATTAGGGACCATGACAGGGGTAACAGAAAGGAGTTCGAGGCGGAGATAGAAAAGTGGACTTAATAGATATTTGAAAGTGAATAATAAAATGATAAATAAAGAGCTAAATTTAGAAAAACAAATAACAAATGAATAAATCAGTTTGGCAAATTAAAAAAATAATATAAAAATACATTTTTATATTTAGTTTTTGAATCTTCTCATCAAAAATCTGCCCCCTCTGATTCTGTGACCTCTCTCAATGGTTTTCTAATTGAAATGATCCATCATTATAAAACTTCCACTTTTAAGGCTAGAGTATATTTCAAAGCTTAATTAATAGCCGTTTGAGCTTACGGAAATATTCTTTTATAATTTTGTATGAAAATCTCGGAATAATTGAATATAATTTAATTATTTTTGTTTACTAAAAAGTCGTGTGCTATCTTCTTGTAATTTATGTCCAGGATTGACGAATCCTGATCTTAGCGGGTTTTGTGCTTTCCTTCATATGCAATTCAAATCCAACATCGTTGTTTTCTTGTTTTTTTTCTATAGTTTGTTGTGATGGTCACGGGATATAAAAATGGTCTATTTGAATTTCACTGACACCTGATCTGCCGGACTATATTCTGCAAACCTCAACAACAAAGCTAAGTACTTATCGAAAATACCTGAAAATATATGTCATATGTCTCGACAAATATTTACAGGGATTTCTTTGAGACTCGAGGTCGGGTAAGGAGTAGAGAAGTAGTAATAATATTTATCGCAAGACGGTGAAGTAAATTTGAGGGAATTTAAAAATGAAGAGAAATTAAAAAGCAAATATTTATTGCTATTTTTGTCAAAAGATATGTGTTCATCATAATTTTACTAACATTTACGGTGTGTCTTTTGATTTCAAATTCATTCTGCTGATTATGATGCGGGCAGCGCCATTTTCAAAAACTTAAACAACGGTAATATCAACCACATATCTAAACATTAATTGTCTCTCTCTCTCTCTCTCTCTCTCTCTCTCTCTCTCTCTCTCTCTCTCTCTATATATATATATATATATATATATATATATATATATATATATATATATATATATATATATATATATATATATATATATATATATATATCGGCAGAATTGAGTCACTGTCAGTCACTGTGTGTTTATCAAAAATCTAAAAATAAACACGCTAAAATTCACCTTCATCCCTGCCGTCCACTTGTAGAAGTTCCGACTGACGTAAATTCAGTCGGGTTTCGATCCTAGCTCGAGGCAACCGGACGTCTTATCACACTGATGAGCTGTGAAACAGTGAAACAGTCTGTCTGTGGATGACAAAAATACTGGCTCCAGAAAAATTAATTTCGGTTGAGCTCTCTGGTTTGAGGTGTGGGTTTGTAAACAGTGACTATTTAAGCTAATATTGCACGACTCTTCGTCAGAATTGAGTCACTGTCAGTCACTGTGTGTTTATCTAAATCTAAAAATAAACACGCTGAAATTCACCTTCATCCCTGTCGTGCGCCGACGGCTTAATGGGAGAAGTTCCGACTGACGCAAATTCAGTCGTGTTTCTATCCTAGCTAAAGGCAACCGGACATCTAGCCACACAGATGAGTTCCGAAACAGTCTGTCTGTGGATGACAATATATATATATATATATATATATATATATATATATATATATATATATATATATATATATATATATATATATATATATATGGGTATTGGAACATGTTGGTGATATAACAGAAATCTTACAAAATATATTTGCTAAGAATAATGCAATTTAGGAAATACGAGGGTCATTCAATAAATAAGGTGAATTTTTCGGTATAAGGACTTCTAATACAGATAGAAGCTTACTCTTTTTTATTTTTATTTTTTGTTTTACTTCTTTTTCACATGGATTTAATTTCTTTTGCAGATTAAAAAATCTTTCAGAGTTTTGGCGATTAACAAAGATGGGCAACCAAGAAGCATGCTCCAGGATTGAACAGCGGCCTACAGAAGTGAGGTCTCCTGAGGTGATCGAATCAGTCAATGACCTCATTCAGTCTGACAGAAGGGTGACAGTGGATGACATTGCAAGGACTTTGAGATTATCTGTTGGGACAGCACACAAGGTCAGCTGCCGGTGGTTGCGAAAGATGCTTACTGCAAAGCACAAACAGCACAGCAGCCCAAACGGTGCAGACCATCAACGATCTGGGCTGGGAACTGTTCCCTCATCCCCCTTACAGCCCAGACCTTGCCCCTTCAGACTTTCACCTGTTTGGTCCCTTGAAAGCGTTCATGAGAGGCACGAAGTTTAAAAGTGACGATGAAGTCTGAAGTGTTGAGACATCAGACCAAAGGTTTTTACGCTGAGGGAATACGGAAGCTTGTGCACAGATGGGAAAAGTGTGTGACAGTGCTGGGCGACTACGTTGAAAAATAAAAAATAAAGTAAGCTTCTATCTGTATTAGAATTCCTTATACCGAAAAATTCTCCTTATTTATTGAATGACCCTCGTATTATCCCAGAATTTCTTACTCTTGGTCGAAAGTCTCCGGATGAAGAACGTAACGGTCTGAAAATGGGCGAATTCCGTCACACTCGAAGGAAATGTAATGTATTTGTTTTATTTTAATATTTTCTCTTGAATCTCTGCAATGTCTCCCTACATTTGCTTGAGCGTTTATTTATGCTTTTACACACACACACACACACACACACACACACACACACACACACACACACACATACTCCCCACACATATATATATAGTGTGTGTGTATGTGTATGTGTGTATACGTTAATGCAATGTTAACTGATTGTGTTCGCAGCATTAAATGAAGTTTTTCTTTAACGGGTTTACTGACTGGCGATGATATGAATACAGTTTAAAAGCTTTGGAATTCGGAATTATACTAAGTTAAAACTTAATTATTTTATTTTATTTTACTATTCCCCCGCGCACAGGCAGGTATACATGTTTGTGCTGGCGCATCTGTCGGCCGCACCTCGAAACTTGAAAAAAATGTTACCTGAAATATCATTCTTTGAAATAATTTATTTGAAATCAAACTCGGGATTGCTGTCGGTTTTTGTTTTATGATTTTATTTCTATTTGCGTAGATAGCCTCTGACATCGACCAGCTCATTCTCCTTTTCCTTCTCTTAAACAGGAGGATAGACTCGCCCCCTGTTTTATGTTCCCACTTCCCTCTCCTTTTTTCTGGACTTTATAGTGATGCTGCCATGAATTTATTGGTGATATTCGTTGATGGTGGCTACGTCTTTTTATACTGAGAGTACCGGGTTGGTACTATTCTGGTTGCTGTTCCCCACTGGAAGTTAGAAGCACGGACTCTTACATAGAGACTTCAGAGGCTGTTCCGATCAACAGTTGCATAATATCGGAGTTCTTGCAGTGCCATATCGCGCATGGAATGGTGTCTATGCTACCCCGAGGCCACAATATGTTGTAGTCTGCACCAGTTCCATTCATGCACATGTTAGAGCAGTTACTAACTTTATCAAAATAACACATAATGACAATAATCAACCAATGATATAAGCCTAGACCAACTCACTAAAAACACCTAAACCCCCCTAGCCTTTTTTCTCCAACCTTTGTGGTATTTGTACCAATTTCTGCTGTGTTGAATCGTTCCTCTTTGAAAAGTTTCCGGACATCGTAGCTCTCTGCGAAATTAATCTTAACTCTTCAATACCCTCTTCTGGTTTCTCGATTCCTTGCTACATTTCTCTCCTTGGAAAGGACTCTAATGTCCATATGCATGGCCTGGGAGTTTATGTTCGTAAACATCTGCTAGCTAGGGAAATCTCTCTTAAATCTCCAGACCATTTTACATATGTCTCCATTTCTCTCTACTTAACTCATTCAGCTATCTCTTCTTTCTCTACCGTTCACCTTCCTCTCATGACTGTTGTGTGATAGACAGCATTTCCAATAATATAGACAAGGTCATCTCATTACACCCGTTTGCATATATATTTGTGTTCGGTGACTTTAATGTGCACCATACCAGGTGGTTTAAACACACTGTTACTGACATCACTGTTAGCCAAACCCATAACTTTCCAATCTCTCACGCAAATGGTTGATTCCTCACGTGTTTCCCCAGTGACGGGCACGTTTCTCTTCTCGATCTCTTCTTTACCTATACCCCTAACTATTGTGGTTCTGCGCAGATCTGACATCTTGGCAAACCTTATCATGCGGTTGTGTCTGTAAACATCTCTTTCCGCTTTCTTAACAGTCAACAGAATATCTTTCTGTTATCAACGAGCAGATTGCGACTAATTCGCTGATTTCCTTCCTGACGTCCCTTGCAATGAAGATTTCAATCGTCCTTTTCCTAAATGCGCTTTCTATGTGAAGGTTGGCATCGATAATTTCATTCCAGCAAGGGAATACCAAATTAAACCGCGTTAATCTCCTTGGTTCTCACCCGCATTTTCGGCCGCTATCACCCAAAGGAATCACTACTTCTGACTGTACCAGAGCGACAAGTCTGACTGCAACATGTCTCTCTTTCTCTCTTTCGAAACGAGTACAAGCGTCTCCTCAATGAGGAGAAGTTACTGTTTGCTGATAGAATGAACCACCGTATTGCACCTCACAAGTTCGGTTCTAGAGATTATTGACGGCTCTTCAAGAGTTTGCTGAACAATAGCAAATCCTCAATCCATCCTCTATTTAGACAAGTCTAAGCCCAGACATCTACAGCAGATAAGGTTGAATGCTTTGCTCGGAAATTCTATTCCAACTCATCATTCGAACCATTCGGAGTACACACACCTGATTTTCACTTGAAATGAGGCTCTACTGAGCGATATGCCATAACCCCGTCTCAGGTCTCGGTCATCATTTCTAAATTGTACTTCCCATAAGGCAAATGGAGGTGACGGGATACCAGCCATCGATCTAAAGAAATGTGCTCCCGATCTGGCTCCAGTTCTCTTCAAACTCTACAACAATTGTCTCGCCGTTTCCTGCTTTGCATTCTGTTGGAAGTCCTTCTCTGTAGTTCCTGTTTTAAAAACTCTGGAGATCCTTCCCACCTCTCCAACTATCGCCCTATTAGTCTCCTACAGAATTTCGGCAAAATTATTCGAGGCTTTACTCAATTCTGAAGTATTTAATCATCTTACCCCTCATGGCCTACTCTCTGACAAACAAAATGGTTCCCGTTTTGCCCAGTCTAACGCTGTGGTGCTTACGGCCATCAATAAATATGTATATTAATCCCTTGTTAATAACGGCGAAGCTAGAGATGTGGCTCTAATTATTTCCAAGTCGTTGGACAGGGTATTTTTTATGTTGGACGTCTAGGCAAGCTTCAGGCCTACGGTATTGCAGGACAATTGTTTGATTTAATCCAATCATTCCTATCAAGTCGGGAAATGAAGGTGGTTTTCAGCGTACTAGCATCCAGATTCTTTCACACGAAAGCGGGTGTCTGCAAAGGCTCCATTCTGGGTCCTACGATGTTTCTGATCTTTATCAATGATGTTCTTGATGTCATCAGTTCCCAAGCAGGCAAATATGCAGATGACACTACAATTAACACCTGTCTCAATAGAGAGATTCTTGACAAAATCCAAAGAAGGATCTCAATGTAACACATCCTCTCTGGGCAATTTAACTTCAGTCACATTCTCACCGACGTAACGTGGATTCCCTCTAATATGTCTACAAATATTTTCATGGCAACTGATCTGACGGCCTTTTTTCCTGGTGCTCAGACTACATGAATTTATGCGTGTTATTAGACTGGCATCTAAGTCACACCATTTTAACTTTGAAATAGTTAAATATAACCGCTATTTTTACACCAACGGTTTCTTTTCTCGCACTTCCCAACTGTGGAACACCCTTCCGTTGACTTGCTTCAAAAAATTGAAATTAATTAATTAATCTTCAAAAATTTAATGCAACCTCAATTGCCATCTTCTGTCGTCTTGAAATCCGTTCATCTTTTATTCTTTCCTCATACTCCCATAGACCCTATTTTTTCTCTCGCTTTCACCCTCTGAAAAGGTTTCAGGCCTACTAGACCTACTGCATACTAGTGGAATCCCGCCTTGCTTGATGTGAATTCATTTAAAAATACTCAATAGATGTTAAAAAGATAAAATAAAATACATTTATGTACTATTATGGATTTAGTATAATTGATTCCATTGTTAGTTTAGTCGAACATTGGAAAATACAACTATTTATTTGTATATTCCATGATTTCATTTAAATTACATTAAAAAAGGCCGTCATAAAATAAAATATAGTGTAATTTTCTGATGATAGAACATTCTAATATGAATAAAATATTAAACAATAGAATACAACAGAAGTAATTAAAGCCTTAAACGTAACCTGTCTGCTGATGAGGTTTACTGGTGACTCTTTTTGTCTTGCCTGACTTCACTTAACGTAGCTTATGTTTACTACAGCTCCTGCTGCTGTTGTAGGCAAAATATCACTTCGCGCTCTTTATGTATTAATGTCTCTCCTTTCTTATCCATTTCTATGCTAGGCCTACTGACGGGAACCACATAGTATAGTATGATATTTTCAAACTCCTGAATCTCTAATGTGTTATAGAACTTATTATACACACATACAATTTCCTATTTAATTTAGTTACACGTGAGATATTGCCGTCTTATATGGTGTTGTACTTAAAGCCACTTCCTCGAATTTGGAAGTTGTTCAGTATTTTTACTTAATTCTGCACGGTTTGAATTAATTAATAAAGAGTAGTAACAGCAAAGCTTCAATAGCTGCTGCAGTAAAAGGTGGTGCCACAGGATGTGCAGTCAAGCGTGACAAGTACATGCAGCTGCAGATCTCATCAGCAGTCATCATAGTTTTAAGGTTCCAGGTTATCAGCTGAGAATTGTGAAACAGAAAACTGCCTTGTCAGCTGGTCGGATGCGGTGAGCCTGTTCACTAGAATTCCTATGAATGAAGCTCTATACATGGTTCGAAACCAACTGGAATAATAAACTTCCTTTGGGGAACGTACTGACATTCCAGTAGATAACCTGATGGACATGTTGACTTTCTTAGGCTGACAGATACCAACAGGATGAATATTTGTTTACAGGCTCCTCGTTTTCAACAGTGATAGTAAAAGCATACATGTAATATATCGTGGAAATGCTTTTTAGTAACAAAAAGCAATGAAGTGAACAATAATCCGCGTTTAAATAATATAAGCAGATTGTATTCATGTCAATTAAATTATAGTACAGATAATGTAATTTATTTCCATTTTTGTTTTAAATAAGTTTCGAAATCAGGTGAAAATTACTCGATATATTATTGATACAATAATAAAAAGAAGAATTAACCATATCGGGTATTTTTTAATATCAATTTTACTGTGAAAATTTGGATTGCATGTTAAAAGAGATATAATGTATGGAAGATCATTCTGTGGGGGTAGCTTAACGTTTATAGGCGCAGGAAATAGAATCGGTCTGCAGTGTTCACCTCGCCCCCTACGTTTAATGTAGCATCAAATGTCCTCCGTAAAAGCAAGATTGCATTGCATTCTTCCACTAATTGTGAGTTAAATAACAGCAACACTAACCCTAGAATGACATCAAATTCCAGAAAACTATACAGTTCACAGGTAATAAACAAAATGAATCTCTAAACAGGCATGTAAACCTATATTCTGAAAGAATATCTCATTACAAATCATAATTAATTCCCATAATTTCTTAAGACTTCTTCCAAATTATAAACCTGTAAGTATTCCACATATTCCTCAACGTGTTTTCAAAATCTTGTCTATTTAATGACAATGTAGTGTTGTTAGCAAGAGTGACGAGACAAGATGCAAACGAGGAATCGAGACATGAATCTGAAACAAGTACAAAACTAGCTGAGAAGAGATCTAAAGCGCAATCGAAATATGCCTTCCAAAATATTAAAGATGTCTTAAGAGATGGAATATGCCTTCAGAAAAGTGCTGAAATGTTACGTAATATCTATTCTCCTTCATACCTGAGAATTTCCTCACAGATGAAGAAGAGATGTGGTTCGATAGAAGGCTGGTGAGGCTAATTTGAGTAATTTTTAATGAAATCGGAAGATATTTGTACTTAGAATCAGAAAAAGACAGGTGAATTTTCTGGAGTACATACTCAGGAAGGTTAGTTAACTAACTAGTTACTCAAGGAAGATTAGACATTTAAAAGCTATCACTCAGTTATGTGCCATGCGTGATAATCGCTGAGGCGATCATGTATTTCGACTGCGAGACAGATTTTAGTAGACGGACCAGTTGCCATCCAAGGCTATAGAACCCGGTCTGCCCTGCTATTTACCCATAGCTGTGTGGAGGAGAAGGATATTCATACATTTCCCAAGGACGTGAATGTAATGTATTCGACTGGAATTCGAAACCGGCTCTCCGATTCCACAATCCGAGCTGCTATCAAATACTCAATCATGCATTCTTGTTTGTCTCACGTTAAAGGCTATACTGAAAGCAAGAAGAGACATATGGAAACAGCGAGTAATCGACATTACGAAACTGTATGAACAGATAGTAGAAAATGGATTGATTGAGATCGTAATGGGTCTCGGATATTGCGAAAAGGTAGAACGGATGAGAAGCTGTGGCGAGCAATGATCATCAAGGTCTTGGTAACCAAGGCGCGTATAAAAGTAGTATAGTGGGGAATGTTCTCAGGCTCGAAAGTGTGTATTGCCTGGAATTTGTATCCAAAGTGACAAAAGTAACATAAAAAATATATGACTGCTATCGACATTGGAAGCCTAGGATATAATATCATCATATATCCTGTTATGTGTTTCATCTTTCTTTTTTTTATCATCGGACTGATATGAGGTAGTGGGGCGGGGAGAATACAACAAGCGTCAGATTCATAAATCTTATATCCTTTGCAAACAAAATAACTGTCATTACAATGCTGGTTATTTTAAAAAAACAAAAGCGATAAGAACAAAAAAAAAGCTTTAGGTAGCTGAATGAATTCGGTTAGGCTATGCAGCTAGAATGTCAGAATGCAAATAATTCAAAGTTAGGCATCTCTGTATCCTGAGGGGTTTTTGATAGAGAGAAGTACCTGTCGTTTGTTATATTGTGTTTCTTATATACGATTCTATTGATAAAAACATTATAAGTATGGGGATGCCCTTTCGAAGGACAAAACAGTTACAGCGCGTGCGCACATACACACGCGCGCACACATATCCATTACAATTATTATTATTCCTAATAGCCTTTGATTTATACTCATTTATTTCCGGGTCACAATCAGTGATCTAAGGTCAGAAATAGCATCATGCTATATAGCACTGAACATTATTTGAGAAAAAACAAACAAACATCAGAAAATGAGTGCACAGTTTTGGAGATAGAGTGTTTGCAATTCTAGTTGGTGATAATGTTATCGGAAATAGTTTTAATGTGTCTTTAAAGATGTGTGCTGTTCATTTGTTTTGGGCCGTATACATTTCTGGAAATGGAGTTTATTTTTGTATTCTCCGCTATGAGAAAGTTACATATGAGAAAGTGAAATTAAAAACATAAATAGGTAATATGAAAGTGATAGCCGTAAATAACAACGAACTTATGTCTTAAAATTCGAAAATAGGAAGGACACTATGTGTCGCTCCATACTGCCATAAAATATTTTATATTTGCAAACTGGTAAGTGAGTCGCGGTACTTAGTGTGAAGATGAAGATGATGAAACGAATTCAGACAGATACAAGAGCGTAGTTACTACTTTGTCAACAATGTCTGTCTCTCTCTCCCCCTTCTCTCTCTCTCTCTCTCTCTCTCTCTCTCTCTATATATATATATATATATATATATATATATATATAATATATATAATATATATATAAAATATATATATATATCAAGAAGTAGAGACAGTGGGAAGAAGATAGATATATATTTATATAGATAGGTAGGGACATCTGGGATTTAAACAAGTTCACAAATAAATATGCTCATACACACAAAACACACACACACACACACACACACATATATATATATATATATATATATATATATATATATATATATATATATATATATATATATATATATATATATATATTTATGAAACCGCCAGGTCTGATGTAGCGAAATCGAATTTCTCGTTTTTGCAGATAAAATATTACGATGATTTTCCGAAGTCTCCGATTTGTTAATTAATTATCACTTGGTTTGTTATTACATTGAGCACTCGGAATTTATATCCTCACTGGAATTATCCATACGGATTACCAATTAACTTGATCATATTATTTATTTATATATATACATACATATATATATATATATATATATATATATATATATATATATATATATATATATATATATATATATATATATGTGTGTGTGTGTGTGTGTGTATATATATATATATATATATATATATATATATATATGTGTGTGTGTGTGTGTATGTGTGTTTGTTTGTGTGTGTGCATAGGTGAGTATATTAATACATGCGTATATATATTTACACATACGCATAACTATATATATATATATATATATATATATATATATATATATATATATATATATATATATATATGAAGAAATATAGTCTTAAAATGTGCTATATATATGGGATAAAGTGCTCAATATCAGAGATAGAGCGTGTGTAAATATAAAAGTGAACATAGAAGTCAACACTTAGAGGCGGCAGTCTATTTCATGCTAGATGCAATCGTCGTGGCCTGACGATTGTTTCTAGCATGAAACCGACTGTCGCGACTAAGTGTTGACTTCTATGTTCACTTTATATATATATATATATATATATATATATATATATATATATATATATATATATATATATATATATATATATATATATATATATGGCCACACATATATCGAGGATTCTATTTCTTACACCGATGCATTTGTTCAAATTCTATTTCTTACACCAATGCATTTGTTCAAATAAAAATTAAGTTTTTTTAAGTAGTATTCTATCCATACTGTTTTTCAGAGAACTAATTTCAATATATCCCCTCCCTCTTTTTTCCATTTATCTTTCACTCTCTCCATCTCTTTTTTTCTCTCATTTTCTCGCCCCCCTCTCTCTCAATCACTCTCTCTATTTTTAATTTTAACTTTCCTTTATTCAAAACTTTCTTTATGAGCATTTTATAACATTGTATAAAAATAAATAGGATGAACTGATACTTCTTAAGACCTTCGAGGCAAGTTCAGTCTGAGTGAATTCTGAAATTAGAATTGCCAGGGTTTTAATAGATAATCCAACGCCATTCCATTTATTTATTTCATCCTTGCAGAGTTTTTTCCCTTTTCTGTTTCTCGTGCAACGAGAAAACTTTAGAGCCATAAATGGAAAATGGAAAACGTCTCAATGGCGTCTACTTGAGAAGCAATTGCTTCTTTTACGTCTTAGCGACTGCTGAGGCGAAAAGCAATCCCCCGGGTTTTTGGTGCCACTAATATCGGGTGACTATTTCTGTATAGTCTGTCGCGTTAAATGTAGAGACTTCATTAATCTTTTTTTATTAATTTTTAGAATATTCTGTCGTTAAATTTAAAGTAAAATATGTTTTGTGATTTGTATGGATTACTGTACTACTCGCGTTTACAATGACGTTAAATTTTTCAATGCGTCGGGTACCTTCAGGGCGTGAAATGACGGTTCTCTACAACTTCCTCTCTTTTGCAGCTCTTACCTATTCTTTTTTTTTTACCTTTTTCCAATTTCTCCTAATCCCTGTTCTGCGAACCATTTACAAAACTCATTAGGTTATTTGCTAAAATCCTCTATTACTCAACTTGTATTCAATGTCTTCTGTCAGTATTTAATTTTCTATGTCATCTTCCATCATTTTGTGCTTCAGAAACATCAAATTATTTTTTTTTACCGATTCAAAGTATATATTTAAACTTTATTTCTATTTACCCCATACTTCGTCAATGCTCACATATTAAAGCCCATTGTTTTCTCAGAATTACTTGTCTAGTTTTCACCTCACCATTAGTTTGCATTGCTATCATTGTTTCATAAACAGTTTTATTAATTTGGTAACAAGTTTAGATGGAGAAATCCTACTAAAGTAAAATGTGTCTCCCGATATATATATATAAATGAATTATGAATTACTATAAACATGATAGAAATTGTTAGGAGGATTTGATAATTATAATTAAGTAATTCATTGAGTCTGAAAGAAACCTCAAGAGAATGCAGAAAGCACTGGACGGCCGTTTCGTACTATATTTGGGACTCATCAGCAGTGCGCATCCACTACCGAGAATTGAAACCCTGACAAGTTATCAAGCAAAACGTCATACCAACTGTTCCAACGGGCCTCGGTGACAAAGAGGTAGCAAATCAGTTTATATCATTGCTTGATCCGGCTTCTAATGCTTCAGTTTGAGCGGCTTAGAGATAGTAGTCGTGGCTCCCGGGGGCAAAGTCCTATGGTTACAGAGAATTTCAGTTGAGTTCCACCACGGAATATGTGAGCGAGCGGCGCTATATTGAGTCTGATTTCGAATTTATAAAGAATGTTAAACATAAAATGTCCTTAAATAATTGTCGGACTTTGTCAATTTCATAATGTCTGACATCATTTGTTTACATTTGATACGCCATGAGCAGTTATGAATGTACGTGAGAAATTCATGGAAGAAGTTTATAAGCAGTAAATTCGACCTTGCCTACCGAACGATCCTTTGTGGACGAGCGGTAAGGCACGTCAGGCTATATGACGGTTCCGTATAGGATACAGGTGTCGAAGGAAAAATATTTTCTATGAAAATTTCTCGGACATTCAGGCTGGTAAATGTTATTTAATACTGTTTATTATAAACAGAGCATTTACTTAAATACTTGTATCTATAAAAAGAATGTTAAACATAAAAATGTCTTTAAATAATTGTCGGACTTTGTCCATTTCATAATATATATATATATGAATCGTGAAATGCTGTATGAATCTGAACGCAAATTTACTGTGGATAACCTTGCGATTCAATGTACTCTCTAGACATTTACGTCGTCGTGAATTATTTTTCTGTTGAGCAGAGTAACATTTTTTATTTCAGAATTGTGCTTCGTCTCGTCTCAACGAATGTGATGTAATGTTTTGTAAAATGTCCTTTTTGTGTTCATATATAATCTTTTTTATTTAGATTCTATGTATTTTTGTGACAATTATTATAGGCCGATCGAGGAAATTCCGCCTTCAAATGTTAGCTTATTGTTTCATTGTATCGAATTTTTTTATTGTTTTAGATTAAATATAAAAAAAAATATCCTTGTTTGTGCGCATGTGCAGTCGCACCAACATCAAATAATTCGTCCGATAAAGTCCTAAAGGACGAAACGGGTCACACAAAAGCGTTTCCACTTTGTCATAGATTTGCTCCCATATACATATACATTAGAATATATGTGCACATGCGCGTAATGTTTGCATAAGATATAATCACATAAATAATATTTCAAACTAAAAATGGAAAATGCATTGATTTCAGAATACAAACATATGATTTTCAACGTTATCTCCCACATCGACAATGCATTTAATATATTTGTGAATATTAAAGCAAAAATGTCTACTATGCTACTTTTGCAATGGTGTTTATTAATGTTGAATAGGTAGAAATCTATACGTAATGTCGGAATTTTTCACCCTGTAATTAATACCGGATTTTTGTAAACCTATAATCAAGAGCAAATTTTTTTTTAAATCTTTTATAATAACCCACTTTATATTTGGATTAGGTTAATAGCATAAATGAATCATTATACTTAAATAATTTCAGATCAAAATTTAAGATCAAATGACCGTCGTGATATTTGAATATATGTGTACGTTTTCGAGTATGCATGAATGAGATTTTCGGTACGTTTTTTTTTTCTCAGAACCACTACACTTAATATATTATTTTTATTGCATTGACTTTAATTGAATAATTTCAAAACGTCATCACTAAAATTTCCAACCTAAAATCTTCCGACATTTGCTTAATCTGTGAATGAGTAATTATATTTATTCATAGTTTTCTAATGCTTCAAATATATTTTACTATATTTTTGTTTTCAAAATATTTTTTTAGACTCTCATGTAATTTGTTGCCTGCATTGAATGGTAGGATTTCTCAGCTGTAAGTATTTTCAAAAACTGTCTGTCAGTTATTGCTTAACAGGAGATCAGCGAAATTTGAGATAAGGAAATTCTGACACGTTTTACCAAAGCAATCAATCATGATCAAAAAAAAAAGAAGCAAACTGTCTAGATTTAAATTAAAAGTGGTTTGAATAAAGGATATGAGGTTTTATAATATGAGGCCAATGAATTTGAATGAATATGTAATAAACTAATTCCATCATAATTTCGAATCAAAATAAGAGGGAAAAAAACGAATGGATATTGAGATAATAATTATAATCATAATAATAATAATAATAATAATAATAATAATAATAATAATAATAATTCGCAAATCTTGCTTAAATTTCTCTACGGGGAATAAAAATGCATATTTGTTCTCTTTAATTACATTGAACATCAACTTTCTGCATCGTATCATTCAAAATCATTTGCGGTTTCTTGAATCTTTTGGGCACAACTCGGAGTTCTCAAAGCAAAGTCAAATCAAATAATAATAATAATAATAATAATAATAATAATAATAATAATAATAATAATAATAATAATGAAGAAGAGGAGGAGGGGGAAGAGTAAGGGTTTCAACATCCTCAATTTGACCACAGTTGCCATTAAGCGAATGGATGTCAAAACGAGAAAGCTTCTCACCTGCCACCGCATGCAGCATCCTAAGGCTGATGTTGATCGTCTCTATGTTCCCCGATCCGAAGTGGACAGTCAATTAGTTCAATTAGAATTGTCTTACAAATCCACAACAATCGGTCTTCAAAGACACCTGGAAACTACAGAAAACTGGTTGATGATCTGTGTCAAAGAACATGAAAGAAATAATAAACTCTATTCAGTAATAAAGCAAACCAACAAATTCAAAATGGAATTTAAAGTGGGTGAAGAAGTTGAAACAAGCCATGCTACACCTACCACAACGGCAATGCACCTAAAAAATAGCGACAAAGATGAGGACAATAGTCCGAATAATGTAAATAATGTACTTAATACGTAATCTCAGAAATATAGACAGATACTGAAGAGCCGAAAGGTTGTTATAAATATGGTAACAAAGTTAAGGACAATAGTCCGAATAATGTAAATAGTGTACATAAAACCTCATATCAGAAATATAGACAGATACTGAAGGGCCGAAACGTTGTAATAAATATGGCGACAAAAATGAGGGCAATAGTCCGAATAATGTAAATACTGTACATAATACCTCATCTCAGAAATATAAACAGATATTAAATACAATATACAAAATGCAGAAACGATGGTAATATAAAACGCTTCCTGGTCAATACTCTGCCCGTACTAAACATGTCGATGTAGACAAACACCGTACCCATCAGTGGTTACGGAGAGCAGGGTTAAAAGCTTAAAGAGACGCTTTTATTCTTGCTGCACAGGACCGATGCTTGCTAATTAGAATTTACCAAGCACATGTACTGAAAAAATATATTTACCTAAAATGCAGATTCTGTGATAAATATCCAGAAAAAATGCTCTTGTATCTGGTTGCATAGTGTTATAAGCCACTGAATATAAAACTCGGAATGGTAGAGTGGGTTAATATCTGCACTGGAAAACATGCAACTATAATGGGACGGAATCTGGAAGAAACTGGTATGAATATCATCTGGATCCCGTTATCTAGATAGGACCTGTAACAGTTTCATAGGACTTTACAATACACACGGACAGAACAATCAAAACTAATAGCCTAGTCATCTGGATCAAAGTTCAAGAAAACAGAATGTGCTTTCTTATTGACGCGACTATACCTACATATAGTAATGTTTCTTTGAAGGCCTTAAAAGTAATAAAATATACAATGATCTCGAAGTGAAAATTTAAAAAAATATGTAACATGAGGACATCAATAAATTCCGTTGCAGCTTGACCTATCGGATTGTTTGGAAAACATTCCGATAGACTCAATGAAGTGATTCTTTGTAGCCTATGCCTTAAAGAAATAGAAAAGAAAATGTACTCACAAGTACATTTCAAAGAGCTTTATCTACGTAAAATGTGTGTGATCTTAGTTTTCATTACAAAAAAGATCAGTGGAGAATGATATGAAGCCATTTCTGACCTAAGGTCCCTCGATGTGACTCGAAAGGACATCTGTATAGACAGAAATCAAGGTAAATGTTGGGGCGCACCCACCTTCACAACCATAATAGACTGATCCTATTATTATAAATAGAACAGTAGTTCTAGAGCAGTTTAGTGCAGTGCAGAGTGAGACTTCTGTCGTGATCAGTTACACTTCCGTTTCTCGACCGTTGGACTTTATTACTATTACTTATTGTTACTACTAACCTACGTTCGTTCTACTACTAATCTCTCTGATGTAAATACCTCTCTGAATATACCAGTATTTTCCCCTACAACTGTGTTTGTTCGTTATTACCATATACTCACGTGGAAACACTCAACATCTCAACAGTAAATAATATTAATAATAATTACGAAATACAGTGACCTCTGGAATGATATTGCTTTTATGTATGATGTTCTGGACACTAATTCCCCAGTTGTTATTGAGGCGATGAAGTCTGTAAGAGCGAAGCTAAAATCCTGCACCGAGAAAAGAAATAAAACTTTCTGGATCACTGTTGTCTTAAAGTGTGCCCCTCATTATGGGTGTGGTTCGAACAATTCAAAATGCCATACGAGAAAACATCAGAAATTCGAAAAAATCTGCAAATCGTCGAAACTACACAATTATTAAAATCAACTAGAATAAAAGGGTTGGCTGGAATCATCTGCAGAGAGGCTAACATTCTTTGAGTGTCACCAGTTACTGCCGAATGGAATCTCAATGTGTACAAATAATTATAATGAGAATCAGGATGAGATCAGAAGAACTGGAGAGGAAAGCATGAAATTAAATTTAATCCCAAAAGTTTTCTCTAAAATCCTTGATGACTGAATATTTTCGCATTTAGAAAATCATAAATGAAAATGATAGTTATTTGTAGTTTCATATATTTTAAGTCGCAAGTCAGATTGTCACCGTATGATTCCTAAAAACTATTTAACGATTTTAGATAGATGAGTTTACAGCGAAAATAATAATGTTTGATAAGTTGAAGCAATGCATTAAACCTGCAAGAGGAATACACAATATCCTAAACATTTATCGCATATAAATCTTAAAGAACAGAAAAGTTTAAATATGATTTTAAACGTTTGAAATATCTGAATTTGCATAGGGCATGCAAAACAAACGGGTTTTCGTGTTGATTCTTTTGAAGAAACACGACATAATTTGTTTTATTTGATGTTTAGTATTGTTGTGGATGCCGGGATGAAATCCGGTATCAAATAATAACAAACGCCAAGAATGAATATAGGAAATAAATGTATTAATGTAATAATACAAAATGGTAATGCAGGTTAGTAGTTCCAAGAATGCGGGGTTAGCAGACAAATATATATATAGTCTTTGGTATCGACGTATCACTGTATGACGTCTTACTGAGTCTAAATGTTCGTTACTGTGACTCTTGCCGCTACGTTATTCTACCGACCGACTCGACGTTCTACTACTACTGTCCGACTTAACGTACTGCCGGGTATTCACTGGCAGTAGTATATGTATACCTTGGGTGAGTCCATTTGTGTAAAAAGGGGAGACCCCTAAATAAGTATCTATATTAGTGTGTATATTTTGAGATATTATGATTAATTGTATTATTTATTAAAGCTAATAATACAAGTATTCATAATATCTCGGAAGAAGCATGGCATTTGAAACTAGAAATAGTCCGGTGGACGAAATAAAGGGTTCGACTCGAAATTCCACTCACATGAAGAAGGCTGGAGCGTACAACAGCTGAAACGTTGTGAATATGGCAATGAGGATAACAATCCGAATAAATGTAAATAATACAAGTAGATTGTTAGTGTTTTGCTCAAAAGTGAAATCAGGCTAGTTCACCACAACGGGCAAAAGAGAGAAAGGTTACCATAGGTGGTAAAGTTGTTCACAATGATTTTACAGAAGGAAACATTAAAACTGAATGGTCATTCGCACTTCAGTGAATTCTTATGAACAAGTTTTACCATTTGCGGATAAATTATCGTTCGTTGATGAAAGATAAATATTTTATAAGCATATAAATCTATAACAACAATAAATTATTAGATTAAACCATGTTAAGCAGAGAGCAGAATGGCTATTTGGATTGCGTACGAAGAGATACACATTTCTTTGCAAAAATTAAATGTTACAATTATAGCGAAAATCGAGTGTAATCACTTGTTTAGACAGCATTTTGAAGGAAAATGGACACAAGTTGGTCCATAGTAATGATGTAATGATCCGTCAAGATAGCTTAAAATCCGACAGAATAATGTCCCACCCGATTAGCTTGATGACCTCAGCTGAAAAATATACTCGCATTACTCTCCAGACGCTAGCGCCAATTGAGGTAATGTCAGTCAACTCTGAAGATTATAGCAGCGAAAATGACAGTGGAAAAGCAATGGGGATGATAATGACGACAGTAAGGATAATGTCGATAGAAATGATATTGTGATGATAAATCGGTATTGGTGGTTGAAATGCAATTGAGATGATAATTATCATAGCAATGAACTTGCTATTGTTATGATAATAATGATAAAAACGATATTGTTGGTGGAAATGTTACTGGGATGATAATGATCATCATAATAATATCGATCGATTATTGATATGATATTGATGATAGAAATGCTAACTGGAAGTGAAATCGTAGAAAATCCATTTCAAGAATAGCGTTAAAATCAATCTCATCGGGTTAAGTTTTTTTTTTCACTTCATGGTCATCGAGCTGGGATTAATGTGTAGTATCCATTCTCATCACCTCTCATGGTAATGATCATATTAGCTGTTTCCTTATAAGGAAACATCCAGAATTCATTGACCGAACAACCAATGCTTTCGATTGAAATACATAAAATCTTTCTCTTTTTCTATCATCGACGTCTTGATTATGTCATTATTTTCTTATTAACTGATATGTGCTCTGCTCATTTAGTTTTGACGGAATTTTTAATTGATGCTGTTTTTATTATTTGGTACAGTTTTCCTATAGCACCAGTCCACGAGATTAGAAGGATTTGTTTGGTCGTTTCTTTAGCAGCATATCAACTGCTTATGACGCTGATATCAACGATAATCCCGATGCAAGTACATTAAAAATAATGGCAGGGTTGATAATGTCGATGGAATTGATATGATGATTAAGTTTATAGTAAAGAAAATGTACATTGGAATTTGTGTGCTATAGAAAATTTAGAAAATCTATTGTCGATGACGATAATAAGATAGCTTATATATCAACAATTATATTGACGTAGGCAGTATCATGTGAGAAATGATTACAACGGTAATATTGGTCGTGATAATTTGACAGTGAAGATAACAAAAAAATATAATGTCTTTGAGAGGATCTGGTCATAACATTGATGGCGATAATAACCGTTATATTGCAGGCTTTAAATGAACAAATAATTTGATGCAAATTTTTTCCCATGCATCCTCCGTCCATGTTTATAGTTTTACCGGATGGTCGTAGTCAAACAGTGATTGAAATTATAATTCTATTCCGCCCTCTGAGAATTTTTTCTTATTGAATCTAAAAACCTTCTGCCGATGTTTTCTGGAATTCCATCGTCCCAAGACGAAAAATTTCATTTGCTGTCTTCTTTATTCTTTATTTAAATTGATTGTGTGTGTGCGTGCGCGCGTGTATGTGTGTGTGTGTGTGTGTGTGTGTGTGTGTGTGTGTGTGTGTGTTGGGTATATTTATTTTTGTGTATGTATGTGTGATATGTTTCGAAATTAGAGTGAAAAAATGCGTCGGCAGGAATATGTTGATTCGGATAATTTTAATTAAACAAATTAAATTTAACACGGACGAATTTCCCCGGCAGAATTCTCATAAAAATATCGGATGTCAGAAATTTGTAATCGTTTTTTTTTTGTTTTGTTTTTTTGAAGATACTTAATTTTTTTCAGCTACCTTTTTATTTCTGTTTCTTTTTCTTTCGGTTAACTAATCTCTTTCCATCGACATTTGTCTTCTTTTAATTCTCTTTCTTTTTTAACCTTTCCTAATTGGCTCTTTCCTTCCATTTCTTTTATTTCTTCACTCTTTACTTGCTTTTCATATTATTCGACTTGTCTTCCTACAGTTTCTATTTTTGTCTTTTTCTTTCTTTATTTTCACACTCCTTATCTTTTTATATTCTTTATTCTATGTTATTTCATGGAATATTCAGGCACGAACCATATATTCCCTCGGCATTTACTTTTTCTCTTTCCAAGACTGTTCATCATATACAACTCAGCTCTCAGCTCTTTGGCAGCTACACTAATTATCCGTTAATTTTCCCCATCAGTCAATTTTGATCTTTTTTTATTTAGCATTTTCTTCTGTCTCTCCTCTCATTTCCCACCTTCACATATTTCTGGTTTTAATTTATATGTTCGGCATTTTCTTCTTGATTTTATATGAAGTAGCATTTTTCTTTCTTCCTTCTTTCTTTCTTTCTTTCTTTCTTCCTTCCTTCCTTCCTTCCTTTCTTTCCTTCTTCCTTTCCTTTTTCTTTCCTCCTCCTTCCTTTCTTTCTTCTTTCTTTCTTTTTCTTTCTTTCTTTCTTTCTTTCTTTCTTCGTTTCTGTCTTTCTTTCTTTCTTTCTTTATTTCTTTCATTCTTTCTTTCGTCATCCTTATCTTTCTTTCTTCATTTCTTTCTTTCTTCATTTCTATCTTCCTTTCTTTCCTTCTTCCTTTCTTTTTTTCTTCCTGTCCTTCTTATTTTCATTATTTTTCTTTCTTTCTTTCTTTCTTTCTTTCTTTCTTTCTTTCTTTCTTTCTTTCTTTCTTTCTTTCTTTCTAAGCATCTTCCCCTATTCTTTGTTTGCCTCATTCTTTTATTCAACTTGTCAAAGGTTTTGTATCCTTTCCACCCGCATCCCTAATAAATCATCTTCTATTTAAGCTTATATACATCCAATTATTTTTCTTTTTATCATATTTCTATTCAACTATTTCATATTTCTTCTGATTTTCATTTAATCTTTATCATTTTTTTATTTCAATTTTCTTTTCAATCATCTTTTTTCACTTTAATACTTGCCTCGGAAATTTTACTTTAATAGCTGCCTCTAAAATTTTACCTCACGGAAAACATCAGCTATGAGTAAATCAGAATTTAGTCGACAAAATATTTAGAAATTGTTTAATAAAAAAATTATATTTAAACAGCTAACGGCGCTCGAGTTCAAATTAATATTAGCGCGTAAAAAAAGCTGATTTTTGTTATGAGTCTCATAATAATCTATAAAAGGAAACATCTCAATAGTTATGGTCATTTTTAGTTTATCCTCTTTTTCTTCGTTTTCAATTTGATTATGTAGATTATATTAATATATTAGTTTAGTAATCAAAATTCACAAAACTATCTAATTTCCATTGAAACCTATCTTCAGTTTGACTGAACATTTTGTGCCAGCTTCTACAAATTTGAACTCTAGTTTCTTCGGTTGTGTCTTTTCATATTGTTTTAGTTTTTTACGGAGGTAATTAATACGTAGAGGTTTTGGTTTTTTAAATCTTTAACTTTCAGAGATCTTTTTGGAATCCTATCTTGATCGATCCTTCTGGAATTCCTTCTTGGTCGAAAACTTTGAAAACCTTCTTGGTAGATTCTTTTTTAATCCTTTCTCGATCGCTCCGTTTCGAATCCCTTGTTGATTGATTCATTCTAAGTCATTTCTCGGTCGGACCTTGTGAAATTCCTTACTTGTCGATCCTTTTGGAATCCCTTCTCGCTCATTCTTTTTAGTATTTCTTCTTGGTCGAACATTTCGGAAGTCCTTCTTGGTCGATTCTTTTGAAATCACTTCTCTGTCGATTCTTTTTTAATTCCTTCTTGGTCGATCCTTTTAGCATCACATCTCGTTCATTCCTTTTGAAATCCATTCTTTGTTGATCTCGGTCGATCTTTTCATGATTGATAATTTTGGAATGACTTCTCAGTCGATAATCTTAGAATCCCTTATTGCTCGATCCTTTCGCGATCTCTTCTCGGTCAATTCTTTGGGAATATATTCTCTGTTAATCCTTTAGAAATCCATTCGTTGTCGATACTTTTGGAATCCCTTCTTGGTCGATCCTTTTGGTATCCATTCTTGGTCTATACATTTGGAATACATTCTCGATTGATCCTTTTTTTAATGCTTTCTTGGTTGATCATTTTGGAATCCCTTCTCAGTCAATCCTTTCAGAACCCCTTCGCGGTCAATCCTTCTCGAATCCATTCTTAGTTGATCTTTTTGGAATCCCTGCTCGGTCTTGGTGGCGCCCTGAACTTTTCCATTCTCATTGTATAAACTTTCCTTTTGGAATAACTTCTTGGTCGATCGTTTTAGAATCCCTTCTCGTTCATTTCTCTTGAAATCCCGTCTTTGTTGATCGTTAGGAATTCTTTTCTTTGTCGATCATTTTCGAGTCAATTTCAGTCGATATTTTTGTAATTCCTTCTCAGTCGATTCTTTTGGGTTCCTTTCTTCTTCGATCCTTTTGGTATTTTTTCTGGGTCATTCCTTTTGGAATCCCTTCTTGGTCGATACTTTTGTAATCCGTTCTTGGTTGTTTCGTTTAGAATCCCTTCTCGAGTGATTCTTTTGTAAATCCCTTCTTGGTCGATACTTTTGAAACCCCTTCTCACTCTATTATTTTGTAATAACATCTTGGTCAATTTTTTAAAATTCCTTCTCGGTCGATACTATCGGAATCCTTTCTCGGTCGATCCTTTTGAAATCCATTCTTGGAGAAGCCAAGAACAATATTTCCTTTCTCATTACGGTGTTTTGAAATAAGATAGGGAAAATATTCATTCATACGTCATCTTTTTTTCCTGATATGCATCCAATTAATATATGATGTCCATCTTGTTGTGCTTTTGGTTAAAGTCACAACTAAATTAATTCAGTAAGCCACAATACATTTCAGCTTACTATAGAATTCTCACTATTTAACAAATTGGATCAGTTGTATATCAATATTCACTTTTGTTAATTCTTCCTCTGCTATATGTCGTGTACATTTAGGATGTGCGCAATATAATCGTCCTTTACCATCCGTTCTATTCCTTGTCCTGATGCGATACTTCAATACCAAGACTGTATATATATTAGTGCTACTAACCCGCATTCCTGGATCTACTAACCCGTATTACCAGTTTGTATTATTACGTTAATACATTTATTTTCCTCATCCATTCCTGGCGTTTGTTATTTATTGATATTGGATTCATCCCGGTATCCATAACAATTAATAATCATAGAAGATGATTGATATTACGTAACCTATCAAAACTCTTTGTTTTCTAACCAATATTTACTGATTTTTATTACTGTGTTTAGCTTTTGGAAAAGATCTTTCACTATTCAAACGAGCTTTCAGACAATGGTTTTAATTTTTCTGTCATCTTTTAAACAACTCACAGATATTTAAATTTCTATATTATCTTGATTTTGACCTCTTCAAATTGTAACACGCATCTTGGAGAGTCTGTCTTTCTGACAACTATATATTCTGCCTTCTTACGATGCATTTTTAGTTTTCTTATCACTTTCAGTTTTCTTATCACGTTTAGGACGTGCGCAGTATCATCTTCCTTTACCATCCGTTCTATTCCTTGTCCTGACGTTCATTTACACAAACTTGTAAGATCATTTCCTTGATATTTTCCTCGGATCCTTCCTCATTATATGTTCCAGAAATGTCAAATGCTTTTTTCTTGGTCGAAATAAAAGTCTTCTTTCTTTTTCATAATTTCCTGAAATATTATTTTATTTTATATTTTTTGTTTCACCATATCCTTGCTATCTCAAAAATCTTCTTCATATCAAAGGAAATGGACAAATATTAATGTTAAGGGGTCTCCCCTTTTCACAGAAATGGACTCATCCTAGGTATACATGTATTACTACCAATGAATACCCGAACAGTCAAGAGGGAGTCGAGATGGAACGACAGAAGAGTAGTAGAGTTCAGTAGTAGTAGAGTAAGTCACACACAGAGACGGCGGTAAGCGTCAAAGTTAGCGAGCACCTAGACTCAGTAAGGAGTCATACCGCGATACTTCAATACCAAGACTGTATATATATTAGTGCTACTAACTCGCATTCCTGGATCTACTAACCCGTATTACCAGTTTGTATTATTACGTTAATACATTTATTTTCCTCATCCATTCCTGGCGTTTGTTATTCATTGATATCGGATTCATCCCGGAATCCACAACAATTAATAACCATAGAAGATGATTGATATTACGTAACCTATCAAAACTCTTTTTGTTTTCTAACCAATATTTACTGATTTTTATTACTGTGTTTTGCTTTTGGAAAAGATCTTTCACTATTCCAATGAGCTTTCAGACAATGGTCTTAAATATTCTGTCATCTTTTAAACAACTCACAGATATTTAAATTTCAATATAATCTTGATTTTGACCTCTTCAATTTGTAACACGCATCTTGGAGAGTCTGTCTTTCTGACAACTATATATTCTGTCTTCTTACGATGCATTTTTAGTTTTCTTATCACTTTGCTTTATGAACATATCAAGGAGTTTCTGAATATTTCTTTCTGCGTTTGCATTATTTCATCTGCGTACATTAAAAACGTACTGAACAGTGATAAATGATAGTATGGTTTCTTGTTCTCTCAGGATTAATTTACCGTGTGTGTTAAATAAATCCTGTAAGAGGATTAATATAAGTCTAATTGAAACTTTGAAAATGATACACTGACAATGTTTTATGCAGTGTGAAAGTTTCCAAAACTTAAATAATTTGGGTATATTTTATTTAAGTCAGTTAACCTGCTTGAACGACTTATTGGAATAGAAAATATATTTTTGTGATATATTAAACGTTTTTTTCTTGTTTTTCTTTCCAATGAAACCGCTCTGTCTCTATGCTGTTAAATATTTATTAATATATGAATATATCTCAGTGAAGGGGAACAAAATCACTTCAATCCGATCCCATCCTCATGGTACTTACCATACTGAAACCGTTACTGAGTTTGCTTCCTTTTATATGGAAGAGCGTAGATTGCTGACAAACCGGAAGTTATCCATGATTGGATTATAAATTGCTAAGAACAACCGTAGTTTGTGACTGCAAAATGGTGAAAATTTTAGCTGGCGGATAGCCCACAAGTTGATACCCAACCAGTATATGCTGGGTCATCACGAAGAGGGAGTATGATGTTGAAAGACCTGAAACCCCTAATGATCCTCCGCTAGAAATATCACTGTTGATCTGTGTCAAAGCATCTAATAAGTGTATCTTAAGAATTCCAACTAAATATGAACCATTCTCTTGCACGACCTTTCTCCGTTTTCCTTCAACATAAAGGTTTTTTTTATGTCATACAAAGAATTAACATTTTTGCCACTGAGATTATATTGAAAGGACCTGAATAAATGAAAATCCGAAGCGACAATGTATGGTGAATATGGCGGTTGGGGTAACACACCCAAGGATCTGGTATTATTATTATTACTGTTCCCCAATTCTGGGCGTTTTCTTGAATTGCTGCTTTTAATTCGTCGAGTTGCTAACATTAGTTTTCAGAAACAACTGACTGCTTATTTGGCAGAAGCTCATCGTACAAGATTTCTAGCAGATGCACAGCTTGACTTTCTTAGGAAAAAGGGCCTTTTTTGAGGTGGTTAAAGTTGGCTCATGTCGCGTACACCAGCATCATTTTCGCTGTACATTGTTTTAAACGATCTATTTCACCCGTCACAATTTGCCTCAAAAGAGGTGGATTTTCGTTGCTTTTGTACAGCAAATCACAGATGAAATACGACCCAAAATAATCTTTTCAATCAGATCATGGGGTACCCAACAATTGCAGCGATTTGAGTACCCAAGCTTCACGTGATCATGGATAGTGGATCTTGAAAGGTTTTTACTGTTTCTACCAATTACGTTTTTGTGTAATTCGTGTTAATTTCAATCAACGTCTTGATTTGGTCGTCATCTGTATTGGGAGGTGTATGTCTAAGCGTTCTTCATCTAATAAGGATACAATCTCTAACTCTAAACTTAGTGAAACCTTTCCGTACAGTTCTGTCGGCTAAAACACTTTCACCGTACACAGT
>OZ038484.1:10000553-10013053 GCA_964036315.1 Acanthosepion esculentum | reverse complement strand
TTCTAAGTTTAACGTAATGTCTAAATAGTTAGTGACTTTCAAATTAGTTTCAATTTCGAGATTAAATCCGTATCTTTTAAAAAACCAGTGTAGTTTTTTTACGGATGGTATCGCATTTTTGGGGGTTACTTTTATCTATTATTATGAGTCCGTCGTCGCGGTACAACCCATGGTTATTAAAATCTATGTAATCATTAAGTTTATAGAGCAGCAGGCACCCTACTAATTCGCACACCTCTGCTCCGTCATATGCACCCATGGGGTTGTCAAAACTATTTACGTCTTCTTTTTTTATCCATAGTGCATTATTATGGAATAGTAGAGTTTTTCGGCAGTGTCTAATCAGATCTATCTTATCGTGCGAGATTTGAATGTATTCTTTAGCTAGACTGAGGGCTTTGCTAAGGGTGTTTTCTGAGATTGACGGGTAATATTCCTTAATGTCGTACCTAATGAATGAACAATTCCTATTTTTGCTGTAATTTTCAAACCACCCTGTTTGTTAAATCAAGAGTTCGAAGGTTTTTCGACACGAGTATAGTTACCTATATATATATATATATATATATATATATATATATATATATATATATATATATATATATATATATATATATATATAATATATACATAAGGTGTGTGTAAATATAAAAATGTTTACTGTCATGTCTAACTAGTAATTATGGTCTGACGAAAAAGAAAAAAGAAAAATATAATTGAATTCTTTGTCTCCTCGTTTAAGGATCGAAATACAAAGAAGGGAAATGAAATACTAAGTGACAGGGAACTGTTGTCTTGTGATCAATTGAAGAGACTAACGAACGGATTAGTATTCGCGACACCGGACGGGGTCTGTGTGCGGATGGAGGATAATGAAGTGACAAAGGAGTGAACAGTTTCTGGCCGCTTGATGTACTTAGTATCTCAGAAGGGAAAATGGAATGAAAGGAGCGATCAAGGTGGATATGTTGTTCTGAACCTGTCAAGAAGTCTCATTAGAAACGACCCAACCCAGTCGTGTCAGGAACCATCACTTGGAGACATTTTTTGCGATAATTGTCTCATGCAAAAAGGTCAGGAAAAGGTTGACGCTGGACTTCCGGTGTGTTTGCGCGGCGCGTGTGGTGACACATTCTTAACGTCTTCCTTTATTTCTTTCTTTCGTTCCGCACTGGTGAGAATAAAAGTCGCATACGAAAGGAAAAGAAAAGAAAATGGTTTTGTTGAGAAAAAAAGAAAAACAACGAGGAAAACAAATGTATGAGAATATTGTATTAATTGCAAATGGAAAATGAAAATAGTGAAAGCAATAAAGGGAAGAGAATAAGAAAAGGAAGGATGTGTGTGGAAGAAAAGAAGGCAACGAAGACAATCATTGAGAGAGAACGATGGTTTTATAGGAGAGAAAGAAAGCCAATGAAACCTTGGGAAACAAATGTAATAGGAGAAAGAGACAAAAGCAAGAATAACAAAAGAGGAAATAAACGAACGGTGTGTATATATGAATGTAAAAGATTAAAACTTATTGTTATTAAAGAAACTAAAGAAAAGGTGTCTATTAGCAATAAAAGAATCCAAAAGGAATATGTAACAAAGCGGAAAACCAAGAATAAACAAAAATAAAAAGAAACAAGGAAATAAAAAAAAAAGAAATCGAAAGATGTAAGTAATAAGTTAAAAAAAGAAGGAGCAAATTAGATATTGGGACGAAGACCAAGAACAGCAGCAATAATAATAATAATAATAATAATAATAATAATAATAATAATAATAATCTTTGAAGATCTTCAAAACGCTATCAAAATACAAGAACCTTGAAAACAAAATCTAAATATGGGGATATCAACAATCCCTGTTGTAGTTGGAGTCGTCGGATTGGTTGGAAAAGATTCCATTAGGCTCATTGAAGGGATTCCTGGCAGCCCATGCCTTAAAGAAATACAAATATTTGTTCTCACAATTACAGCTCACACCTTACAAAGGGCTTGATCTATGTAAATATGTGTGTTGTTTTTATTTTTTTTTCAGTTACTCAGTGGAAAATATCATGATGCCATTTCTGAACTCAGGTCTCCGGAAAGGAATGAGTACACATCAGAAATCAAATTAAATGGTAATAATAATAATAATAATAATAATAATAATAATAATAATAATAATAATAACAACAACATTTGATCATCTGGTATCAGATTGCACGATATTGGCACCCACAGAATATAAAAACCGGCATCACAGAGTGGGCCAATATCTGCACTGGAAAATTTGCAACTTCTACTCGAAGGAAACTGAAAGAAACTGGTACGAACACCACCCAGACCCGGTTACGGACATAGGACCTGTTACAATTCTATGGGTCTACACAATACACACTGACAGAACAATCAAAGCCAAGCGACCAGACATTGTTATTATAGATCACAAACAAACAAAAATGCTTCCTTATTGATATGGCAGTCCCTGCAAACTGCAATGTATCTTTGAAGATATTCGAAAAGCTGTCAAAATACAAGGACCTTGAAATAGAAATCTCAAAATGTGGCACATGGAAAAAACAACAATCCTTGTTGTAGTTGGAGCCCTTGGACAGGTTGGAAAAGATTCCAGTAGACTAATTGAAGGGATCCCTGGAAGTCCATGCCTCAAAGAGATACAAAAAATTTCTGACAAGTACAGCCCACACTTTAGGAAGGGCTTTATCTATGTAATTTTTTTTTCAGTGAAACGTGTCATGATACCATTTCTAAGCATAGGTCCCTGGGCGGGACCCGGAAAGATATGTGTAAACACCAGATATCAAAGAAAATAATAATAATAATAATAATAATAATAATAATAATAATAATAATAATAATAATAATAATAATCATCTTTGAAGATCTTCAAAACGTTATCAAAGTACAAGAACTTTGAAATCGAAATCTAAACATGGGAATATCAACAATCCCTGTTGTAGTTGAAGCCGTCGGATTGGTTGGAAAAGATTCCAATAGGCTCATTGAAGGGATCCCTGGCAACCCATGCCTTAAAGAAATACAAAAAATTGTTCTCACAATTACAGCGCACACCTTACAAAGGGCTTGATCTATGTAAAATATGTGTGTTGTTTTTTTTTTGTTTTTTTTTTTCAGTTCCTCTGTGGAAAATATCATGATGCCATTTCTGTCCTCAGGTCTCTGGTCGGGACCCGGAAAGCAATGAGTATACTCCAGAAATCAAAGGAAATGGTAATAATAATAATAATAATAATCGAAGAAGAAGAAGAAGAAGAAGAAGAAGAAGAAGAAGAAGAAGAAGAAGAAGAAGAAGAAGAAGAAGAAGAAGAAGAAGTAGAAACAAGAGTAGGAGGAGGAAGAGTAGCAGTAATGAATCGAGTAATTTATGCCTTAAAATGAGGGAAGCAATAACATACACATGTCGGCATGTGATTTCCGTAGAACGAAAAACAGAAAAATGTATCAATTAAAAATCATTTAGAAAAATGTAAAATAGCGATAAATACCGACGAACGAACACATTTAATAAGATTTAAGAGGCAAACTGTTTTCATAGAATTTAACAAAAAAGCAAAATTCTTCCACAGACTAAGAAATAGCATGCAAGTACAATAAAACGAAAACACAGTCTATTGTATTTGATGCTTTCTCTCGCATCTAGTTAACATCGAATTGATGAGAAAGAATGCCATTTGGGAATTGGGAATTTTCTTATCAAATTCAAGTATCCACATGGCTATATTTGATTGACCAAACGTGTATCTTAAAATCATTATCTCGTCGTTAACCTGTGGGATATATTTTAAAGTTTCGTGTTATGTTTTCTTTAAGTAAGGCTACCAAGTGTTGTGTGAACCGCTGCGGGCAATAGCAATCGTTATAGAGTCATTTTCGACTAAATTTATTTCTTCAGATTTGTAAGCGTGCTACTGGATAATCATCTGGGTCCGACCTTTTTACTGTTGTTAAATATAACCGCCACTTCAAAATCATCAGTTGCTGTATCTGTCTATATTTCTGAGATGAGGTATTATGTACATTATTTACATTATTCGGACTATTGTCCTCATCTTTGTTCCCATATTTATTACAACGTTTCGGCCTTTCAGTATATGTCTTTATTTCTGAGATGAGGTATTATGTACACTATTTACATTATTCGGACTATTGTCCTCATCTTTGTCTCCATATTTATTACAACGTTTCGGCCTTTCAGTATCTGTCTATATTTCTGAGATGAGGTATTATGTACACTATTTACATTATTTGGACTATTGTCTTCATCTTTGTCGCCATATTTATTACAACGTTTCGGCCCTTCAGTATCTGTCTATATTTCTGAGATGAGGTATTATGTACACTATTTACATTATTCGGACTATTGTCCTCATCTTTGTCTCCATATTTATTACAACGTTTCGGCCTTTCAGTATCTGTCTATATTTCTGAGATGAGGTATTATGTACACTATTTACATTATTCGGACTATTGTCCTCATCTTTGTCGCCATATTTATTACAACGTTTCGGCCCTTCAGTATCTGTCTATATTTCTGAGATGAGGTATTATGTACACTATTTACATTATTCGGACTATTGACCTCATCTTTGTGGCCATATTTATCACAGCGTTTCGGCCGTTTCACGCTCCGGCCTTCTTCAGGTGATTGGAATGTCGAACTGGACCCTTTATTTCGCTCACTGGCGTAGACTGTTCTAGTTCCACGTGTCATGTCTAATGGATGTCAGTTATCAGTTATCTCCTGTTAAGTCCACTCTCCGAGTTCTCCACCGTCTTAATCAGCTATTGAACTCACACTCTTATTATTATAAATTATATAAAAATGATTTCATCGTACCAGTAGCCTCTTTAAGATAGATCTAAAGTATATAAAATTATATTTAAAAAAAAAAATTATGCAATTGTTAGCGAGATACATATCTCTTACAATATTTCTTCGTAACTTCAATGTATACTCTTAAACAGAAGTATCTTGTCGAAGTGTAATATCCCCGAGGTCCCCGAGACGTGTATAAAAACAAACTCTCAACACCTAATTTATATTTTTTTAAGTTTTTAAAAATTTATCTTTGACCTGTTTTTTGTTCATTTAAATGAGACCTACCCATAAGATTTTAAAATCTGGATCCCCCAAATCCATATTAACTGTTTAATATGCGGACATATTGTTTTCTACAGTATTTACATTAGGCGGACTATTGTCTTCATCTTTGTCGTCATATTTGTTACAAAGTTTCAGCCGTTGTACGCTCCGGCCTTCTTCAGGTGGTTGGAATTTCAAGGACACATGGCACAGTAGATAAAGGCGTTGGTTAGATCCAGTGAGAGATCCAAAGAGTGTGACTTCAATACCCGGTTAAGGCAGTGGAGAACTTTCAGAGGGAAAATTAGCATGAGATAACTGATAACTGACATCCATCAAACATGGCTCGTGGAACTAGAACAGTCTACCCCGGTGATCGAAATAAAGGGTTCAGTTCGAAATTCCAACCACATGAAGAAGGCCGGAGCGTACAACGGCCGAAACGTTGTGACAAATATGGCGACAAAGATGAGAACAATAGTCCGACTAATGTAAATACTGCACATAATACCTCATCTCAGAAATATAGACAAATAATGTTTTCTATTTTCAAATGTAAATCATTTTCATCAATATTACCGAAAATTTTATGTCACGAAACATAGAAATTTCCTTGTCGCTATATAACATATTTTTAATAAAATTATCATTAAAATATTAATATATACGTATATGTGTGTGTATGTGTTTGTGTCTTGGTAAATATTTTTTCTAAAGAAGTAATACATTTATTTTTAATCTGACATTTTATTACCTAACACATTATTATGTTGGATGGCGGTGTTTGAAATTGACGCCAGATTTTTATTTTATTTCAGACAGTGTTTATTACATATATCGGCACGGACATTGAACAAATCTTAGTTAAGAAAATGCGATCGCCCCTGACAGTCGGCTGCGAAGTGATCAGGGAAAATAGAGCCTTGCTGACCAGTCGCACTCTTCGTAGCCGAGAGGCATAGCACAACGGATCCAACGGAGACAAGCCTCACGGAGCAATATTTGAACAACCTGGTAAAGGAAAGAACATTTCGTGTTCTGCTCTCTGTGCCTAAACTGGCAGATATACGATTAGGGAAAAAAAGCAGAATTCCTGATGAATAAAAAGAGATGCAGGTTCGATTCTTGTTAAAAAGGACTTCTCACTTGGTGAGGGGTTGGTGATATTAATCTCACAGTTTAAGAAAAGCAAAACAAGTGGGAGTTGAAATAAAAACCACTATAATAAATAATGTCGGATGAAACGTCGATTAAAAATTGACTGCTGCTCACGTTTCGGATAAAACTGAAGTTATCAGACATGAAGTCGTAGAAGTCCCAATAGGTAATTTGAACCTTCTTTTGTCAGGTTGGTTTCTGTGGCCAAATTGGTAACGGAAGGCTTTGTAAATATATATATATATATGTTAATAAACTCATGTTAAGAAGATATAAAAAAAACAATTAAAAAAACAAATAAAAAAACAAATGAAAACTACAGACAAAAGTTCATTTTCTCCATCAAGACATTCATTTCTGTAGTTTACTACAACCAGCAAGCAGAAATATTTTTTTCTCCTGATGATGGCCATGTTGGCCGAAACTAGTCGAGGATTCTAAATGAAATAATAATAATAAAAACATAAGAATATTAATCTACAACCCAGTATGTCTGAAGATTTTAATTAATTTTTTAAATACTTTTTATCGTTCAATATATATATATATATATATATATATATATATATATATATATATATATTTCGCCTTTTCCTTTTCCCATATCATTTCAGTTGAGTTGACCGATTAATTAGGTCAATGTCTAATCCTTACCCTCACCTTCCTCAATATTAAATATTATAAAAAAAAATATAAAAATAAATTTTAAAACCCTCCCCTCCCTCTCTAAACTCGACCATGTCTCTCATACCCTCTCGCTCCACCCTCTATCTCAAATTATATAAGCTTAATACTGCCCGACAAAAGTATAAATTTTAATTTCATTTTTCGTTTCGCCTTTTGAAAGTGATGTCTGAAGTTCCAGGTAAAAATAAAAGTCTCTGGTGAAATAAATTATTAAAATGGAGCCTTAAAGTGGTCTGTTTTTCTTTAAATTAAATTTTATATATATATATATATATATATATATATATATATATATATATATATATATATATATATATATGCATGTGTGTGTATTTGTGTGTGTGTGTGTTTCAATTCTGCCTGTCCATTCTAGGCCATATTTGGAATATGTCCAATGAGGCATTTTTATCTCTTCCTCTCTATCTTTCCCTTTGCCTTTATTGCACCGCTGTGTGACCGCTGTCTCTGTCGTTCATTCAAAATTGCTATCTGCCCCTTGCATCAATATGTGTTATTACGAAAGCAGATAAAACATTATGATTATCAAGTATTTACATCTATTGCTATTATGAGAGAAGTCCTATTATAACACGAAACTGGTCCCCAGTGCAAGTGTCCATTATCTTCATCAATTTTCGTTTGATATTTATATTTTCTGAGAAGAGGATATGGGACACTTAGTCGCAGATATGGACAAAGACATTGATCAATGTTGTATAATTTTAGAAAATTATTTAGAAAAGTAATATATATTTTGTCATTGCAACATAGAAAGCATGCATTTTTGCACCCATGTTAATTGTAGGGGAAATTATAAAAGGAGTAATTGCATTATTAAGATTTTGGGATCATCCATTATGATTTCATATGCTTATTTATTTTTTCCAGCTGTTTTCTCTCTTTGTTCCGCTCTCACTTTCTTTCTCTCTCTCTTTCTTTCTCTATTTCTGCCTGTCTGTCTGTCTCTCTTTGTACATACACACTCAGAAACACACACACGCACATACGTGTATAAATACAAGTATACATGACTGATACCAAATCGGTCGGGTTTCGGCCCTGGCCTGAAGCGATCGAATTACTAGACACACTGTTGAGTTGTGATACAGCGAAACAGTCTGTCTCTGGATGAAAATATATATATATATATATATATATATATATATATATATATATATATATATATATATATATATGTGTGTGTGTGTGTGTGTGTGTGTGTGTGTGTGTGTGTGTGAGTGTGTGTGTATATATATATATGTGTGTGTGTGTATATATATATATATATACATATATATATATATATACATATATATATATATATATATATATATATATATATATATATATATATATATATATATATATATATGAAGAAATATAGTCTTAAGCTGTGCTATATTTATGGGATAAAGTGTTCAAAAGATAGAGCGTGTGTAAATATATAAGTCAACATTGAAGTCAATACTTCTGTTTCATGCTAGACGCAATCGTCAGACTTCAATGTTCACTTATATATATAAATAAATATATATATATATATATATATATATATATATATATATATATATATATATATATATATATATATATATATATATATATATATATAGGGGTGCACACGCGTGCATGTATATGAGTATCTGTGCTTTTGTATGCGTATGTATAATTGTGTGCGTGCACACGTGTGTATGTTTGCGTGTGCCTGAGTGCGTGAACATATTATTGACAAAGACAAAGTCTGTTTTAATAATTTTTTTTATAAGCTAAGTCAGCATTGGTCAAGACAGTAGAAAAATTATCCCTGTTCATACGTCCGAGATTCTTCAGACATCACTGTTCATTTTCAAGAACAGAGTGCATTGAGTTTTTGAAAATCAAGTAAATTCATTGAGGTATTTATTTATTTCATCATTGGCATATATATATATATATATATATATATATATATATATATATATATATATATATATATATATATATATATATATATATATATATATGATAAAGGCACGGGATTTAATCAGACAGACAAGTGCTAATTTCCGTCGGGTTCTTTATATTCACTTACTGGCAAATCTCTTATGAAAATAATTAATCATCTCTTTGCAGTACTCCTATAGCTTAATTAGTAAAGCATGTATTACTAAATTATTATTGTCTCCAGCAAAAATAATAAGTTCAGGCAATATAAAGATATATTCTGTGTTTAAATAACCTGCAATTGTTTGATGCGCCGTAGAAAACGAATCAACCATACAAGAACCTAACAAAAAACTGAGAAAACATATCAGACATGAATACTGAGCACCGCCAGATACCAATCCGTGGATGATCTCAAAATATATCGATATTTTCCCGTTTATATTGAATGATGAAGGAACGATTTTCTTAAAAATAAATATGGTGGAAAATAATAATTTATTAATTAATATTTACGGTAATTAATTCTTATGGTATTATTTAAATATTGTCGGATATTAATTAGTATAGTAATTACTTATTATGGTGTTATTTAAATATGATTGGAAATTAATTATTAAGGTAATTAATTATTATTCATTTAATTATTTGTTAATTGACTTATTTAAATATGGTCGGAATTTAATAATTATTACAGTATTTAAATATGGTGGGAAATTAATTATTATGGTAATTAATTTAAAAATACTAGGAAATTAATTATTATGGTAATTTCTATTTATTTATTAATTATTCACCAATTATTTATTTTATTGCATAATAATTAATTAATGAACATGGCAATTAATTTAAATATACTGAGAAATGCATTTTTATGGAAATTATTATTTAATTATTTATCAATTATTTATTTAATTGTATAATAATTAATTTCAATATGGTGGGAAATTAATTATTATGGTAATTGTTTATTTTGATATTATTTAAATACTGAGGGAAAATAATAAATAAATAAATTAATTCCCTTTTGTTGAAAGAACAAAATTATATTCAGTTTCACAGTAAAGTTTGGAAAAAAAACTTATATTTCTTAGTAGAGCAGCATTTGAACAGGGATTATCTATAGACTTGTTAACAAAACCAAGTCGTTTGTCCGTGTCTGCAATTACACGCATCATGTCAGTCTTATACATATATTTTTATTACTATTATTATCTACGCCATTTTTTCGTTCTATTTTTTCTCTAAGTGAGGATAACGCTTATCAGTCAGTTACATTTTATTGCCTGAACGTTTGTAGTCGTCATCCAGGTTTTATGGCGCAGGGCCAATGCTGATTATATGTTTAGGTTTTATGGACTTCGCTTCTAATAAAGACCGTAAGTTTGCTCATCGGATATTAATGATATTTTAACAATAATGCAGATTGACTTCGCTAGATGAGTTGGACAGCTGTTTCGGTAAGTAGCTCGCTTCTAGAAAAATAAACAGAGAAAAGACAAGGCAATTATATATGGGTGCGTGTTTGCGTGTTTGTGATCCTATGAACACAACCGATGAATACAAACATATGTATGGGATTATGATTACATACGTACAAATACGCTTGTGTTTGTGCATCCATATCTATATATATTATGTCAAGAAATTGATAATGAATACATCGAATTCTATCACTTTATCTACACACACAGGTGCACGGGCATTCATAATGTATATATATATATAGGGTGACTCCAAAATACGGGAACTTTTTAACAATCAAATAAAACCAAGAGTGATGGAAGAAAAATATTTAATTCATCGTAATTGAAACCTTAAAACATGCCATTTAAGAAACAATGATGGAATTTTCATTTCTTTAAAATTACGTCCTGTAGATGGCGTCCTCCTGTACGAATGCATTCTTGAAATCTGCTGTTGAGATTCCTCATTGACTGCTGCAACATCTCAGCTGGGATACTGTGAATTTCATTCTCGTTACTAAAATGGCGAAATGTTTAATTGCTCAAGGTCAGTGTCTCGCAGTGTTGCCACTTGCTCATGTCTGGCAATATGCACTTCAAAAATTCCCGTTTTTTGGGTCACCCTGTATATGTTATCGATATATTTATTACTCTATGCAAATCTAAGTGAATTAACACTATAGATTTTGGGTGGAGCAGTAGATAATGTACTCCATGTATACAAGATTATATACTGTACGAATATGCATTAGATATACGAAACTGCTTTTAAGGTTTAGCCGTTATCGGCACGGAAAGTGGATTAGGCGTGCCGGGTTCAAATTCACACGAAGGGCGTTGTGTTCATTTTCGTATAAATACGCAAACGTATATGCTCGATGCTCGAAAAATTAGGGCAAACTGCGAATATGTGTTTTAGTTTACGAGAATTTTATTCTGAAAACAAAATCGCTCGGTTTGTAGTGACCCAGAAAACATATTTAATACGTAGAGTGCGGAGCAGGGGCAAAATGGAATATATCGAAAAACACATAACTAACCAATAATACATACATACACATGAATACACACACAGTGTTCTATATTATATATATATATATATATATATATATATATATATATATATATATATATATATATATATATATATATATATATATATATATATATATATATATATATTTGAGTGTGCACCTTATATTTTATATCATAAAGAAACAATTCCTACAAAGAATTAAATAGCATTGACAGTCTATTTAATTCTTTGTATGAATTGTTTCTTTATGGCATATATATATATATATATATATATATATATATATATATATACCGGGTGTAACAGCAAGATTATCTAAATCGTGTAAGAGCAATATTGTCGAATTGTTAGATTGTTAGATATGAGGAGTTTTATCTTAGAAATGCTTGAAGATATCATAGTGGAATTCGCTGAGGCTTTTATAACACTATTCGACTCTACTTTGAACAATGTATGGATCTCTAACTTGAAATGATGATCCATCTTCCTGTTTGACTTCCTGATTCTGTTTCCCTCACTAGTACTCCTTCTTTTATGTAATTATCGTTCCATTGACGGTTGTTGAGTGCATTTGAAGATGGAAGCCAGGGTATGAATGTTCGTACCATTACTGAAGGCCTGAATGATCTTTTTATTCTCACCATTTCTCAGATGGATAAATTTTTAAACTGTTCATTCTCTAGCTGAATAACTAAGATTTTTCAATGATTTTTACGACAAATGTCGTGAAGATGGCTACATAATTATCTGAGAACCTGGAAAAAACTCAGTTTAGTGTTTTATTTTGTGCGTGTGTGTTCTACAGAATGATGTATTCCATTGGATGTCTCAGTGTTACTTACAGAATTATTAATCTATCATTCAACAAATTCATCTTAATTTTAATTTGTTTTTTTTTTAATTCCCCCCATTATATATTAATAATTTTACAACATTATTTTCTAAATACCATTACTGTGAATTCTAGTAAAACAGATTCATTGTTAGCATAGAGTAGCATCCCCTAGTAGGAAGTGAAATCAATTTACATACAACTAAACGCTAACGCATTAATAAACTCCGACGCCTGGCCTCTTCCCCTTAAAGAGATACCTTAAGACCTCCCGTTGTCACGATACAAGCTCCTTATC
>OZ038484.1:9983053-9995553 GCA_964036315.1 Acanthosepion esculentum | reverse complement strand
TAAGTATATGTTTAATGTAAACTTTTCTCTATCTTGGCTATGTTTTTTTTTTTTTGAAGAATTCAAGGAAATTATTTATTACAGACACACACAATAATATATATATATATATATATATATATATATAATATTTATGATAACATGTTTATAGGTTTTACCCACTAATGCTGGTCGCAATATTATTATATTTCCAACAAGATATATAAAAGTATGAAGACTGTTCATTTCATTTAAAAAATGCTAAAGTTTCAAAACATTAAAGATTTTTGTGAACAATTCAGACATTAACGAATATATTTGTGATTATTTTCTTGAATTTAAAATTCCGTAAAATTATTTAATCTATCGTTAATTTAATTTAAATTACTAATGTTAACAATATTAGTGTTAGAGCGTATATAAATAGAAAGGTCTGTTTTGAATTTGAGCGCTATGTTCAGACCATGACCATTTCAATGCTTGGTGCAGACTAAGTGTTGAGATGTTGAGTATTTCCACGTGAGTATATGGTAATAACGAACAAACACAGTCGTAGCGAAAAATACTGGTATATTCAGAGAGGTATTTACATCAGAGAGATTAGTAGTAGAACGAACGTAGGTTAGTAGTAACAATAAGTAATAGTAATAAAGTCCAACGGTATCTTCCGGTCGAGAAACAGAAGTCTCACTCTGCACTGCACTACACTGCTACACTGCTCACAGTCTCTAGAACTACAGTTCTCTTTAAAATAATAGGATCAGTCTATTGTGGTTGTGAAGGTGGGTGCGCCCCAACACTAAGTGTCCACTTTATATATATATATATATATATATATATATATATATATATATATATATATATATATATATATATATATATATATATAGAGAGAGAGAGAGAGAGAGATAGATAGATATAATAATAATAATAATACCAACTATTTATTGAAGCTAGATAATAACAAACAAAAACACACACGCACACACGCATATATATATATATATATATATATATATATATATATATATATATATATATATAGAGAGAGAGAGAGAGAGAGAGAGAGAGAGAGATGTGTGTATGTGTGTGTGTGTGTGCGCGCGCGTAAATTAAAAATTATAAAATAAACAGGTTATAGCAATACTACAAAAATAGCCATTTTATTTCAACACTTCTGTTTTTTAAGAGTTCAAAACCAAGCCAAGCAAACAACCTTTCTTCTGCACTTACGGAGGAGTTTTAGTTGGTTTTAATGACTTACAACCCTTTATTTGGCAATCGACACCATTACTTGACAAGACTACAGAAATGTTGAAACAAAAGGGTTATTTTTGTAGTGATGTTATAACAGGCGGATGTTATAATTATTGAATAAATATTCTTTGCTCTAATCTGTATTGACCACTCTATTTTGAAGAATGTTTTTGGTTATCGGGATTCTATTCCATTTATACCAATCATGTACTTGGACACACACACACACACACACACACACACACACACACACACACACACACACATATATATATATATATATATATATATATATATATATATCAAATAATAATGATAATAATGCCAACTATGGACACAGGTTTTCAAATATTACATCACCATTTTTCTCCAAATCCATTATTCATGAATCTAACTTATCTCTTTCTAATGCATAAAAATGTATGAAGATATATACAAAATATGCACGAGATATGATTTAATGAAAAATCAGACCAAAACAATTTTTTTCAAAATGTCCTGCTGCGTCTCGCTAACCTTTACATACTTTAGTGACTCGATGTTTCTCATACATATTTGAATATTATCTGTTACGTCATTAGACGTGACATGTATCTAATCAATAAGAACTCACCAAACAAAAACATACCATTAATGTATGTCTATGCTTTTTAGCATTTTTTATCGTTTCCATCTTGATCTCTGACGAAGTTTTAATAAAGTGAAACACGTTAGATTGAGATCTATTTTCTACTTGTTTATTATCCTATATATATATATATATATATATGTGTGTGTGTGTGTGTGTGTGTGTGTGTGTGTGTGTGTGTGTGTATGTATAGAGAGAGAGAGAGAGAGAGTAAGGTAAGAACGAATAGAGTACAATTCCAACGTTCGTAACATTTAATTTGAAAGACGGCTAAATACAAAGTATAGCAATATTATTTATATTAGTATATTACATAGAAAACAAGTCAGTAGTGTTTCGATGCGTATCAAATTCATCTCATCAAATGATTGTAACTTACTGGCAATTGAACAATTTATTTAGATTTAAAAGTAAAATGCAACCTCTTTTACGAAAAGGAGAAAAAAGGGGGCTTATAAAGTTTGTTGGATTTACTCAGATCAAACAATCGAATATGACCTACATTACATTTAAACTAAGCGACGAAGTAAAAATTAAGAAATTATTTTCCATAAATGTGCCATGACCCGTAGAGTTAGCAATCAATGGCAGACCAGATATCATTAATTGGTTTAGAAGTATTAGTAAGAAAATCAGCTGCAGTTTTATCCAGTTTGATATTGTTGATTTTTACCCTTCCATCTCCAAGGATCTGTTTACCCTGGCTTTGGAATTTGCCAAAGAATATTCTAATATCTCCAGCGATGAGATAAATATAATGATGATCTGCTCTCATCCACAATAAAGAACAGTGGTTTAAGAACTCTGATGATTACTATGATATTTCAATGGGATCATTAAATTCTGCAGAGTCTTCAGATCTAGTTGGTGTATTTATTTTATATAACCTTACTGCCTATGAAGATGTCAATGTTGGTAACATATGGTTATATAGAGATGATGGTCTTAGCGTAGTAAAAATTCTCACTAAATTTAAAGTACATAAATTAAGGAAATTTATTCATAGATAACAAAAAGTTTAAATCTTCAGTTTAATGTAAGTACTAATGTTAAACAAGTAGATTTTCTTGATGTTACCTTAGATCTTGTCGATGATATATTTCAGACATATATGAAAAGTAACGCTAACCCAATTTATATTCACCCCAATTTTAAACACCTTCCATCTGTAATGGTATGCATAATAAAGTCCAAAAGAATAATGATGATAAGTGCGATGAAATCAAGTTGAGAAAATATGATGATTGTGTTCCAAAAAAATTGAAATAGGAAGATCATTTGTTACACACACCCATTTAATAAATTAGTACTAATTTAGGCCATCATTTCCTCTAATTGATTGAATAAAAAATTCCTAAAATTAACCCTCTTAGTAAAGTATTTAACAGAAATACATCAATACCAAGTTATAGCTGCACCAATAATCTTGAGAAGATCACAAAGTTACACAATGATAAAATTTTAAACCAAGTTAATTATCTGAATCATAATAGAAGTTCCGAGGAAAATATCGTTCATGATATTGGCCAGTGTAATTGTAGGAATTCTAACCAATGGCCATTGCCAAACAAATGTTTAGCTAACTCTCTTGTTTATCTTTTTACCATCTCTACAATAAATCCAATGGTGGAAATGTTATATATTGGTAGTAATAAGAATTCTTTCAAGAATTCTTTCAAGATGATAATACTACTCCGAATTTTAAATGTGTTTCACCATATATGTCTTATCTTTCTATTTGTAAAGTTAATTTGGATTTAATATAATTTTGTATTAATCTCCTGGTAGTATTTGTAACATCTTGTATGAATGTATTGGAATTTGGATGGTATTTTTGCCATTTTGCATTGATTGGTTACTTTTATTAACATATATAAAGAATCATTAGTAGAGTTGCATACTATTTTACCAAGTAACTCTATACGTTTAAAATATTTACAGGTTTCTTAAAGAAGATGCTATAATATTTTTTTATGTAGGAATCTCACAAAGCATATAACTTGATTAAAATTTTGTTAAATTACGGGTCCATTTCATTTTTTTCTTAGGAAATGACACTGTACAGTGTTTCAAAAATGTATCCATTAACATCAGCTCCTGTTTAAAGTCTACGCTACCATTCATTGCCAAATCTACGGGTCATAACCCATTTATGGAAAATAATTTCTTAATTTCGCTTCTTCGCTTAGTTTAAATTTATGGTAGGTTATATTCGATTGGTTGATTGGTTGATTTTGTTAAAGCCAACAAACCTTTTTAACCTCACATTAGCGACTCAAACGCATATATATATATATATATATATATATATATATATATATATATATATATATATATATATATGATCGACTCTCCCGTCGAACTCGACGTATGAGGGTCAGGTAGATCAGTTCCCAGAAACTGAAAGCCCGACACCGACACATGAGATTTGATTATAGTGGTGATGGCTTTGTGCAGGGCCATCCACACTTTTCTGAGGGACGAATACAGGGACCTGGTGCAGCGAATGCCACAAGGTCCTCAAACGACCCTCTGCATATATGTATCTATCTATCTATCTATCTATCCATCTATCTATCTATCTATCTATCTATCTATATATATATATATATATATATATATATGTCATAAAATATAGGTATATTTATCTGTAAAAGTGCTCAATATATAAGATATTGCAGGTGTAAATATACTTAGCACAATCAATTGTTTCTGTTGTCTTGTTTATTGTTTTACTCCAATACTATTGGATAGACGTGAACTCTTATATTTTAAACTATTCTAATGGATATTTAGTTGAAATTATCATGGGCCAGAAGATTGGTGTTATAGACGCATTGCATAAGGATGTTTGTTTACTTTCTAATGTATTTGTTCTGGCCTTGTTAGGGTCAGAAATAAAGACACGCAGAGAGGAATTGGGTTAAACAAATATATTAACAGAAGCAGTAATACAAACATACAAACGAGAGTATTTACAGCAAGAATGTTCGGTCCGACTGTCAATGCTGATTGCCGGAAACGTCCCTCCCGAAATTGCAGTACCTGCTCCTATTTATAGCCGTGAGAGTCCATGCGCGCCTCAGTAAATTACCATAACAGTAGTGCTTTCTCTCATTCTTCATTCATTTTTCTTTCCTTCTTTTTTCTCTTTCATTCTCTTTTCCTTTTTTTTTCCCCCGCGTTCTGACTCCTTCACACCTTTATTTATTTAGTGACATTTCTACAGTTAATTTTCTATTTTTCTGTTTAATTCTTTTTCAGTAATTCTTTAGTTTTATCTTTCCTTCCAAGTTTTTAATGCTTTTCCATTTGTCTCTCGTTAGTTTTGCATTACATCCCAATTGTACCCTAATTCCTTCTTTCTTTCTTCTGCAATGATTCCCCTTTCTTTCTTTTTATATTTCCATATCTTCTGCAGTCTTTATTTGAAATTATTGAAAATCCAACTCAAATTAAATTAGCCGTTCAATTATGCAAGTTGGAGAAGAGCGTTTTTGCCCCTGGGGAGGAAACCTGCTAAAACCCTTAATGCAGGAAACAAAAAAGTTATTCCCACGAAGATGCCAAGCAGCTGTAACGTTCTGGTGGTGAGGACGTCACAACATTTTGCCACTGTGAAAATTACAATGACTATTCGAAACAAGTGAGAAATGACAAATTTGTTAATTCATAATAAAGTACATATTCCCGCGCATATGTGAACATTTCTTCATGTTAAGAAATGTCTAGTCACTATCTACATCTACACAGTGCAATCTATCTATCTATCTATCTATCTATCTATCTATCTATCTATCTATCTATCTATCTATCACGTACGGTTCATTATCTATCTATCTATCTATCTATCTATCTATCTATCTATCTATCTATCTATCTATCTATCACTTACGGTTCATTATCTATCTATCTATCTATCTATCTATCTATCACGTACGGTTCATTATCTATCTATCTTTCTATCTATCTATCTATCTATCTATCTATCTATCTATCTATCTATCTATCTATCACTTACGGTTCATTATCTATCTATCTATCTATCTATCTATCTATCTATCTATCTATCTATCTATCTATCTTGTGTAACTACATGTAATTTTAGATTGAGACTTGCACCTGCGATTTTTTCTTTTTTGCGAATGGGTGTAAAGAATGTTTCCATTTGTGAATAAAACTCGAGAGTGCCTGAAGAATAACTACTTTCGAACATTGAATAGCAAATGAATCTGGCAAGCCGTTCACCAGTTCAGTCCAAGCATTTTGCTTTGTGTCAGAATTAATATTATAATAATATTCCTAAGACGCAAATCCGAAAAAACACATCGACTGAAGTATTTCTTCTGCTTATCAGTCGTAAAATAAAAGCGAACATTTTCACTTTATTTATTTACGTCGGTCTAAGTAAGACAAAGGCAGAAATATTGTGCCCTTGGTTTTAAACAAACTCATTTCCATATCCGATTTGAGTAAAAGCGGCTCGTTTTTGATTTTATATTTTCCATTCATGTATTTGATTTCATATTAACGATACCTTTTGATGCAACTGAAGACATTTCTCAAACTTTAATGAATTTTCATTGCCACAAATTAATATAACCAAATCTAAAACAATTGTTTTGGTGATAATGATTTCAGGATTTTGTCGTCAGAATCAGTCCAATTGCTATAACACTTATATTGTAAGTCCAACTTATGGTTAATCGTTACGGTTGCGCTAAATAGAGTGACTTCTTTTTAGTGTCTAACTAAGTTCGATCCTAACTTGGTACCGCTCATTTGTATACTCGTGCAACAGTAAGTTTTGTAAATGACTATTCCAGGGATCGGCAATCTTTTGTCGACTATGTGCCGTGTTGGGATTTTAAAATCATTCAGCATACGTATTTTTATACAAGTCAAGGTCAATATACTTGTTCTACAATATATTTTATATAGTAATGTATAGTAATTATACTTTAGTATATATTAAAATTGAAACAGCTAAATATATTCTTTGCGTTGTAGTTATTGGTTCGCACTTCGTGGAGTCATTTGCGGCTGCGTGCCATTGGAACTTGCTTGGGGTACCATGTGTGGCATGCGTGCCGTAGGTTGTCGACCCCTGTACTCTATCATTAATACCCCTTTAAGTTTGATCCTCGGCACAGGCTTGATTTGGGGTGGGGTTATGCTATATTGAATCACACCTCATAAATACTTTAAATTATATTGCAGTTCTTTGCAGAGTTAGTCAGTCAGTTATAAGCCATGCGTGATACACGCTTAGGCGATCATTTATCTTTCGATATATGACTGACGAGGCAGATTTTTTTCCCGCAGTAGGATGCCTTTTCTTTCTGCGGTAGACCAGTTGCCATGCAAGGCTATAGAACCCGGTCTGCCCTGCTAGTTACCCATAGCTTGGTGGGGGTTGGGGGAAGAAGAGGATTCATAGCTCCGATTCCTCAATCCGAGTCGTTATCCATTACTCCACCGTGCCTCCAACCGTTATTCCACGAATTTCATATAATGGAAATAAAGAATGTCCTACCAGAGAGATTCTAAGTTGAATCCATCTTATCGTAAGCTTCTCTTCTCGTAGTAGTTGTCTTACCAATTAGATCACAGTGATTAAACTTCTACAGGCATTTAATCTAATTAGATTGTTTCCATCAATTACTTTTCTTTAAACCGGTCATACCAGTATTAATAAATTTTTTAATAATAGGTGAATTACTTTAAAGAATCATTGTAGATCATTATACATTTTTGACTAGAATTTTTTTTAAATTTTAATTGTATATCATTTCTCACATCATCATTCCATGGGTCGGAATTAAAATTAAATTTTTACTTACTTTGTTAAAATACCTCTAGATGCAAGACCCTATAATTGTTCCTATGTGATTAGCAATCAGGCTTGTTTGTTAGTAAATAAATATTACAGTGGAAACAATAGAAACGATACGAACGATGACTTAAATATAATTATTGCATAACATTTATAAAGGAACTACAGAGGAGATTCAGCTTAATGAGCCGCAAAACTAAACATATATGTAGGATGCTAATGAATAAAACTCGCATTAGAATGACCAGGAATTTGCCAAGAACAACGTTGCTTTATTCAAGAAACTTGAACAGAAATTCTGTCTTATTGATCAGAATTATATCAGTAGGCGTAGAAATGCTAAAACAACTCTACTAATGTTATATACACTTTTTAATATTGTACGACACATAAATCCACTTGAATTATTCGAAAAACTTGATTTGCATGGGAAATACGTTCGAGCAATTTCTAATATCGACATAGAACAAAGAAACCTGCATGCGGATAGACAAAGAATTCTCTAATGATAAAAAGACAGACAGAGGTGAAAGACAAAGATATGTCTTCCACCGCATTTGTTTAATCTATATGTTGCATTATCACGACATCCTATGTGTCGCGAACTTCCATTCGGTGAACTACAGTCGCAGTCGTTCATGGCACCTGTCTTCTGGCCAAAGTAGCACCGTCTCGATTTCTCATTGTAAGTCACCAGCATTTTTTCATCGGGCGAAATCTTTTCTTGAGAAACGCACAATGCAAAGATGTCTGCGCCAGCCGATTTTATTGACTTCAGCCTGGAAATGTTGCTGATCACTCTTCAGTGAATGTGAGGGGACTGTAAATAAGAAAACTCCCCTACCCACATCAGCTCGTTAACAAGCTAATGTATTCACTGGCAAAACTTCCAAGGAGGAATTACGTATTTCATTAGGAGGTCTAGCTGCTAATTCGTCAATTCACTGACCAATGAAAAGACGTCACCACATCCAATTTCTTTTTTTTATATTTTTCTTGTGGAACTTGTTGTAGTGAACTGGACATGTCAAACATATCGTATTTCAGGAATGCGATACATTTCCAGCAAACTCTGTAGCTGTTTATTAGGATATTTATTTCTTGTTAATCATTAATCTTAAATTATTCCGCTTTTTTCCCATCTCTGACGCTAAAATCCAAAGAAAAATCTGCTACGTTATTGGTCCTGACCCGGTATCTGGGTTTCAGTCACACACCCACCGTCGCAACATAGCTTCCCTGTGTCTTTCTATAAATACTTTCATGATAATTGTTCTGACGGCATTCCTTTGGTATCTAGAATGTATGAATTTAAGCGCAGTTCAAGTTTGCCGGGTAGGACTCATTATTTTGCAGGTGAAATGTTTAGCTGAAAACGTAAGTTATATGCTAAAAATGTCTTCTCTTGCACAGATTAAATGTCTAAATTTAACCGTAAGTTTTATGCTAACAGTTTCTTCACCCGCACTTCTTGCTTGTGGAAATCACTTCCCGCTTATTATTTCTTAGTCAACTTTGATCTTCAAAAATTTAAATGAAATCCCAATAATCATCTTCAGTTTTCTTAATTCCTCTTCTTTTTTTGTTCACTTTCCTTAAGAGTGATTTTCTTATATCACTTTACACTCAGTATCACCCTGCGTCTTAGTGACTTTATTTCCTTATTGGGATGAAATGCCAACACATTTCCCTCACAGACGAAGTCGAGAACACAAGATACAGGTGTGCTTCTACCGACAAACATTAAAATATTCCATGAACAAGACATGTCAGCAAAGAGGAAGTCTTCAGGAAAACAGGAAAAACATGGAAACTGATAATTGCAGACAGAAATAAACAGCTGATATTTTTGGGACAAATAATGTGGAAACAGAACTTACAAGAAAAAAATGAACATACTGAAATAAAATATAAAGCATGTACAAATAGTCAGTAAACTCTCGAGCTACTTTAGATGGCAGAACAAAGTGTCCAAAATACGTACAGTAAAACGGTAGTAGAATATGATTACCACCGCACCTCAAGTTTGGTGAATGGGGAAATATGAGATGAATAGAAGCAACGCGTGAAGTATTGATTTTCAAAACTAATGCGTTTTGATCCCTGGGGAATATTTTACATCTAAAGGTAGGACATTTAAGCATGGGAAAAATTGAGAAAAAATCTCAATCATATGCATAATTCATAAATGAAATTGTTTAAAAAAATCACGAGAAGAAAATTCAAATGTGTAAGGCAAGGTGAAGAATTTGACCCGGTTTTCTGAGAAGCACTAATATAAATAAATCGTTTCAAGTTTTCTTTAGAAAAAAAACTTCTCTGACTCAATTGTAATCATATTTCCTACTTAGAGACAAATGCAATGTTTAACAAAAACAATAAGCTAAATTTGAAACAAAAAATGCATAAAAATAGTTTGTATGAAACATTTTGTTTACATATTTTTTGCGTTCAGTAGTTAATTGTAAATAATTTCTTCAAGAAATATAAATCTTTCCTAAAATTCCGAGAGTTCAGTTACTGTTTTAGCTGATGTTATTTCTTTTTTATTGACTGGTTTTTCACTCTGACCAGTTTATATATCTCTGTATTTTTGTTTAATTTCCTTTGTTCTTCCTTAATTAAATTTTATTATCAGTTTGGTTTGCTTTATTTTGTTTTACGGCATATCAAACTCAATGGATTACTTAATGCCGATAAAATTTTTATTGCTGGTAATATTTTTTTTTAAATGAATTATTCGTTTTATTTTTTATTTTAAAATATATTGTTGTAATATTTTATTTCCTTCAAAAATGTATCAATGTTAATATTTTATTTCCTTTAAAAATGTAATATTTTTTCTTGAAAAATGTATTTATGGTAATAATATATTGCTGGTAATAATTTTTACTCAAAAAATTTATTGCTGGTATTAAAACCTATTTTTACACTTTGTTTGCATTTTGAACCCAGTTTATGTTTTAACTATATGCCCATAGTTGGGACAATAACAGGTGCTACCACCACGGGTCAAAGTGGACCTGGGAACACCAGCAATTAAGATGTGGTTCCACGCTCCTAAAAACCTCCTGATCAGATGGTTTGCTCTCGGATGTAGTTTATCGTCTTACCCAGGACGCTTTATTTTCTGTACGTATTTTTATCTTCCTACCATGATCCTTTTTTACACAGTCATTTGGTTTATTTTGCAGAAAGCTGCAGCAGTGTGCATCCGTTACGGATTAAAATATGAGTATGTTCTGAAAATCTCTCAGCCTGATCCAATTTCTTCTTCTTCTTCTTCTTCTTCTTCTTCTTCTTCTTCTTCTTCTTATTATTATTATTATTATTATTATTATTATTATTATTATTATTCCTTTTATTTTTATTTTTCTTCTTCTTCTTCTTCATCTTCTTCTTATTATTATTCCTATTATTCGTCTTCTTCTTATTCTTATTCTTCTTCTTATTATTATTCTTATTCCTCCTCTTCTTCTTCTTCTTCTTCTTCTTCTTCTTATTATTATTATTATTATTATTATTATTATAATTCTTCTTCTTCTTCTTATTATTATTATTATTATTATTATTATTATTATTCTATGTACCGTGTCCTTCCTGGACGTGAACGATTATTTCTCTCTACAACCTCTTCTCTTTTTCGTTTGTTACATTGCTAAGCCTACAACCCACGTTTCCCCACCCACTCCCCTGTGCACGTCAGTTTGTTAGCCTTCTGTCTTCTCGTCTTCCTTTTACATTCGAAATGTCCTCCTTCATCATTATGTGTCCCAGAAAATTCAGTAGTCTCTTTTCTGATACTGAGTATAAATGTCCTTTTTATTTCCATTTTCTTTAACACTTCTTTACATGTGGGTAACGATACTGCTATCAAATGTTTTTCTAATCTTGTGTTCCGTATAGCAAGGAAGAAGATCAATTTTACTTACTTTTACATTTAGTTTTCTATTCAGCGAATATTGAACATGGGTAAAAATTACAGAATAAATATTCATTAATTTCGGTAAGTACAATGATATTTAAAACAAAATTTGCTCTCATGCTTTTTGACGATACAAATAAAATAGTTTCAGTAGTATTACATCTGTAAAAAAAAAAAAAAAAAGCTACAGTGTCGCCAATATTGAATATCACTTTGAATTTATTACATGAGAATTTATCATTATCTATATTATTTAAATTCGGACTATTGTCCCCATCTTTGGTTTTATTATAACATTTCGTCTGTTGTGCCCTCCAGCATTCTTCAGTTGATTGTCGATGAATGTAACATTCAAGGACTTTCACACTGAAACATTTACTTCATCTCCATGGGGTTAACGCGTTAGTTCTTGATTTTTGTGACATAGTAATTGTGTGTTTAATTCATAGGCTGCGTAAACTTTGACTGAGTTGAAACATGGCGAGCAATAACTGATCAGTACTGCATATATCGACAAGTCATAGCCATAGAAGGTCAAACGATAAAATTATAACGCTTTAGATTAAATAAATGATTTTTGTTCGAATTTAGCAGAAAATTATTTGGATCGGCCTGAAGAAGGCCAGAAGGAATAATAACCGAAAAATTTTTGATAATAATGAGATGAAGAAAATAGTTCGAATGTAGACATTGTATACGGAACAGGAAACCATTGTTTTAAATGTATTATTCTGAAACGTTGGCACATTAAAATCATTTATTTTATACATTTGGGCATCAAAGTATCTTTCTCTGTATAAGCGCTGTATATATGACAATTTGGATTGAGGAATCGGAGAGCCGAGTTCGAATGCCAGTCGAATCCATTACATTCA
>OZ038484.1:9953053-9978053 GCA_964036315.1 Acanthosepion esculentum | reverse complement strand
GATATTTTATTTGATCAAATATTATTTCGGTCAGAGAAAATCAACTAGCAAACTAATCACTGATGCTTGTTGATCTCAAATTTATATTTTTGATAGCCACAGTGGAAAAACTCGGGGCATGGCAGATATGGGGGGAAACATGCGGCCAGTTTATGCCGCAACCGTGAGAAATTATTTTCTTCCAAATTTGCCTGAGACGCTGCACGGTGGCCCGTTGTCATATGAGCTATTAGCCCATCTTACTATACGGAACTAGATGTATTTAAAAATTCTTTGGATTAAAGCCGGAAATATCCAAACCTGTCGAGACTGCCGTCGAATTGATGCGCTGAAAATACTCCTTCTTTCCTAACCGAACGTAATATAAATTTTCGTGGGAGATCACTTACCGAAAAATTACTCTTAAAATTGGAGTTTCTCGTCACCATTATATCCATCGCATTAATATTGTTATTAATACCACGAATCTCGTCATTAGTTCCTTTGAAATAAGGAACAGATAGAGTTGTTAATAGAATGAAATGAGAATATATTGACGAAAGGAAGATAAAATGTTTGCGGTCATAGATTACTTTGCCAGCTTTAGAACTTTCAATATATTTTCAGTTAAGCCGTTCTGTAAAACTTACAATGGTGATTTTATATTTTATTAGGCATGGTTGCAAAATAAATTGGTGAAATTTTCAGGATATAATTTTTAATTATATGAGTAAAAAATCGCGAGTGTTTGTGCTTATAAAAAACTCTTATGAACAAATGAATAATTTGTTTCGACTTGTCAAGTTTATTTTATAAAAATACTAAGTTTATATTTATATAACTTTATATGATATAATTGATTAAAACATTGTCCTATTTACCAAAGTAAATCATTTATATTTATATGATAAATTAGACGCTTTAACTATACTTTTCCCGAGGATTTTCCTAGCTTGCATATAGTTTACATTCTCATATCTATGTTCTTCATTCAAGATCATCAAGTATTCTATTAGATTAATATTTGGATAGGCTCCACTACTCAATTAATTTGATGTCTTTTGATGGGGGGAAGACGAGTATTATTAATATTTGATGGAATATTAATTAGCATTGTTCTGCGTGTATATAATTTGATTATATTATATTGTTTTTGATCTGCATCAGATAAAATATTTAATATTAGGTAGGCAATTATTAAATATCAGTTATTGTTAAAAAATCACTTCTTTGGACTCGTGTCATTTAGTTTGTTATCGGTATTATCATTGTATAATTCAATATAATCCCATATAGTGCATTATAATGATAAAGTCTCATCTAAAATTGACTTACTAAAATCTCTAGTATTATTTCGGTAATATTTCAACTCTTGCGATTAAATATAAGACAATATAAATGAAAGCCTGAAATTTTGAGGGATGGAGCTACATAATGCTTGTCAGTATTTAAAAAATGTCGAAATTCTATTTTTTCTCAACATCTTTCTTTTTCTTTAATTTTTCTTTCAATTTCAATTGTAATTCATCTTTATTTCCTTTTCTCGAATGCGGTCAGTTTTAGAGTTAATTAAAGTATAAATTATATTGCTTTTCATTCCAGCAACTCAGCATATGACACAGGTCAGATCAAGTTTGATTCTTCTTGTGTGATATGAACAGGGTCAAAAAATGAGATCAGAGGAGCGGGAAGTAGAGATTAGTTTGGTCTGGTAATATGTGGAGACGTGTGTTTTCGTATAACGTTAAAGAAAGCCATACACATTTTTGGCACTAGTAATTAATGCGATGATGATGTATTAAACATGATGCTGATTATTACAATCGTGATTACGTTATTAAGTTAAACATTATTGTACATTTGATGATATAAAAAAACAATGTTTAAAATGGAAATAATTAAGCTTAATAATAATAAGATGAAAAAGTAGTAGTAGTGGCAGTAGTAGTAGAAGCAGAAGTAGTAGTAGAAGTGGTAATAGTAGTAGTTATCGTAGTAGTAGAAAAAGTACTAGTAGTAGTAGTAGTAGCAGAAGAAGAAGTAGTAGTGTTAGTAGTAGTAAAAGAAGTAGTAGTAATAGTAGTATTAGTAGAAGAAGAAGAAGAAGTAGTAGTAGAAGAAGAAGTATTAATTATAGTGGTAGTATTAGTAGAAGTAGTAGTAGTAGAAATGGTAGTACTAGAAGAAGAATCATTATTATTAATAATAATAATAATAATAATAATAATAATAATATTGCAGAAGAAGAAGAAGAAGTATAAGCAGTAGTGGTAGTAGTGTTAGAAGAATAAGTAGTAGCAGTAGTAGTAGTAGTAGAAGAAGAAGAAGAAGAGGAAGGAGAAGAAGAAGAGAAGATGATGATGATGATGAGGATGCTGATGATGATGATGATGATGATGATGATGATGATGATGATGATGATGATGATGATGATGATGAGGAGGAGGAGGAGGAGGAGGAGGAGGAGGGGAGAGAAGTAATAGCAAGAATGTGACATGAAAACACAACCAATATTCCAGTAATAATAGGATCATAAGGAATTATTAGAAAGAATACTGTATACAAATACATATGAAATCGCAGGAAATCAATCCCTTTCAGAGATACAAAAGATTGTGTGCATGGGCACGGCTCAAATGTTCAGACAAAATTCTATCAATGTAATATGCTCAATAACTTTCTTAGAAAAAACGGCCGGTACCTAAGGTTTGAGGTTTGACGAAGAATTATTTCAATTAGTAAATCAGGAAAATTGGAGACTCTACTACTACTACCACTACTGCGAATACTAATACGAAAAATACTACTACTACTACTACTACTACTAATAATAATAATAAACAACTATATATATAAAGAGAGACGATAAAAGAGAAAAAGATAAAAGCAAGGCCTTTTGGAAATAAAAAGGGGTCAGTGAATTACAAAATAGCAAATTTAAGATATTAAGCCAGAAATGTTGGGTGGGCTAGATTATCCATTGGAATCATTAACCAGAATAAAGTACCAAATACGGATTATCCGTGGAGAGATTAAGGATCATATGCAAAATGCATAAAGAATTATCGCAACAGGAAAATTCTATTAAATTTGAACTGTGCAAATGCATATGCAAAAAATAAATTGTATACGCAAAATAGAATGACAGAATTAATATCTGATAGTTTGATATTAACCTTTTGAACCCTGACCCCCGATTTATCGTTGGTAAAGAAAAATGGCGTAATGCCTAGCCACATGTTGAACAGTGGTAGAGAAAAATGACTTAAAGCCCACCCACCGTTTGAATGGTGAGCAAACACTTGTAAATATTTTTATATCTAACGTGAAATATTACATACAAATTATTTGCGAATTTTCACTCAGCGGTTCAGGCAGAACGATTAAAATTTTTCAAGAATGCAGGGCTCAAAGGTTAATAATAATAAAAAAGTAGTAGTAGTGGCAGTAGTAGTAGTAGTGGAAGCAGAAGTGGTAGTTGATGCATTTATTTTTTAACTAAAAATTATTTATTATTATTCAAGACGATATTAGAATTAGATTTTAAATTTTTTAAACAACACGAATTAAAAATAATATTAATTTAGATATTACTTAACTTACATTTAATAAACTCCATTAAGTATTTGTAATTCACTTACTAAATTTTGTATAGATTCTTCGATTTTTCGCAGTTAATTTCAATAACATTTTCTGATTTCTAACATTCCCCTCTGTCTTGTATTCCAAATTTACCACGAAGATATAGTGACAAATAATTCTTGATAATCGATCCCACACATCGTCAGAAAACGGGTTATCGGACGCGACCTGGCTACCATAAATTTATGTTTTAAGTGATTAGCTCAGATGCCCAATTAGTCCAGGGACAATTAATTACATGATAGTAACACATGATCTGAACTCTGACTCTTTAAATCACATCGATGGTTGCTCGTTTCAAAAGTGGTGGCGTGGGATAAACAATCATAACGCTGAGATCAGATGGGATAATTCTGCAAGCCACTGTTAACAATAATAACTAGTATTTGAGAAACAAAATATGTTGTAATAATATGTAGAAATAAGGGAAATTACAGCATGAATGACAGTGACAAAAAGAAAACCAACGGCAAGAACAACAGTATTAATAAACATCATTATAATACTAATAATACAGCTACTAATACTGCTACTACCTGTACTACTAATAATAACTGTAAATAATAATAATAATAATAATAATAATAATAATAATAATAATAATAATAATTATAATAATAATAATAATAATAATAATAATAATTATAATAATAATAATAATAATAATAATAATAATTATTATAATAATAATAATAATAATAATAATAATTATAATTATAATTATAATAATAATAATAATAATAATAATAATTATAATAATAATAATAATTATAATAATAATAATTATTATTATTATAATAATAATAATAATTATAATAATAATAATAATTATAATAATAATAATAATAATAATAATAATAATAATAATACTTATAATAATAATAATAATAATAATAAATCAGATGTGAGCTTTCTATATTAGATGAGCTCACCAGAAACCCTAATATTTCCACGCGCAAGTGCAAAAAGATCAAGAGGAAACACAAAATTAAATCACTACTTGACATTCCACCAACCACGGAAATGCTGAAGCAGAAACTTCAGCTCAAAGCACAGAGAACAAGGCGATACGAAAAACGTTGTAGGTTCTATCGCCAAAATAAAATATTCCAAACGGACCTTAAGAAATTTTACAGGTAAATTGGAAAAAAACCTATACATGTCGAAAGGCCACCATCGATTGATACTGTACAGACATTTTGGGAAAATATTTGGAGCAGCCCGAAAGAATATAACCCAAAAGCTGAATGGATCCGGCGTGAAGAAGAACGAATGTTGGATACACCTCTGCAAGAATGGGAAAATATATCCACAGATGATGTTAGGCAAGCTCTAACGAAATCGCAAAAATGGAAATCCCCAGGAAATGACAAGGTTCCCAATTTCTGGCTTTATCATCTCTCGTCTATCCACAAAATACTTGCGGAAACATTATCAACGATTGTAAATAATCCCAATAAAATCCCGGAATGGATTACTGAAGGTATTACATACCTCATACCAAAAACAAATGAAACAGATGACCCGAAAAATTATCGACCGATAACATGTCTCTCCACAACGTATAAGTTGATCACGTCTGTCATGACGAACCGTGCTTACTCCTTTTTAGAAACAAACAGCATTCTTCCACTGGAACAGAAGGGATGCAGGAGGGGTTCATATGGCTGCAAAGACCAATTACTAATAAATAAAATGATTCTGGAAAATTGCAGAGCAGACGTAGAAATCTCAGTGCAGCGTGGATTGATTATCGTAAAGCTTTTGACAGTGTTCCACATTCTTGGATCCTTAAGACTTTGGAAATGTACAAAGTCTCCCTTGTGGTATTAAATTTCCTTAAGCACAGCATGGGAATGTGGAACACCAAACTATACCTTAGTCACACCAGGGGCACTGTCATATCCAACCGACTAAATATCCGACGTGGAATCTTTCAAGGAGACTCTTTGTCTCCACTTCTGTTTTGTTTGTCCTTACTCCCTCTTACGCATGAACTGAACAACAGTAGCTATGGCTACAAAATAAATAACAACATATTCAATCACCTACTATACATGGATGATCTCAAACTCTTTGCCAAAGACGACAATGAGTTGAAGGGCCTACTTAATATTGTAAAATACTTTAGTGACGACATATGCATGAGCTTCGGATTAGATAAATGTGCTAAAGTAACATTTAAGAAAGGTAGAATTTTAGAAGCACCCTTAATAGATTTAGATTTTGCCACGAAGATTAGAGAATTGGAGCATGATGAAGCTTATAAGTACCTAGGAATTAGTGAGGGAGATGGCATACAACACTCCCAAATGAAAGAGAAGGTAAGAAAGGAGTACTACAGGCGTGTACGCCTGGTACTAAATACTGAGCTAAACTCAAAAAACCGAATATCAGCTATAAACACCTTAGCTGTTCCTGTGGTGCAATACAGCTTTAATGTACTTAACTGGACCATAGCTGAAATTAAGCGAATGGACGCCAAAACGAGAAAGCTCCTCACTTGCTACCGCATGCATCATCCCAAAGCTGATATTGATCGCCTGTATGTGCCCAGATCCGAAGGAGGCAGAGGACTAGTTCAACTAGAACTATCCTACAAAAGTACAACAATTGGCCTCCAAAGATACTTGGAAAAAACAGAAGACTGGATGATGGTATGTGTCAAGGAACATGAAAGTAGGAAGTGTCTCTACTCTGTAGTAAAGGAAGCCGAAAAATTCAAAAAAGAGCTTCAAATGGGCACAGAAATTCAAATACATCACTGTACACCGGCTGAAGCTGCAAAAAACTTTAAAAAAATGCAAAGACAAATGCGACCGACCAGATAAAGAAACAATGGCAAAATAAACCACTCCATGGCCAATACTCTGCCCGTACCAAACAAGCAGACGTAGACAAAAACCGCACTCATCAGTGGCTACGTAGTGCAGGGTTGAAAGGTGAAACTGAGGGTTTTATAATTGCTGCACAAGACCAATGCTTGTTAACTAGGAATTATCAAGCACATATACTAAAATACTGTGTTAGCCCAAGATGCAGATTCTGTGACAAATATCCAGAAACCATTGATCATCTTATATCAGGTTGCACGATATTGGCATCCACTGAATATAAAAACCGGCATGACAGAGTGGGCCAATATCTGCACTGGAAAATTTGCAACTCCTATGGGAAGGAAACTGGAAGAAATTGGTACGAACACCACCCTGACCCGGTTACGGAGATAGGACCTGTTATAATTCTATGGGACTACACAATATACACTGACAGAACAATCAAAGCCAACCGCCCAGACATTGTTATTAAAGACCACAAACAAAATAAGTGCCTCCTTATTGATATGGCAGTCCCTGCAGACTGCAATGTGTCTTTGAAGATATTCGAAAAACTGTCAAAATACAAGGACCTTGAAATCGAAATCTCAAAAATGTGGCACATGGGAACATCAACAATTCCTGTTGTAGTTGGAGCCCTTGGAATGGTTGGAAAAGATTCCAGTAGGCTGATTGAAGGGATCCCTGGAAGTCCATGCCTCAAAGAGATACAAAAAATATTCTGACAAGTACAGCCCACACTTTACGAAGGGCTTTATCTATGTAATTTTTTTTTTTTTTTTTTTTTTTTCCAGTGGAAAGTGTCATGATGCTATTTCTAACCTTAGGTCCCTGGGCGGGACCCGGAAAGAAATGTGTAAACGCCAGATATCAAAGGGAATAATAACAATAATAATAATAATAATAATAATAATAATATGGTGGTGTTCGTACCAATTTCTTCCAGGGAAGGAAACTGGAAGAAATTGGTACGAACACCACCCTGACCCGGTTAAGGAGATAGGACCTGTTACAATTCTATGGGACTACACAATACACTTTACGAAGGGCTTTATCTATGTAATTATTATTTTTTTTTTTTGCAGTGGTAAGTGTCATGATGCCATTTCTAACCTTAGGTCCCTGGGCGAGACCCGGAAATAAATGTGTAAACGCCAGATATCAAAGGAAATAATAATAATAATAATAATAATAATAATAATAATAACAATAATAATAATAATAATAATAATAACAATAATAATAATAATAATAATAATAATAATAATAATTACTCATGGATTCTGATCTTATTTCAGAAAGAGGTGTTAACATAGACATAATACTATGGGATACTGTAGATAGATAGATAGATAGATAGATAGATAGATAGATAGATAGATAGAAAAAAAAGAAAGAGTGGATGGGTTTATATTTTTTTAATCCGACAATATTTGTTATTATTTTAAACGTTATATTGGGATGCACTTGTATGAAAAGACATCCTGTTTATTTAAAAACTGTGGATTACATTTACCTACATGTGACTTAATAATGGTCAACGGGATCATTGGCATGTTTCAGCATGCATCCTTTGTAGATTCATCCACCGTCTGATCCGCTGTGCTTTTGACCGCTTGGCTAGAGTGAATGTCACAGCACAACATGCTTCAATTAAACTTTTAAGGAAAGCTCATCTTCCCGTACAGATCTTCTGCAAATCACATATTCTGCTCGAAATCCATATCTGCTGACTTAGTTTCGTATCCGAAACATAAATAAAGCAATTTCTAATGATTTGATCCATTTATTTTTTAATTAAAAATTATTTCTTATTATTCAAGACGATATTTCTGCAGGTACACGTGTTCGAGTAGAGCCCCTGTATTTTTTCTTTTACTTCAAATAGATTTAATTTCGTTTAGTGGCTTGTGGATTTGAGAAACGTAATAAAGAGATTTTGCTCTCAATCAGTGATCAAAACTTTGTAGATGACTCGACCATTTTATTCGGCCTGTTTCGAGAAGAACGAGAAGAATTGTGTTCTTTAAAAGTTTACATGAAGGTAATGAACAGTGATGCTCTCTGTGGTCGAGCGGTTTATATCCCACCGAAACAAATGGTGTTTTTCCCGATAAGTGCCAATAAATGTTCAAAATCTGCTGCACAGAAAATTATCTTTATTAAATCTCGCCAAAGCACAGGCCGGTAGACGTAATTCCCACTGTTTTAAAAAAGGGGAAAAACAAGGCGTATTCACAAAAGAAAGTTTAGAGTTACAAGCACTATTCCTAAACGCTAATTCTCGGGATACACGTGCTTAAGCAAACACCCTGTTTACATATATATATATATATATATATATATATATATATATATATATATATATATATATATATATAAAGTGAACAGACTGTCGCCTCTAAGTGTTGACGTCTATGTTCACTTTTATATTTGCACACGTTCTATCTCTGATATTGAGCACTTTATCCCATAAATATAGCATAATTTAAGACTATATTTCTTCATATTCACACACACACACATACATATATATATATATATATATATATATATATATATATATATATATATATATATATATATATATATGTATTTTATGTATTTAGGCAGCATTCCTTCAGTGATGCATGTTCCATTAAATAATATACACAAGTTGTGTCTATTTATTTTAAGTAAATTCCTTTCATATTGTCTGATATGCTTAATAACATTATCATTGAAAGCTGAAAGAAAATCACCATATTGATACATGTTTTTTTTAATCCTATCTAAGCTTTCGGCTCACATGACATTATCAGACAATATGAAAGGAATTTACTTAAAATAAATAGACAAAACTTATCTATATTATTTAATGAAATATGCATCAATATATATATATATATATATATATATATATATATATATATATATATATATATATAGATAGATAGATAGATAGATAGATAGATAGAGAAAGAGAGAGATAGAGAGATAGATAGATAGATAATTTTCTGCCACAGTTGAACAGTTAAATGTAGGAAAAAGAAGAAATATTTGCCAAACTGAGAAGAATGGCGTAAGTTTTCGGATCGAATGTGATCTTCCTCAACATAATATTTACTCAGTGCTTCAATCTCTCTCTTCATCAGTCGTTTGCCTTCTTAAGAGATTTAGATCATCCGGAGTTTTCACGATCATGTGATGTATATGGCGACACAAGAGATTTTGTACTTAAAAGTAAACAGTGCGTTTGTGAGTAATGTTGGGTCAGGAATCTCGCGAGCCGCCTCTACAGATTACTAACTTTTGTTTGGTTTCATACCAAACCATAAATTCACGCACGTGCAAACAAGAATGTCATTATTTCATGACGCTGTATTTCATCAGGTCGGCCATGTGTTTCTTTTTTCTTCTTTTTCCCGCTTTGTGCTGCTAGATTTCCATTTGCGAGTGTATCATATATTCATTCTGGGATTTCACCTCCTATTCACAGCATTACGGATTTTAATAATTAATGATGTGACTAAGGATCTAACTAACAAAAGTAACGAATTGTTTGCAAGGCGAAAATTCAAACACATTCCGAAAGGAGGCTTTGCAAATATTAGATTTGCTTAAAAGTTTGGAGTAACAACATTTACACAATATTATCGCAATAATAGAGTAGGTTTTGTAATACAGTGACGTACTAAAAGTCTATAGACATTGCTTACTGCCGTGTCCATCACTTCTTATTTGTTATTATAACTCTTAGCACTGCCTGTCCTTTTTATTGACGCTCTCATTTCCTGGGCTTCCATCCACTGACACAAGCCGGTTAAGTAGATTAAACCCTGTTTCCATCATTTCATCATGATATCATTATGTTCTGTGAGTGTCAAGTTTTCGAAGCCTTCTTTACTCATTATGCGTCTTAGATATTTCAAACGTCTCTCATTCTCAATATACGCGTATTTTTTGTTTCCATTTTCTTTAAAAATTCCTTAGTTACTTATGTACTTTGTAATTCTCAGCTTCGTTTGCTAAACTCATTTCTGTTGATGCAAGCCTTCTCTAAATATCTAAGGAAACTTTCCAGTCTTTTCTTCCCTATAGAACTGATGTTACAGATCAATTAAGCTGTCTTTTTGTGTGTTTCTAAATAAATTTCCATGTTTCTTAATACGTTTCTTCGCATTTGGGATCTCAATAGGCCTTACCAATACATAAATATAAATATAATGGCGCCACCAGAGTTTGACTAAATAAATTCACACAATTTACATCAGTGGTGCTATCATCTTGTGAGAGGGTGTGAACATCTGTCTGATTGTTGACCCCATGTGACATCGCTTCGGTAGTTCATATACAGCACTGTTCGATAAAAGTGACTCACCTCATTTTTTTTCTTTACTTAAAATTTTTTTCGCCTATTGTTTTTGGGGTCAAACTAACTTTTAATCTTACTAATATAAAGACCACTTCCAGACCACCTACTAAAAAGAGTTTACTCACCCTAAGTTATTCTATTGATAATTAAAATTTTGCATATAAATGAGATTTAAGGAAAAACTCCGTGCAAAAAAAGTGACTCGTTTATTTCCTGCATCTAGTAATCAATAGAAACATAACCGAACAGCTTTAAATAAAGAATAATAGAGGTATAATATATTTATAATAGGTAATATAGTTCGAAATATCTAATAATCTATGGATCCACCTTTATTTTGTATAACCTTTTCAACCCTTTTTGGCATTGACTTGATTAGGTTCTGGCAAATCTCATATCCAAGCATTGAATTCCATTCGAATATAAATTCACAATCAAATCCTCTTTGTTGCTCAACTGCTTTCTCAAGAGGCTGTACGTTATAATCCTCCATAAGTTTTCTATGGGGTTGAGGTCAGGAGATTGGGGGCGGACATGTCATAGCACTCACCTGCTTCTCATCAAAGTATTCCTTCATCAATTTTGATTTATAAGAGGGAGCATTATCCTGCATAAAAATGAGCTTGGTAAGAGTCGATTTGCACCCTTTCAGCAGAAGGGTGCAAACAAGACTCTAAAATTCTCTTGTACTGCTCGCTCCTGAGGGTCTTTTCAATAGGTTTTAAGAAACCAGTTCCATGAAAAGAAAAGCATCCCCAGAACATTATACTGAAGGGATGCTTGGCAGTACTTACTGCTAAATTCAAAGAGCTTTCAAAGGTTCTTCTTCGGATTTTAGATCGCTTATCCTTTGAATTTAGCTCAAACTTTCGTTTCATCGGAGAAAAGAACATTTAATAAAAACATCAGGTGACTCACTTTTATCGAACAGCACTGTACTTAAATTGAAGCCGTACATAGAAGATTAGCTTGGTTCCTGTGCAAGTATGACACGCAAATTCGTTGAGCATTCCCTTTTTAAAGTGGGGGGGTCTCTTCTTCCTGAAGAACTCTGTCGAACTCTGACTTCGGAGAGTGAGGAACCCAGACGAGGCTATACCAAAGGACAAAATCTCATCTGGGGGGGTAGACAAACCCGACCCCGTGTATACGGGGTCCACTGGGAATTTTTTCCTGAGACTACGGTTTCGGAATTGCCCCACATAAAATGGCATTGTGTCACATCCTGCCTAGTGGGGAGAGCTTTTTGGAGTTTGTAGGACATATGGTAGAAGATTATCAGCAAGGGGGAAAAATTACAGTCCTTCATCTACGGTGTTAGGTGTGCAGAAATATAAATTATTGCCCGAGATGGAAGACATTAGTCGTCAATGATAGAGACAAGAGACATCTAGTTAAAATCGTCTTTGGTAAAATGTAAGTGACAGTGAATCAAATCTCATTCATAATTAATATAGATAGAATGAACCAGAAATACGTCTATTAAGTTAGTCCCTGGAATTTTCATCGGATATAAGAACAAAAATTCGAATAACGAGACCCTGCTAACACGATGATATCTATAATTGGATCCTTGGTGACTGACAGCTTGCGTCGTGGTGAAATTGTGATATTGCACAGACACCATGAGGTCATGGAAACCATTTATTAAAATGCCATTTTTTAGATGTATGGTTGTTACATAATGGTGCGTAGTCTCTTCACATGATATCTTTTTCTTCCACTGGTCCAGTTAAGAATTTAACTAACCGCGAACTACTGTGTTGTTCTGAACTCCATGTCCTCTAAATATGATGGGTTATTTCACCAGGAGAATATATAGCGTCATGGATCCCAAGCTTCCCAAAATAAGTTTGAGGAGGGTTATGGATATTTCTGATGAATGGCACGGCTAACGTAATTGCTTGGCATAAAACAATCGAGAATTTATTGAATGAGAAAGGATTTCCGCACACAAAAAATGAACCCAAACAATGATATATCTTTCTATTATATCCCCCTTTAAACAACTTTATATCAAAACACTCTAGACATGTTTCCATCACTTTAAAAATGGATGCTGTGTGATTTTAAAGAAATAATACCAGAAAATTAATCCATTAGTAAACAAGTGAATATGAATGTTTCCTCATACACAACTTTCAACTGACTTTCCTCATTTTGTGGTTGAAACTACAGGGATTTGAAACTACAGGGATTTTACTAAAATTACACAGTCGTGAAAAAGGCTTATGAAATGAAAGCAAACAGTAGAAATAAAATGATACCAGTAATATTTTTTTAAAATCGGAAACACCTCAACTATAAAGGTAATGCCGCTAAAACACAGTGGGTTAAAGGGCGTGGAAGAATTAGGAAAAGAAGCATTACTGATGGTCAAAATCTGAAGACAATAATGAGGTGGACATTATATAACGATTGACATTGCATTTAAATTTTTGCAGATTAAAGTTGGTTGGAAAGCATGGAGCCAGAAGTGAGTTCCACAAGCGAGAAGTGCGAGAGAATAAACTGCTAGCTTGGAATTTACGGCTACATCTAACCACATCAACTGTACATTGAAGAGATCTCGTCGCCAATCTAGTACTTGGCTTAATTTTTTTAAGAAAATCTAGGTAATATAGCGAAGAGCGATATTTATTTGTAACAAAATGTGTCACAAGTTAAAAATGGGAAATCGGGAAAAGGACAGTCTTGTTCTGTCTTAAATTTAAAAGTATCTAGCCACAAATACTGACCCAAGCATACCACAATATTCCTAAAACTAAAACAACACATTCTCACTACATTCACCATAATACCTCATTGTCTCTATGAAAGTCCTAACTAGTCCCCATATGTGCAATTCATTGTCTGTGGGAGGGAGGAATAAAACAACATAGCGAAGAGCTCATCTGAACAGTTACCATGAAAGTATTTATAGAAGACATAGAGAGGTAACATTTCGGCGGTGGGAAAGTGACTGTAGCTTGGTCACCAGATCAGAACCAATAATATAACAGATTATTCTTCGAATGTTCTCAAAGAATTCATGGTAAATAGCAAGGGCACCGGATCTTAAGTGGCAACAATATTCTAAGCATGGACGAATGGTACACATAGATATGTAAGATAGATTCTGGACAGAAAAATTGTCTCGACCGACATAGTGAACTGACTTTATTAGCAGCTGAGCAATTCAATATTGTCTTTCCACCAGATATTAGCAGAGAACGTGTGCTCGAGAAGGCACAACGAGTCAGTTTCCTGGAGGATAGCTTCAGCCATGCTCATGACAGCCAGCAAAGGATCTCTCAGATAATTAATGGAGAGAAGTTTAATTTTGCATGCGTTAAAATTAATAATTTTTAATTTAAACTCAAATGTGACGAGAAAACATCGAATTTAGAATATATTTTTTATTATCTTGGTTTCGGAATAATCGTTAAAAATTGGAAAAATTTGATTTCTTAAATTACATGCCCACAAACTTCTGCTCTAAATTAAATTTTAGTACGAAATCTCTGAGCGAAAAAATATACAGGCAAATATGAAATTTGGGCTGAAAAAGTTATGTATAATTTGTGACATCATCAGAAGTCAAAATCGCGTCATTAGTTCTAGGCCGAATGAAAATTTAAAATAAATGTTAAAAGGAAAAGAGTTTATTCCATCAGACAAGCAATTACGTCGAGCATTTTAGATTAAAATTTGGCGAGCAAAATAGATAGCCCAACCAAAATAACCTAAGTCTTTTGTGTTATTTTAAATATATATATATATATATATATATATATATATATATATATATATATATATATATATATATATATATATATCAATTATGTGGTGCGTGTTCAATTTATATAACGTAAATCATTCATACGAAAAACAAATAATGCAGTTAATTATATGGCCAGAATCACTCTCGCAAACAATATTGTTTGCGAGAGTGATTCTTGCCATATAATTAACTTCATGTATATATATATATATATATATATATATATATATATATATATATATATATATATATATATATATATATATATATATATATATTACATAGAATAGGAATCCAAATTTATCCCATTAGCATAGCTATTTCGATCCACTGAGTCTTGCTTGTGGATCTTGTCAGCTCAGAGGGCATGTTTCTTCACTTCTCTGAATTGATAAGCTTCATAAACAAGTCTCTGTGGGTTGAAATTGCTATTTGAATGGGATAATTTTTCATTCCTGCTCTATGTAATTTATATGCTCTGTTAGGAGAAATACATTAAGCTCACTTTGTGGATATCTTTTAGTACTTTATATTATTAGGATTCACATGGATTATATAGCAACGGATTATTACACGCACTGACACACAATCACACACACACATATATATGAAGCAATATACTCTTAATATATGCTATATTTAGGGGATAAAGTGCTCAATATCAGAGATAGAGCGTGTGTAAATATAAAAGTGAACATTGAAGTCAACAATAGAGGCGACAGGGTGTATCATGCTACATGCAATCGTCAGGTCACGACTCATGATTCGTGGCCTGACGATTGCGTCTCGCATGAAACACCCTGTCGCCTCTAAGTGTTGACTTCACTGTCCCCTTATATATATATATATATATATATATATATATATATATATGTGTGTGTGTGTGTGTGTGTGTGTGTGTGTGTGTGTGAATGTATAAACTGTTTAATCAATAACAATCTTTCTTTTTTTTTTAAGCTTATCACCCCCAAGCAAGGCTGGAGGGCACTAGCACGCAAGGGGTTACAGAAGGTTTGGAGGAAGAGCAGATAGGAGTGGTAAAGGAGAGGATATGGAGAAAGATAGTGGAGCGATCAAGGCAAGGGGGTTACAGAAGATTTGGAGTGAGAGAAGATAGGAATGAAAGGTGAAAGGATGTGGAGAAGGGAAGTGGATAGATCAAGGCAACTGGAGATGTCTATTGACGTTACACTTAAATAGTTGGAGATTGTATTTGTCAGGGAAACAGGAATAGGGAAGGGAGTTCCACAGGCGAGATGTGCGAGACATAAAACTATTAGAGTAGAAGAGACGTCTACATCTAACAGTTTCAACGTTGAAGGGGTGGGAACGGGATGCCAGCCTCGTAGGACGTTTAAATTCATGAGGCCTAGGGACCATCGAAAGCAGCTCCTCGGAGCAATTACCGTGAAAGTATTTGTAAAAAAGACAGAGCGAGGCAACGTCGCGTCTGTAAGAGAGCGACTGCAGACGAGATGACAGATCAGGGCCAATTACATTGCATATCCGTCTCTGGATCTTATCAAGAACCCTGAGGCAAACAGCAGGGGCTCCAGACCATATATGGCAGCAATACTCCATGCAAGGGCGAAATTAAATGTAAAATTAACTCCATTTTTTCCTCTCTATCAGATATGAGAAAATAAATTTGAAATAATTTTTGAAAGAGTATCTTACAATAGCCTCTCTCTCCAATGCTGGGTTTGGCTATCTTAGCAAATTTGTCCTGGGGTTTATTAACATTTTGGACTTGCTTTGGGACAATCTGTAACTTTGTTATTTTAGCTTTTTACAGCATAATCTATACGTAATACGTAATAAATTGCATCGGACACACACACACACACACACACACACACACACACACACACACACACACACACACACACACACACACACTAATGCATGCACAAATATTTATTATTTATCTATCATATTTGTATTACTGGCCGAATAATTAAGCGAATAAATGTTTTTATGCGAATTTATACTCCGCTATTATTGTGGAAGCCATTGATGTGGAAAGCATTTCAAAACTGACATGGCTAACTGCCGATTTCCATTTAATACATTAACATAGGAAATAATGGTTAGTTAAGTGACTTTGAACGCTACATATACCGGCAGGTAGTGATTATTTCAAAACCTACTAAGATTTATTTACACTATTTACACTACTGTTGTCCTTATTTTTGTTGTTATCGCAACGTTTCGACAATTGTGACCTCGGGCCTTTCTCAGGTTTATAATGATCTGTTTAGACTATAGTGAATTCGGAACTAAACACTTTCTTCAATCTACAGGGATAGACTGTTCTCATTCCACTCTCCATGTTTAGGGATATCGTCTATTTCTTGTATTACTGTTCAGTTATTGCTCGCCCGTTTCCACTGAATTCAAGTACCCATTAACCGACCTAGGCATTTGAAATATTATGTAATCACATTCAGGAACCAATGCTTTCATCACTAGACTGTTGTAAGCGACAATAGGCAGTAGATCTAGAACAGTCTACCCACTTAGATTAATAAAGTGTTCTGTTCACAATTCCCTGTAGGTTACTGTTGTGGTGGGATCCACCTAATCTGCATAGGTGACTATCAACTATATAAATAATGGTTGATACCGGAAGACGACGAGAAAGGAATCACGAGATCCAACTAGAGACTCTGATCGACTGCGACTAGTCAACACATTCTCCAGGAACGTCTTCCCAGAAATATACAGAAATACTATATGTACTTATTGTGTACACTTTCTTGTTATAATACATTCTTGTTCCAAGTACATTTTGTGTTGCATTATTATTCCATGCAATAGGCAAGATTCAACATTGAGTCAAGACTCAACAGTTACCAAGGTCAATATACACCGGAGGGTACAGCGGCCGAAACCTTATGATAACAACAACAAAGATTAGGTCCAAAGTCCAAATATAAACAGTTTAAATAATAACTCCTCATCCCATGAATCCAGACAGAAGCTACTAGGATGTACATGTGTCATCAGAGTCTATATATAATGGACACAAAAAGAAAAGAAATTCCAGTGTGTCGCAGTTGTGTGGCTGCAGATCACTTGCTCATGAAGGTCGGACTAGATGGGTAAGATTATTTCAAACTGATAGAAAGGCAACGCAACTCGAACAACCACATTTTGCAAGAGATGCCCACGGAAGAGCGGCTCTGTCGACCAACACGTTCAACTTCGAAGTAGATAGGCGATAGCTGCAGGAGACTATGCCGGTTGCTAATCTGACAAATCAAAACAAATAACTGTCTACAATACGCTACATATATAAAAAAAAATAAAGAATATAAGATAAGAATACCTTTATCTGTTGAGCTTATATTTTGGTTGCAATATTCGGATGATAGGCTCGCAATTATAAATAGCATGAAATTATGAATTCATTTTCGTATATTTTCGTAGTATATATTGGGAAACTTTATTGCAATAAACGAAAGTTTAAATGTCTCAGCCTTCCGCACTCTCTCTCTCTCCCTCCATCTCTGTCTCTCTCTCTCTCTCTCTCTCTCTCTCTCTCTCTCTATATATATATATATATATATATATATATATATATATATATATATATATAATGCACTGTAATATTAGATTAAGGAAAGGTAGTAAAAGTAACATGTAAACGTAGTGCCATCATAATTTTGCCACCTGAAGTAACCTCTCAGCCTTCCCCACTCTCTCTCTCTCCTCTCTCTCTCTCTACACACACACACACACACACACACACACACACACACACACACACACACACACACACATATATATATATATATATATATATATATATATATATATATATATATGTGTAATGCACTGTAATATTAGATTAAGGAAAGGTAGTAAAAGTAACATGTAAACGTAGTGCCATCATAGTTTTGCTACCTGAACTAACATTAATTTAACGTTGAAGAAAAATGTACAATTTTGTAGTCTATATTTACATGTTCTAATGTAACACTGCATAATAAATAAATATTTATTGCTCTACTTTTGTATTGAGCACTGACTTAGATTAATGTTTTAAACGTTGAAATCTTATTCTTGCTTTTATACATTTGGACACACACACACACACACACACACACACACACACACACACATATATATATATATATATATATATATATATATATATATATATATATATATATATATATATATTCCCTTTCAATATATCACTTCCATTAAGTTAATCGATTAAATAGGTCAATGTCTGTTCCTCCCCCTAATACTAAGTATGATAGATAGAAATATTAAAGTAAACCCTCTCTAAACTCGATGATGTCTCTCACACCACCCTCATTACCCTCTCTGTTATATTACATAAACTTAATACTACCAGTCAAAAGTGTAAATGTTCATTTCGTTTTGCATTTTTCGTTTCACCTTCTGGAAGCGCAGTCTGATGATCCTACGTCCTGTAAAAGGGCTATGGTGAAATAAATTATTACATGCAGCCTTAAAGTGGTTTGTTTTTCTTTAATATATATATATATATATATATATATATATATATATATATATATATATATATATATATATATATATATATATATATATATGTTGGGTGTGCACTTGTCTCATTTTCTGTCTAGAGTGTACCTATTCTCTGGGGTCTACTTCAAGCAGGACGGCTCACCATGTTACGAATCAAAAATAGTAGAAAACTGAATCATGGAACAAGGCCATGAGTTTGTTGCATTAGAATGGTCTCTACTGTGGCGTCATTTCCAAAGAATACATTTCGGGTGAGTTGAAATGGGAGATTCCAATTCTGAATAAGCAGCTAACCAAATGTGAATTCTCAGATGTAATAATAACAACATGCGATCAAATTTTGAAATTCCAACCAATTATCGAATTCATACCAAGACAATTTGTGGTGGCTTGAAATGCAAAATAACATTTAATTAATTACTGTACGAATATACATAATAAATTGACAGGTTTGTGTATATTGATAAAATATAAAATTATAATCAGCTAATTGAATATGTCAGGTTATCTTCGCAAAATGGGTGCATGCTAGCAATGTACTAAATTTTACGATACATTTTCAAACCTTTTTCGCGATCTTGGGATGACGTAACATTCAAAACATTTTATCAGCAGCAGCTGAGGTTAACTGTGGATTGAGACGGGTCAGATTTCAGGCCTTCGGGTAACTTGATTCACTTTTCAGGTAATTGCTATGTATAATGTGAAGAGTTGGTAATGCTTCGATTTGGCAAAAGTGGTTGAATGTATATTCCTACATCGATAAACCAGGTTCTTAATTTGCACATAGCACACACGCATACCATTATTAGCGTATTATATGGGAAGAAGAAACAGACCGCGCCGCAAAGCTCATATCAAAAGTAACAAGTCTGTCAACACGGACTAATAGGAATTGTTTATTTTCAGTAGGTCGACGAGCATACGTGCCTTTACATAGATTAACACTGACGTTACATACCGTCATGCATGCCTATAGTAGTATCGAATGATTGTCACCTGTGGGATCGAATGACAACCTGTATTGTTTAGGATTTCAAACAGGTCCTGTCTTCATGCAAATATTCATTGATTTCCTGTTTAGCACAGACTTGAAGAGTGATATATTATTGAGTGGATTCACCCACGATAAACAAGCCAAAAACAGTGCCTTTAATGTGGTTTGCCGTAAGTTAAAACTCTTGTTCGCATTTAGAATGTGTACAGGGAAATATGAACAATGGCATGGATGTCCAGATTAGAAACGCTCCTGCTGTCACTACAACAACGGAGATACATTTTTGTCATGTCCCACCTGTGAAACTCCTGCACAAACTATGCCCATTGTATTTCCTTTCATTTCTGGTGTATAGACATTTCTTTCCGGGTTCCAATCAGAGACTTAAGGTCAGAAATATCGAAATGATATTTTCGAATGGGCTTTTTTCGAGGAATGATGGGAAAAAAAGCTGCTAAGATCACACAGAGTTTACATAGATAAAACGATTACTATGTTAAAACTTAATAATTAAAACTTAATAGTTAATGTGAAAACAGACTTACTAAGTGCCGTAACAATTGCATATATCTTAACTTAGAGATCTTACTTCTATTTCGCTGTCATTAAATTTATCTCAATTATTTAATGCTTATTTACTTTAACTCTGATATAAGTTTTCACAGTAAACATCATCTAGTGTACTCTCAACTGAAAAAAAATAAATAGGAGGAAAATAACGTTTATGTATATACGAATATAAATTCGTCGTAAAGTATATTTCGTTTTATTTATTTTCGATTTAATGTATCGCATTGGCAATTTTCCTCATTAATTAGCAAATATTTTGAACAACATTTGATCGAATTGATATTTTTTTTATTTTTTATTAATTTTAACTTGATTGAGTAACTTAATTTTGTTAATATCTCTTTGATTCTAATAATGCAGGCTCCGGTGGGGGACCCATATACAGTTGCGGTCAAAATGTTCAGAACGGCATTGTTTTCGTCAGAAAAGTAGGTATAATTTTTTATCAACGTTGTTTTATATTCTATAATTTTCACAGACGATAAATACGATATGGAATGCTATTGTCTGAGATCTTGGTGTAATCTGAGAGGATAATACAAAAGTTATGGATGATTAAGTGATTTACAGCAAAACCCATGGACTTAAAACATCCAACATCACACCTACCGTACCAAATTCGGCTTATATTTTCTGGAATGTGTAAAAATGCAATGTTCATGGTAGGAGAAATATATATTAAAGTGGGAAAATAGAATGTACATTTTCTTTGCATATTGGAGGGTAATCGACAGACCAGATTTAAGCAAAATTGTCGTCATTTCTGCTGTCCTCTTTGATTTTCTGAGCCGAGTTAAGTTGAATTTATGATTGTTGTGAAAATGCAACCAATTAGATTTTCATTTTAATATTTGAACAAAGCTTAAAATATGATGTATATACCTGTAACAAACACTTGTTAGGTTGTATTTTACTGAACGAAATAAGCAGAGTCGAATGTATGAAAGTATACCGCAGAGGTACACACAGACCAAATGATTTTCATTAACTCCCATCTTTACAATCCGAAATCTCTGGATCATCACGGTAAGTATAAGCTAATTGCGCTTCAGAGTTACTGTTATAAGGGCTAATATCCTAGGCATCCTCATTGAGAACGGCATCGTAATTTTCACACTCAAAAAATCGCTGCGAGTAAGACTCATTTTGAAGCACCCACAATCTCCACCATTTCATCGGTTTCTTTTGCATCTAAAAGAAGCAAGCTCAAAGATTGAGCTGGATGCCGGCTTATTCAATCCCCATTCAATCTATAGGTTCCATTGCCAGATACTTTCCATCCATTGACATCTGGGTGAGTCTGCTCATATGAAGTGTCCAGAGCCTGTTTCCACTCCAAGCTCTTGATATTTTCTCGTTTGATATGTTGATACAAGGGATCCTTTTTGGAGGCAGTTTATCAGCTTTAAATAAAAATGAAGATGCTTTAGCCCTTGCTTTAAATATCGCTAAGGTATTTGACAGGGGTCGGCATATTGCCCTTCCTCACAAATTGAAATAAATTTGACTATTTTTTAACTGAGTCATTCTTTTCATTGAATCGCGAAATGAAAGGTTTCTTGAACGGCAAAATTCTATACACTTTTGCTTTAATACAGGCGTCTCCAAAAGGGTATGTCCCTGAACCTATGATGGTCCTAATCTTATCAATGACCTTCCTCGTGGCATCATTAATTCTCGCTTCCCACTCAACTTTGATCTTCAAAGATTTAAGAGAAATGTTAATCAATATCTTCTATCTTCGTAATTTTTATAATTTTATTGTTCTCTCTCCTTAATAGTATTTTCCTCACATTCTGTAACGGGCAACGACATCTTGTGTCTAACTGGTGGTATTGGCTTTCTTTGGGGTTAAATGATTAATAAAATATCTGATGTTAAATTCACTTTTTGTGCTTATTGCCTGCAAGATTTAAAAAAAAATTTCCGAGCAGTTTCAGATTATATATATATATATATATATATATATATATATATATATATATATATATAATCTGAAAGTGCTCGGAAATGTTTTTTAAAATCTTGCAGGCAATAAGCACAAAAAGTGAATTTAACATATATATATATATATATATACATATATATATATATATATATATATATATATATATATATATATATATATATATATATATATATACATACATACATACATACATACATATATATATATATATATATATACATACATATATATATATACATACATATATATATATATATATATATATTGTTCATCGCGAATGACTTAAAAAGGCTATCCCTGTTTATATAAAGGGTGGCCATAAAGTTCGTGTGCACTTTAAAAGAATTGATAACTTTATTTGTATTTGCGATAGAAATAATTTGTAAAAAGGATTAGAAAAAGTAAATCTTCATTTAGTGATGAACTTACGTTAGTGAATAATTCCACAAAAATTAAAGCTGACAAAATCAGGAAATTAATACATAGAGAATTTAAAAGTTTTAACCTTAAAGTTAAGATCCACAATAATTTAAAGAAAGTACATTTCCTTGATGTTACATTCAACCTAGTTAATAATGTATTCCAAGCCTATACGAAAACAAATTAAATCGAATATGCATCTACCCCTATTCTAACCACCTTCTATTCATAATCAAACACATACATTATTCTATATAATATAGAATGAAAAAATAACTCTCCCAGTGAAGATGTCTTTTATAAACATAGTAAAGTTTAGGGCACTACCTTAAAGATGACTATAACTATAGTAACATCAAATATACAAAACATAACAGCGAACGTTTGAATAAAAATAGAAACTTAAAAATCATTTGGTACACTCCCCATTTAATCAAATGGTTATTACTAAGTTAGGGGAGACGTTCCTCTATTTAATTGATAAACACTTCCCCGGAAATAATCCACTTCGTAAATTTTTTAACAGAAATACGCTAAAATTAAGCTATCGCTGTAACGATAATCTTGAAAAAATATAAAAAAACGTAATAATTAAATTTTAAATCAATACAAAATCTGATTAATAATAGTCTTTCAAATGCAACAAACGCCGATAATAGATACAAGTGTAATTGTAGAAATTCTAACGAATGTCCATTGCAAAACCAATGTCCAACTGACTCTTGTTTACATAAGCACTATTTCTATAATAGAAAATCCAACACGTAAAAATTTTATATTGGAAGTATCAAGAATTCTTTTAAAATTAGGTGGTATCAACATATATTATCTATCGCCAATAATGCTTACAAAAAATATGACGTCTATTTCTAAATATTTTCGGAACTGAAAAGAAGTTAGTAAACCCCTTACTGTAAAATGTAAAATACTAAAAAACGCTAGAACCAGTAAATCTCTAAAAGAAACTTGCTTCCAATGCTTACATGAAAAACTAGAACTTATACGATTTGCTGTCAAATAATATCTGTCAAATCAAAGAAGTGAATTAATTGTAAATTGCCGACACAATTTATCTTTTACCTTTCAATATAGTTCAACTTTAAAAGTTAGGTCGTAAAATTTCTGATGGCCATAATTCATATATAAAAAACGATTCATACTCTACGAGTAATAATCTTATTTTGTTTATTCTAATTTCGTATTAATATATACTGCCCTCCAGTTAATACTGCTGATATCTTATATAGATGTATCATATTTTTAATTTTATCTACAGGTTTCTTTAAGAATTTGAATTTGAATTTTTTTAAAATTCTGTCGAAATTAACTTTCCATGATTATCCTCCTTCCCCTCACCCCCAGCGGCTTCTGAAATATTGAACATGTCATATTTGTCTACAATCACGATACATTTGTGGCTTACTTGTTTTCCGCAAATTTGAGTTTATCATGTCATGAAAGACACTTCACAATTTAATATATATATATATATATATATATATATATATATATATATATATATATATATATATATAATTATAATTATTTTTCAATTAAAAATATTTTTTCAGAAAATCAGTCTCTATCTTTACATTTTTTACTTTACTGACAAATAACAATTTCACTGTAAAATACATTTTGTAAAAAACAATATGAAACCAAATAACTCCATCACCTCCACCCTCTGAACTTAATTTTCTATTTGGCGTAGATCTGACTTTTAATTGGTTGATCAAGACAACTCCACAAGTCTATATTTAATTCTCCCGATTTTCTTTCGGAAAAGAGGAACACTTTGCTTTTGAAATTATCTTAAAAATCATTTAATCACCAGTTACTTACCATCGCCTGAGGAGACACAACATAGTGCCGAAATATGAAAGCTATTGTGTCGCGTTTTCAACTTATTTTTATTATAATCTCTTATAAAAAATAATATTAATAC
>OZ038484.1:9933053-9948053 GCA_964036315.1 Acanthosepion esculentum | reverse complement strand
GGAGACTTGTATATACTCACACGTACAGAGGTACCTCAAATGGAACCATTATGGTGAAAAATATGAATATTTTCCTATCTAGACTCTTACCATTCTATGAAAATAAAGTTCTAACGATCTGATTGTGCTTTCGGTCTTGTTATGGGTGCAATGATGGACGACACATAATCAAACAACTTCACGAAATATCATACGTTTTAAATAGAATGTTGTGTATTTCTGTATAAATTGATCACACAGTAGGGGATTTTATTTATCACTCATCAGCTCTGACTACAATGAATAATTTAATCTACTAGAGGAACTGTATTGATCCAGAAAGCTGTATGTATCTTGTGAAAATCCAAATATATAATCAACTGAAATCTCATCAAGCGTATGAGAAGGAGGATGTGAGAGCACCAATTTGTTTAATCACTTCAGAGATTATCCTCTGCGCATATCCAGCTACCCTTGTGAAGCGATGTCTGTTGATAAGTTAAGAACATCCCTAATACAACCTAAACTGATCTACAAAACAAAAAGGAGGAACCAGTTTCCCTCCTGCGATCAGTGTGCCGATGATGGGAAGACTGTGCTTATGATAATGATATTCATATCTGTGAATATCTATGAGCTAAAAATGATCTAATGGCATAGATGTAAGAATGATCTAATGATATAGATTTAAGAATGATCCAATGACATAGATGTAAGAATGATCCAATGACATAGATGTAATATTGACCTAATGACATAGATCCAAGAATTATCCAATGACATAGATGTAAGAATGATCCAATGACACAGATGTAAGAATGATCTAATGACATAGATTTAAGAATAATCCAATGACATAGATGTAAGAATGATCTAATGACATAGATGTAAGAATGATCTAATGACATAGATCTAAGAATGATCTAATGATATAGATCTAAGAATGATTTAATGACATAGGCATTCATACCGAAGAATATCACTGTCATTAAGAATGATTTTGAACAAAAGATCAACATCCTGCATTCGAGGTCGGATTCAAGAAAACACTTTCCAAAACAGAAACAGTAATCTAGAATTGAAATTAAAGTGGTAATGACACACTATTTACATTATTCGGAATAATGTCCTCATCTTTGTCGCCATATTTATTACAGCGTTTCGGCCGTTGTAGGCTCCGGCCTTCTTCAGGTGGTTGGAATGTCGACCTGAACTGTTTATTTCGCTCACTCGGGTAGACTGTTTTAGATCCACGTGTCATGTCTAATGGATGTCAGTTATCTCCTATTAATTCCCCTTTGAAAGTTCTCCACTGCCTTAACCAGGTATTGAAATCACACTCTTTGGGTCCTGTCACTGGATGTAACTAACGCCTTTATCCACTGTGCCATGAGTTCAATACTTGGTTAAGGCAGTGGAGAACTTTCAGAGGGGAATTAACAGGAGATAACTGACATCCATTAGACATGGCACGTGGAACTAGAACAGTCTACCCGAGTGAGCGAAATAAAGGGTTCAGTTCGACATTCCAACCACCTGAAGAAGGCCGAAGCGTACAACGGCCGAAAGGTTGTGATAAACATGACGACAAAGATGAGGACAATATTCCGAACAGTGTAAATAGTGTACATAATACCTCATCTCAGAAATATAGACAGATACTGAAGGGCCGAAAAGTTGTAATAAATATGGCAAGAATGATGAGGGCAATAGTCCGAATAATGTAAACAGTGTACATAATACCTCATCTCAGAAATATAGACATATACTGAAAGGCCGAAGCTTTGTAATAAATATGGCGACAAATATGTGGGGAATAGTCCGAATAATGTAAATAGTGTACATAATACCTCATCTCAGAAATATAGATTGGTAATGACACATACACTAAATCCATCAAAGTGATTTAGAATATATCAAATGACGCGGTGTATGGATAAGTTATGAGAAATTTAATACAGGTGATAAGGAAATAGGCCAGAAATAGGCTACGGTAAGTGATGTTTTATCCAAAACATTAAAATAATATAAAACGAAAATATTAACATCTGTGTTTTTTACATATACTTGTCAGATCGACACTTCCCTATGCATGTCATGGCTCACGTCGAACTCGTTCGGAAATGTGTTAATAATTAGCTATATAAAAAACGATTTCTTAGATCAATGATTTTAAATGTCTTTAAGCAAATGAACATTGGCTGAATTAAAGATGACCAACCCTCATCAGATCTCATAAACAGGCGCTACATAATAACAACAATCATTAACAAATAATTAAAAAACACATCACCGGATTATCACAGGAGCAATACCAAAAACTTTTAGCAAATCTAAGTAAAATACAAAATCTTGATTTTTATGAAGATTTTGAATTTTCCAACCTACAAGAAAACTCTAATCAATAATATAAAGACCAATAACAGCTTGTGACTAGTGAAACCTATTTTAATGACAAAAGAATGTTTTAATGAACAGTAGCAATAATTGTTCGCTTAATAAATAGCGAGTACTTTCTTATATTGAAACGGCTTATTTAACAATTAGCATTAACATTATTATAAAGATTAGGCTGCCATAACAAAGGGTATGCCAAAAATCACAATATCAACTTAAATTACTAATGTTCCTGCTGGAGATGACCTGAAAAAGTATTATTTAAGTTCGGAGAGAACAACTGATTTTAATAGAAGCAAATTCAAGTCTTTATAATAATCTGCGTTTTAGGTGCCGAATTATTATGTACATAATTTACATCATTCGGACTATTGTTCTCATCTTTGTCGCCATATTTATTACAATGTTTCGGTCGTTGTACGCTCCGGCCTTCTTCAGGTGGTTGGAATATCGAACTGAACCCTTTATTTCGCTCACTGGCGTAAACTGTTCTAGTTCCACGTGTATATTACATAAAATGCCAGATGGGGCAATAAAACCCATCGCACATGCTTCTCGAAATATTATACCAGCGGAGAAAAATTACTCAAAAATAGAGAAAGAAGCTCTAGTAATTATCTTCGCTGTCACGAGATTCCATAGGTATATCTATTGTAGACAATTTACTCTGCAGACGGATCACAAACCGTTACTAACAATTTTTGGTTCTTTTGAACTACAATTTCAGATTGGAATATTTACCAACGAAAAATATCGGGCATGCGTATTGTCTGTCGAAATTTATAGCAACAAAGACAGAACCATTGGAGTATACGGTAATCGCAGCCCTAAGAAATGAAGAAGATATCAGGACAGTACTATGTTGTACAGTTAGAAACCTCCCAGTCACACTACAAGACATGAAAATGAAGCCAAACATGACGAATTTATAAATGAAACAAAAGCAAAAATAGCAGAAAAAGATAAGCAAATATCGGACAGCTTTTCCCTATGCGACAATGTGCTACTTTACAACGAAAGGGTTCTAATTCACAAACATTACAAAAGCGAATCTTAAAGGATTTCCACAGGGGCCATCTTGGTAAAAATAGAATGAAGTCTAATGCGAAGCTATGTATATTGGTAGAACATGGATCAGGATATTACTCAGATGGTGGAAATGTGCAAGGGTTGTAATTTAGCAGCCAAAGCACCACCAATCATACATAAGCCATGGCCAGAGACTGATCGTTCGTGGTCAAGAATACACGCAGATTATGCAGGATCTATTGACGGTTTTTACTATTTAATCATTGAGGATAGCTATAGTAAATGGCCGGAGGTGTTTCCTTGCAAAATTCCTACTTCAGAAATGACCATAAATTGCCTCCACCAGCTACTCGCTCGGTTTGGTGTAGTGGATTGCCTAGTCACACATAATTGAACGCAATTCCCGTCAGCAGACTGTCAAGAGTTTTGCGATATTTATCAAGTCAAACATATAAAATCCCCGCCTTATCACCCAAGATCGAATGGGCAAGCGGAGAGATTTGTTGATACACTCAAAAGAGCGTTACGAAAAGCATGCGATATGCCTACGGAAAAAGCATTACAGCAATTTCTTCAGGTATATCGAATTACACCAAATAATGCTACGCTACCAACACTATCACCCGCAGAATTGATGTTCGCTAGAAAAATCAGATCTGCATTTGATAAATTGCTACCCAGTAAAACGAAACAAGTAACACAGTCCTACGCACCAAAAAGAAAATTCCTCCCAGGAGAAAAAGATTTTTTTAAAGCATATAAAAATAATACATCTTACTGGGAGCAAGGGACAATTGTGAAAAGAATCGGCAATATGATTTTCATAGTACAGGGACAAAAATTCGCACACAGAAGGCACGTAAAGCAAATAAGAAAGAGAATATTACAGGATGCTAACGGTCTACTTCAAGAAGAGGTGATGGACACGATTTTTGATACATTTGATATAAAAAGACTGCAAACAATGCCAGAAGCAAGAAAATCGTCTAGAAAAAGAAAGTTCACAGAACCTTTGGAAATAGATCCAAAGAAAAAAAGATATTAAAAATCCCTGCTACGCAAAAGCTTCGGAAGGGTGGTGTTATATGAACTTACCCATAATAATAATGGACTATTCCGTACATCACAAATACTGCGCCTCAAGAGGGAGCAGGAGTTCCGGCCAGTGTCTGTTCGGAGTCAGTCAGAGACAGAGTCGCCTCAGACGATTACTGTAAGACATTGGAATAGTGATACTTGTCGAGACAACATAGTTCACTCTAACCAAATCTGATATTCATTATTAATACTTCTACTTCTTTGTATATATTTCTGTTTGTAATATATCTGTGTTATTCCATACCTGTGTTCGAGTTATTCTTCATTGGTTCTACTTTGGACCATCACCGAGGTACTTGGACCATAACAGAAAATATTCAATTATCGAAAGGCACAAACAAAATATGTTACAGGATAGTGATTTTCCAGACGTAGCTTAGATGAGACACAAGGCCGAAAATGAGTAGCACCCAGTGATGATCGCACTCACTACTCAGCCGTAATTGTTCTAGCAGGATAAGCTTGCTAACCATTACACCCATTCGAGGTGCCCAAGTTAAAGGATATAATCAGAGAGCAATCACAGATCGCTTTTCATCAATTTTATTTTGTCAAAACTGACAAAGCTTCGCCTGTATAAGATGCTAAAAATATTAACAATCTGCAATAACTGAAAAATCAATTTAAAGTAAATCTGAAATGAAAGATACTAAGATAATCATAATTTTACAGGTGTATGATTGTATTAATGCTTTACTCAATGCAAAATATTGTCACTAAAAATTTAATAAAATCAACGCAAATTTCTGAATATGTATTTCAACATATTATCAATAAACGTAATAATTACAAAATTGGAAAATATAACATAATAAATGTTTTTGTTTAATCTACTCCAGTAAACATGTATTGACGGGATATTTTAACAGATGTTGCTACTTTATCATTGACAAACGTCATCGATCAAAAACGTAAATATTTGAAAATATGAGATGCATTTGTCAATTTCTTCATTCTTTAATTTTTAAAGGAAAAGCTGTTTATTCAAAAGAAATCAATAATTCACTGCGAATTCAGCCATTTGATTTACACTCAAAATATGTGTGAATGATTGATATGAATGTGTCAAAAATTTAAAAAAATGTTTCTCAAAGTAATTCAGATGGACTTAATACGAATCCGTATTAAGTACCTGTAGAAAAGAAAGCATTGTGAACATCCAAAAATTCTGAAATGTTCATATTGTAGCTTCCGACGCGAATGCCAAACAGTACAGCGTACCATTTCCAAATTTATACGGAGTGAATTGCGTCCTTGTGCTCTTTTTCTCATAGACCATACCCAACTGACCCTACTATTGTGTGCAGTCGACAAAATGAAAAAAGAATTAAAGCGAATACGCGAAATTAGAAATATAAATGGCGACAATTTACCCATCGCACCCTGTATGTGCGCGTGTAGATATATGTCAGTTTTTGAATAATTATTTGAACATTTTAACGAATAAATATAATTGATACAAATCTAGATGTCGCTTAATTTTTTCAGGTTATTTGAATCAATATACAAATGACAATATATATATATATATATATATATATATATATATATATATATATATATATATATATATATTACAACATTTTTATGTTTATACATTCTTTTTATACATACAAATATTTAAGTAAATGCTCTGTTTTTTAATAGAAATAATTGATAACATTTACCGTAAAAAGAATGTATAAACATAAAAATGTCTTAAAATAATTGTACCTCCCCATATCACGTAACTTTGTATTTTCTTGTGTAAATTATATGCTCTGTTATAATAAATACATTGGGCTCTGTTTGTGGATCAGATTTAATATTTGATATTAAAAGGATCCACTTGGATTATATACCAACGGAATCATTACCTATATATATATATATATATATATATATATATATATATATATATATATATATATATATAATGATAATATTATTAATTAGTATGCATATTTCCAAAAGGATATAGATCCAGGGAGAGCTCTATGTCAGAGACAGAGCAATAATCATTATTATAACGAAAAGGAACGCTTCAAAGACCATGAGGTGATATTTATTTCGTTAAGGTCTGAAAAGTTGACCTCAACTCTTCAGACCTCTTAATACAAATATAAATAGAAAAGATTTCTCCAGGCATAAAAATCAACATTTATGAGGATCTAACAAGTGGAGAGAAGAACGATGCAGATTTAAGATTCTGGATGGGGATGGAAGGAAAGAGTTAGTATATATGTATTCAGAGAGAGGAGGAAATAGAGATTTTTATTATTATTATTATTATTATTATTATTATTATTATTATTATTCCATTAGATGTTTCAACCATTTACCTAGGTGCAAACGTTGTTGTTGTGAGTGTACCAACATGAACAGACCTTTCCACATGACGTATAGATTCGACTGAATGTCCTCATGCACCATATTCGATAAAGTTTTGCACCCGTTGCAAGCAATTTGACAACCTGATACTGTCAAAACTGTGCGAATCCATTTCGCGTTTAGCTGCACTTTCCCAGTGCACAAACGACAAATTCCATAAAGAACATGCAGTCACAACTGTACTGTTCTTTGCATATATTGCAAAAAATCCAGGTGCCTGACTCCTCCTCCTATTCTCTACCTTTACATGAGCTATATCAGACCAAAAATGGAGTAATCTTCTTATATTTGAGCGGGTGCTTCTTCTCCAGACTTGATAGATATCAAAATTGTCTCCGGGTAATTGTTGGTTTACGAATTATATACCACGCTTCAATCTCTCTCCCACAGACGGGGTGTGGCAAGACTCTCGCTGATCTACTGCTACTTCTATGGAAAATGCTTGGATGAATTACATTCTCTGGTACCTCCAAGGCAAGGTTTCCCAGAACACTTCATGCCACTTACAAAGTAGCAAACCACCCACATTCCCTCCGTATTCCATCGGTGAGAGAAACTTCTACTCAAGAAGCTTCTTCTCGCAAACCAATGCCTTGTGGAACTGACTCTCAACAGGATGTTTCCCTGATCACTACAATCTTAACTTGTTCAAGACTAGGGTTACTCGCATACTTCCACTCCTATGCGCACAAATGCCCACAAACGTAACCCTCTATCCCCCGGGTCTTACAAATGGTGAACCTCGCTGTAAAAAAAAAATGGACTATTCATCTCATGCGTTATCTGATAATTCGTCACTGATAATCTGAAAATATACAACACACAGATACACACACACACACACACACACACACACACACACACACACACACACACACACACACACACACACACACACACAAATGCACATACACATACACACACAAACACGCAAACACAATCACACACACACAGACACACACACACACATATATAAATATATTGTGTTTATTTAGGCAGCAATTTTTCATTGATGCATGTTCCATTAAATAATATAGACAAGTTTTGTCTATTTTAAGTAAGTTCTTTTCATATTGTCTAATAAGCTCAATAACATTATCATTGGAAGACGAAAGGAAATCACCATATTGATACATGTTTTAATCCTATCTAAGCTTTCGGCTTACATAAGCCATTATCAAAGATGGCAGTTACATTTCAATATATCGAAAATTACACAGACAAAACAATAATAAGTCTGTTTTTGTTGCTGTAATATATGGTCTGGTGCTCCCGCTGTACGTCTCGATGTTCTTGACAAAATCTAGAGACGAATATGCAAGATGATAAGTCCGGACGTGCTACATTCGCTGGTTCTCGGACTATATGTATTTAAACAAGCAACCAGGCTGGCATCTCGGTCCCACCATTTCACTGTCAAAACGGTTAAATGTAACCGTCTCAAACAGCTTCTTCTCCCGCACTACCTGTCCGTGTAATTCCCTTCCCCTTACTTTCTTCCCCGATGACTCTGTAACTTCAAAAATTCAAGTGTAATGTAAATCGACATCTAACACCCTGAACTTGTTCCCCGTTATTCTCTGTATCCTTTCCTCAAACATGCCTCTGTTCTCTTGTACTCAATCATCTGTAACCCCTTGAGTGCTAGTGGTACTACCGCCTTGCTTGTGGGGTGATGCCTTTAACATATATATATATATATGAAGAAATATAGTTTGAAGTTGTAGCTATATTTATGAGATATAATGATCAATATCAGAGATAGAGCGTATGTAAGTATAAATATAAAGTAAACATTGAAGTCAACACTCAGACGCGACAGGCTGTTTCATGCTGGGCGCAATATATACTTACATAGTTGCCTTAATATATCTATCTATCTATCTATCTATCTATCTTATATATATATATATATATATATATATATATATATATATATATATATATATATATAGTTAAACTTAGCAATCCAGAAAAACCTACCATGGTTTCACCTAAGCGGATTGTCAGGGAAGGCGGGCTAAAAACGTAAAAAAGTACGGAATACTTATAGTCAATAAACAAAAACCATAACCACGTGACCCCCCCCCCCCCCAAACGCACCCCAACCAAAAAAAAAACAAAACAAAAAACGAACAAACAAACAATGGGGAGGGTTGGGGAAAACCATTTATTCGAAATGGCAAAAGAAGGAGAGTGGTTTAGAGAAACACGGACAACAGGGGTAATAACCATTTATTCAATCGAAATCAAGACACCGAAGGTTTTCCGAACCGGTACAGCTTCTTATAGTTATAAGATTACTACTACTACTACTACTACTACTACTACTACTACTACTAATAATAATAATAATACATATATATATATATATATATATATATTATATATATATATATATATATATATATTGATACTCTGCAAAGATTCAAGCGTCTCAATTTTCACATAACTACAGAATTACAACCACACCAATTTTTACCCAGGTACCAGTTTGTTTCGATATATTTATATATTTGAATTGCGTCTTCTGGGTTTTTTCACCAAGTGTAATTACTAATTTATATATATATCATATATATATATCAAGAAGACAGAGTATATAGCACATCCACACACAGATATATAATATTCGTGTGTATTGGTATATATTTGTACGTGTAAGACAAATGTCATCTATGGTCTCGTCGTCTATTGTGCCTGCCTCCAAGCAATGACATTTCCATTCCTGCATGCCCTAAGTGTCAAATGTTCAAGCACTCTGAATCTGAAGAAAAAACACATACCAGAAACACAAATAACAGTGCCAAAAAAAACAAACAATCTGAACAGTAATGACAGCAAACATTTCGACCAGAACAGCAGACAAGAATGTCGGGTGCTTATTATCACAAGTAAAGATCACTGGCATATTATCTGGTTTGGTCTAAAAGGTGCTGTCTTCCTTATTATTTCTTGTTGGGAGTGGTGTATGCTGAAAGAATATAAAAGAAATAAAATGCTAAATCAGCGTAAGAATAATAAAACCACTGGGAACACAAATAAACGGAGACAATATATCATAACAAAATAGTTCTGCGAAAACAAACATTTGAAATGAGCTGAAAGACGTAAATTGTCTTCTTGTGTTAGACTGTTTCGTTAACGCAGGGGTCAATAAGCTTTAATTTTGTGATGGCTTTTACTACAGTAATAAAACTATCAGCCTAATTTGTTTTCGTTCGGAAATACTTGTATAGGTCTTGTAATAGCTAAGGTGAAACAAATAAATGATATTGTGTTTGTCTTTAGCAGAAAAAAAGTTCATTTCATTCGGCCTAGGCAGTGAACTAAGTGGAAAAGGGGCGACCAATAACTGTGCATTAATATATTTAAAAAATAAGAACTAGGCGAGATACCAGTACGCATGCGCAGTAGAATTAAAACAGTTTACGCCCATCGTTTTAATAAAAGGTTCAACTGGAAATTCTCTGTAAGTTACTCGCATCGACATACACCTGATGAAGATCAGAAAACTCAACGACAGAAGAGCTGCTATAACGAAAACAAATAATTCACATGGAAATAGGGTAAATTATAATAACACCCTATCCCAGATATAAATATAATAATACCCACTTTACGTTCAATTGACGAAACGTTTCAACAAACTTTATCTATCTATCTATCTATCTATCTATCTATCTATCTATCTATCTATCTATCTATCTATCTATCTATCTATCTATATATATATATATATATATATATATATATATATATACGTGCGTGTGTGTGATAAAATACAGTTTTATGGTATGCTATATCCAGTTTACTTTCAACTGACTAAATGTTTCAACAAACTTTAGGTATTATTTTAACTATCTAACTATCTATCTATCTATCTATCTATCTGTGTGTGGGGGTGAAAAAAACAGTTTTAAGCTATGCTATATTTATGGGTAAAGTTGCTCACTACACAAATGTGAGCATTATGTCCTGAGTGTCCACTTTAATGTATGTGTGTGTGTTTGTTTATATATATATATATATATATATATATATATATATATATATATATATATATGCATCATAAAGTTTAACTAATAGAAGGCCAGAGGGACACTCAAAATATATGTCTACTTTGAAATTTTAAAGCGGATATGTTAGGTAATTTAGATTATTTGTACGAGACGATTCACCCGCGCCAAAATTGCTTCAAGAATTGTTGAATGTTTTAGAAATTATTAAAAAGACGAAACAGCTTCATACTTATCGCATTTTTTAACGTACCATGTGTTATCAATTTCAGACAAATGAGGTTTTAAAAAATTATCTTTCATTTTCTAGTATCGGTCACATTCTTAATCATTGCCATCAAATTTGTTTTTTCTCTGGAATGAGATTTTCACTATTTACATTATTCGGACTATTGTCCTCATCTTTGTCGCCATATTTAGTACAACGTTTCGGCCGTTGTACGCTCCGGCCTTCTTCAGGTTGTTGGAATGTCGAACTGAACCCTTTATTTCGCTCACTGGTGTAGACTCTTCTAGTTCCACGTGTCTTGTTTTAATAGATGTCACTTATCAGATATCTCCAGTTAATTCCCCTCTCCAAGTTCTCCACTGCCTTAACCGGATATTGAACGCACACTCTTTGGGTCCTGTCACTGTAACTAACATGGAACAGTGGATAAAGTCGTTGTAATAAATTAACGTTTTAACTTACTGTGTGTTATTCATGAATCTGTCCAGTCCATTGACCAAAAATATATTGGTGTTTTTCCATTAATGTATTTCTACTTCACTAAACGTTGTAGGGATTTTCACTAACTAAATTTTCTTGTAGAGGCCTAAGAGTCTAAACCACTTACTGGACAATCTCAAATGCTAGCTGTTATAATATAAACAAATAACAAAGAACAAAAATTATTTCTCAAGGTAGAACACAGTTCACTCCGCATTACAAATGTAGCAGGTTACCAGACAAAATAATTAGGTTTAACGTTAGTAGATAATCTTCCGATACTTAACAAAAAAGAGTGTCATAAAATAGGAACAAACGTTTTATTAAAATTGGTTCCAAACTACAGATTAAAAATCACATTTTATTTAATATAGTTTTTTCAAATTTAATTTGAATTTCAGTTAGTATCACTGTCGACAATTAACATGAAAAAGGTATTTCAAATCTCATGAAATTCTTTTTTACGGTTTTAGCGTTGGTTTGAATCAGATGCTGAGAAATATATTTCGACATCCATTTAAATAAAGTCGTGGAATGTAGATGTCAATAGGAAAGAGGCTTAAAGTGATAAACATCATGAAAATTGATCTGCTTGAAATTCTATTGAGCGTCTGTTGCAATGACACTGTATTCTGGCACATTACAGACGCTTTTATTGTAAAATGTTTTTTCTATCATTCATGTATGATAATTAACATTTCTTTTTTACTCCTTGTCTAAAATTGTCTTTATTTTATTCATGATTTTACTTGATCATTTTTTCAACAAAAAAGTTTTATATATAGTTTAAAATTAACTACATTTATAGGCGTGGTCAATATCACAGAGAAAGTATTTTTAGACAGCGTCTGGGTACGTGTGTGTGGTGCAGTTCAATTTATATTACAATAAATGATTCATACAAAAAGTAGATTAGTAAAGTCAATGATATAAAATGGCGAAAACTCTTCGCAAACAAAATTTTAAAGTTGCATTAATCTACGAACCACTCGATTAATGTTATGATCCTTGTTTTTAAAAACTACAAGTTGTATCAGTTCTTTTTTTAATCTGCTAGTACTTTCAACTATACACACAGTCATCGTCAGACATGGAAATTATTTTGTTTTTAGTAAATCCAGGTAGTAGCGGTGACAAAAGACTAAATGCGAATCGAATTATGTCGTTTTTTTTTAATAAATGTGTTATTTTTAACAGATACAAACGTTTGGAGCGTGCAGTCGCAACGCTAAGGTTGAATTCTTTAGAAAATTTAAGATAGATCGTTTTTTACTAATATGGTAATTTGAGAATTTTTTTGTTGTAGGAGTTTATCAGTCAATGCGGCATGAACAAAATTGTTCAATAAAAAGAGTAATGTCTCAGCTGTTATCCCGAAAGTCTGCACGTCGGATCATTTCTTTTTAAATCAAATATGTAGTGCAGTTCAATTTATATTACAATGAATCATTCATACAAAAAGTAGATTAGTAAAGTTAATAAAGGAATTCGCCGCCAAAATTTGTAAAGTATTTCTGGATGTATTAGTTTTTATGGCCTCTGCTAATATATGTATATGTATGTTTGTGTTACAATAATATGTAGTCTCTACATGTTATACGCCATATGTTAATTAATTCATGACAATATATTCTTTTGTTGGTGGTATGTCATAATTTTCTCATTATCCTCAATGTTAATTAAATCGTACACCATGGCAGTCATCGACGTTTGAATCACCGAATGTAAGCACAATTACCTATGTGTTTCAGTAGCGCCAACAGTGATGTGTTTAACAAGTTACGTTTCCAATGGTTTATTATCGCTATGAATATAAGAAATGAGGATCTTCTCGAACCTCGAAAAATTAAAAACAGCGCTGATGATGTGGGAAAATATTTTTGTCACTGAAAACTTGTCCTATTCAAAGGTGCTACTAAGTTCACCGTTTCTGATTAAGTTTTCACGGAAGCAAATAGGAAGCCTTAATCTTGGACTTTTTGTCGTCCTCACGTTTCTCTGGGTGTGTTTATTGTTTTTGATTAGCTATATTTTTGTCTTTGATTTAAATTCATAAAGTATAAAATATTCATATTATTTTGTTGTCATTGTTTTAAAATTTGTTCATTTTTCATTTTCTTCTAAAAGTTTTTGAATAATTTTCTAAAATTGCACTCCTGCCTCTCTATAGTAACAAATCCTGCTTTCCGTGTGTTGTTGTTTTTTTCACATTGAAATTTCTATTGTTATTGCTTAATATGCTTCTTCATTTTCTTGTAAGTCTTCTTTTTCAAATTGTTTCTTCACCAGCCACCTTTCTATGTCTTTGTTTTTACTACATTCACTTCAGCATTATTTAATTTTAACAATAATTTTCACATTATTTTTTATATCACCTTTTTAATTTTCCAGTTTTGTTTCCTTATTTTTGATAATCTTTATTCTTTTGTTTCTTTTCTAGTTCTTTAAAAGTTATGTTTATTTTTATTTTCTTTCTTTTTTTATTTATTTGAATTGGTCCTTACTTTAATTTTTTCCTTATTTCTTTCCTTCCACCTTTTTTTTCATAATTTTTTTTTTCATTCGTTGGTTTTTCCCTTAAAGTCCTTCTACTTTATTTTTGTATTTAACTTTTCTTTCTGCATTTAGTTTTTGAGTATAACAGTACGTGGTGTTTTCGAAGACTACGTATTTTCGGATCGTTTTGGTTGGTCCCCTAAAATGTCTTCTATTATTTGAATACTTTTATAAGACAACCGGAACTAATGCGCAGACTTTATGCGCAGAAGACAATTTTAAACAGTTACTCATCACAGTTGAAGTGTAAACTTCCGGTTATTTTCTCCAATATTGTTTGACAATAAAAAATAGTTTTAGCGTTGGAATTTGTGTTATTAACATGTGCTAAATATGTTTCATCCTCACTTCATCTATATTCCTTTCAATCTTTTTTTCTTATTTCTAATCTTTAGTCAATATTTTCTTTATTTCGTTAGTCCGTCGCGTATATAAAAACGCACACCACCACACAGGAACAAGTACACACGCTAACTCGCACATGCAGACAGAAGCAAAGGATTTTATATTAGAATAATTTGTACACATTCTATTTTGGTTCGAAAGTCATTTTGCCCCATAAATTGTTTTACCTTATTTTATATGTACAAAACGTATTTATCCGCATATAAAAATTATATGAAATTAATCTTCTCTGACCAGTAATAATTGCTAAGAAAATAATTACTTAAAAAGACAATTTGAAGCAACATTATTTTATCTGGAAAGACTTCGAAAACCAATTTATATCTGAAATGTAACAATAATTATTTCGAAACAAGATATAATTTCGGATTTTTTTTATTTTACCTTTTTTCGTTTCACATATTCTTTCGGGTCACCAAATTTGAAATAAACCTCATT
>OZ038484.1:9923053-9928053 GCA_964036315.1 Acanthosepion esculentum | reverse complement strand
TGGTTTCAAGCTTACCGTATCCTTAGGAGATTTTTACCAAATGGCCTCTTGACGCTTTAAAAAAATGAATGCGATATTATTATTGATTTTATTTTTAAATAAGTAAGCAAACGCTCATTGAGAATAATAGAAAAGGCATATGTGCTTAAGAGCAATTTCTTAATATGTATGTAAGGACGCAAGATTTCGGATTTCTGGTTCAAATGTTTCCTTGGAACCGGAAATGTCATAATTGCTACTTTTTCCTGTTGTCAGAGGTTGCAGATATTGTTTTGGATGTTATAAGGCTTCACCCTTCTTAATTTACCAGGTTATAATGGAACCCCCTTTTTTTTCTTTTATATTGCACACATGGTCAGCAATTTTAGAAGATCACCTAAGACTTACTAACTTAAATCGTAACATATGAATGTACCAAACTACTTTCAGTACATCATATGTACGTTTTATTTTGGCCATTAATGTGTGTTACTTCTGCTTTATAGATTAATGTTTCGGTTTTACAAGCTGCATCTAATGCATATCTATTCTTACTTCTACATTTGTGTAAATTACAAATTTTAATTATAATTTGCCGCGAGTTAGCTTTGAAACTTTTTGTCGTATTGTCTATTTCGTATTGTTTCCAAATTACTAGTGCACCTGTAGCTTAATATATATATATATATATATATATATATATATATATATATATATATATATATATATATATATATATATATATATATATGCGTGTGTGTGCGCGCGCGCGTTTGTGTGCGTGTGTGCGCATTATTTGTGTGTATTTGGGCAGAAATCCCTCTTTTATACAAGTTTCGTTAAAGATGGCTGACAAATGACTGCGTTTAAGATTATTTAATTTTTCTTGTGTTCACATAAGTGATTTCTTTTCTGGGCGCAAAGTGTGTAAAAAAAAGTCTAAAAGTTATACATATCCGAGTGCTATATATATATATATATATATATATATATATATATATATATATATATATATATATATATATATATATATATATATATATATATATATATATATATATATATATATATATATTCGGAACGCTGATGTCGGAGAAAGCACATATGTTTCTTTTCATGGCTCTAAGAAAACGATGTTGAAAATATCGATCGTTTTTATTTTAATCATACATTTTTCTTATAATTTTCTTATTTATTATATTATAATATTGAATTATGTTATTCATTTACAGTATTTAATATACGTTTTTATAAAAAAAATGTTGTACATGTTTATTTCAATTTAGTCGGGGTATACAACGATATTTTATCTTTTTTTCTTTCTTTTTTATTTTAAAACAATTGTTATTTCGCAAGTGAAATTTTCGCTAACAGTTATATATATATTAACAACATTTCGTATATTTACAACATTTAATGTATTTTATTTGGTAGATTAATGATATAGTGGCATGAATAATTTTCATCTATTTATATTTTATATCTAAGCGTAATATTAATTTCTTTTTTGTTTTTTAAGAAAGTGATCGTAATTTTCGGAATTGGAGAATTTTTCTAATTTTTATTTTGTTTATCTTTGACTAGTGGCTCATTATCGCCGATTATTTTATCTGTTATTAGATATATTCAAATATTCTTTAACAACATTTAGTATGAATTTGATTTCCTTATATTTTCTTATTTATTAATTTCAAAGCAAAGTAATTTCAATTTTATTGAAAACGCGTTCCCAGTTATAATGTTATTTTGTTTCGTTTTTACTACTAGTCAGTTTCTTTTATTATTTAAATATTTTTAAACAACACCAATAACACAATGCTACTACTACTACTACTACTCCTACTACTACTACTACTACTACTACTACTACTACTACTACTAATAATAATAATAATAATAATAATAATAATAAGATTTTCACTTATACATTATAATAATACTTTGTAGCAATATATTGCGCGTTGATGACGATCTGTTTATTCCAGTATATGTTCTATGCGTGTCGGTGGAACAAGTACTTTTGTTACTTGCCTGCTGTATTTATTATTAAGATGGACGGGCAACACTTGTCTTCACCCATCCCCTAAATCTCCACGCGCCAAAACCTGTAAACCGCTTCAGCAGGCGGGCTTAATTACGTGAAATTACCATCGACAGGCGCTGCACTCTTCTGTGCACTGGTAGTACCGGAGAGGGAAAACTCCGTGATAATAAAACCTGGGTAACGATTCTTCTCCAGAGCTTAAAACCACCCTCATCACTGATACATTAAGCAGGCCAAATATTGAAATTGCTGCTCTCAGTGAGACTCGTCTTGCAGGAAACTCTCAATTTGACGAATTCCTTGCAGGAAATACTTTTTTTTCTGGATTGCAAACGCGAAAATTATCCCCACCTATCAGGTGTAGGTTTTGCCATAAAATCAGACATTGCTAAATCTCTCTCATCTCTTCCGAACCAGAATAAATGATTTCATTATGACTCTTGTCTTTGAACTCGGCAGCAATTCTTCTGCCACGCTTGTGAGCTGTTATGCCTCAACGATGAACACTCCTACGTCGGAAATTGATGACTTTTATGAGCATCTACGTACAGAGTTCCCCATAGAGACAAGCTTGTTATTATGGGGGACTTTAACGCATGGGTTGATGCTGACCACAAGACATGTCCTGGTCTCCTTGACACTCACGGGATCGAGAGTATGAATTCTAATGGGCAACGACTACTTTCTCTATGCCAAGAATTCGATCTCACCATCATCAACACACGTTATCAGCTGTCCAATCATCACAAAACATCTTGGATGCGTCCCAGATTTAAAGATTAGCATATGATTGATCACATTATCCTTAAGAAACATGACGCGAAAGACTTCAAAATTACCCGCTCTTTCCACAACACTTGCTATCTTTCAGACCATGCTCTACTACGCAGCAAAGCATCCTTTTGACTCGTACGCAAGAAAACTCTCGTTAGCACTACGGTTCCTAAACGAATCAATATCTCATCAGTGAATTCTGATGTTAAGAAGAAAGTCCTCTCTGACCCACTCTATTCGAGGCTGGATTTAGTTGTGATCTCAGAAGACATTGAGTCCTCCTGGAAGTCTCTAAGTAATGCCATTTATTCCAGCTCTATTGAACAGTCAATCTCTACTCACATTTTGATGGGTCAGAATCGTGGACTCCATACAGGGCGCACATCAATGAACTTGATGCTTTTCATAAACGCTGTCATACGCAGCAGGACAAAATCTCTGATCCTGTTCTTTTCATCACATGTGGCATCGGTGGTATTGAATCCTTTCTGATGCAATCACAGTTCAGATGGGCTGTTCATGTCATCAGAATGAGTGATGATCGGATGCTGAAAATCTTCATGTATAGCCAACTTTTTCATGGTAAGCGTAACGTAGGCCGTCCTTGGTTATGCTTGAAGGACAAACTTAAATACAAATTAATTCCAGCTATGAGGGGCTTTGAGGGCAAAATATAGACATTAACAAAATTGCTTGAAAACAACCAAGGTCAATGAAAAAGGAAATGTTAGAGATAACATGAAGTGAAGTAAAAAAGATCAACATGGATTAGAGAACAGGCGAACGCAAGTGATAATCTAGAAGGGATTAAACACTACGAATGAGGGTGGGAGATATAGAGACATAGACATAAAGACCGGAGAGTACAACTGCCGAAACGTTGTGAATATGGCAATAAAAATGAGGATAACAGTCCGAATAATGTAAATAATGCAAGTAAGTGAAAAGAATCATCTCAACCATCTGTGAGAATTAAGAACTAACACTAAATCTCGGGCTAATACATCATACATCAACCCATTAATGAAGAGATGCAGCATAGACAATGTATTGAAATGTGGTGTTGAGCGATAAATCACAGTAACATCATACAATCGAAACTAACACTGCAGAAATATGCTGGTTTCAAAAACACTTTGAATTACAGTTCAACACTGACCACCATAGGAAACTAAATATGCCAATAGAAACAGAATATATACGAATATACATTAAATTTTCAAGAACATCTAACGCATAAGCATTAATGAACTTACTAATGATGAAGTTAATAAATATATTAAAATCTTTTAAAAAATGAATAATAATGTATCATGTAACACTGAGCTTGAATTTTTGAAAATATCTTTACTCAAAATAAATAACAATATATGAAATTTCATGGAATAAGTCTGGAATCAGAATAACATCCCGCAAATGTGGGTTTTATCGAAATTAATGTAACATGGAAGGAAAAATGCAGCCATCAGCACCATCACACAAAGAGATATAAAGTGAAATTATAAATTAATATTATATTAACTAGACTATTTCCGTTTTATGGTAGTCGACTCCTAACAACGATGTTTGTTATTCGTTCTGATAGTAATGGTATATATGTTAGTATACAACTCCAGAAGTTTACATACCATTCCAGTAGAAATGATATACATTCTACGTCGATTTCAAAGCAGCACATGACAACATCGATAGAGACTTCTTCTTCTCATCAACTAGAAACTGACTTCCATTCTCTGACACCACTGACATCGAAATATATCGGTCTACAAATACATGTCTGACGAGGACCCCCAATATGGAAACCTTTCAAATCTCATCAGGAATTCGACAAGTAGAGATCCCAAGTCTATGTTTTTCAAAACTGTGGCCTGTGTATTTACAAGCCGGGATTTGAAGAATGGATACTGGTCATTTAAGCATTCCTTACCACATCCCAACCGAATCAACTAATAGAAGACGGCCATCCTGCCCGAGGACAGTCAACAGCAGCAAAAACTGAAATGAATAGAGCGCGTAAAACGAAGAGAAAATAATGAATGCTGACATTTCACTTTACATCAGACCAAATATTAGGAAGGAACATTGCATCAATACTGGGAAGAGCAATAACAGCGAGCAGCCTTGATTGATTACTTGGTTGATTTTGTTTAATGGGATATCAACATTTATAGCTTCCTTAAGGCCGAAATCTATATATATTATA
>OZ038484.1:9885553-9920553 GCA_964036315.1 Acanthosepion esculentum | reverse complement strand
AAAGTCCTTGCAATGTCATCCACTGTCACCCTTCTGTCAAACTGAATGAGGTCATTGACTGATTCGATCACCTCAGGAGACCTCACTTCTGTAGGCCTCCCAGGCCTGTCTTCATCCTCAACACTGCTCCGTCCTTCTTTAAACAATGTAACCCACTTGTAGACATTTTTTGGCTGAAACATGTGGCACCATACACAGTTGACATTCTCCTATGAATTTCAACTGGTTTGCACCCTTCAGCAACCAAAAACTTGATATCTGTCCGCTGTTTAATCCTGGAGCATGCTTCTTGGTCGGCCATCTTTGTTAATCGCCAAAACTCTCTCTGCAAAAGAAATTAAATCCATGTGAAAAAGAAGTAAAACAAAAAATAAAAATAAAAACGAGTAAACTTCTATCTGTATTAGAAGTCCTTATACCGAAAAATTTACCTTATTTCTTGAATGACCCTCGTATACATATATATATATATATATATATATATATATATATATATATATATATATATATATATATATATATATATATATATATCCAGGTAAGATGAGAAGGAATCGAGGAAATTTCAATATGATGTAAATCAATATTCTTTATTTTAGGATATTACATAGAAAACATTTGAAAATCGCCGCACAATTGCAGTTGTCTCCGTGCGATCCATGGCTATCGTTTTGACGATAATGTGACCAATGCTGACCTTCTCGCAAAATTCGTAGAATTGAGACTTTCCTGATGCAGTCACTATTTCTCTGGGGGGAGTGACGCCCGAATGCCTAATGTCCTCATGTTTATTGAACTTGACAGTGAACAAAAGAGTATTGGAAGAAAGTGGCTCAGATAAAAAGACAACCTGAAGAGTAAAATCTCAGCTGTCAATATACCTCATAGTAACTGCGAGCGAAATAACTGGAGATACTTATGCCTGGGTTATATGAGAAAATACTAAATCAGTCTATTGACCAGCCAAAAGACAAAAGACAACGTTAGCAAATATTACTGTATAGACTTGTATGAAGGTCACTAGCAAAATTAAAATATCACATACACAAGCTGAATATGCTTGTAGGATCCTCATGTGTCGAAATCGACAGGAGTATCCTTTATACATACATACATACATACATACATACATACATACATACATATATATATATATATATATATATATATATATATATATATATATATATATATATATATATATATGTATAAAAGTGAACATGCAAGTCAACACTTAGAGGCGACAGTCTGTTTCATGCTAGATGCAATTGTCAGGCCACCTAGCATGAAACATACTGTCGCCCCTAAATGTTGACTTCTATGTTCACTTTTATATTTACACACGCTCTATATCTGATATTGAGCACTTTATCCCATAAATATACAACACCTTAAGACTATATTTCTTCATATATATATATAGTAAAGAAAAAATAGGAACCGTATATCAATCAATCCAACATGTTTGACTTTTATTAAAGCGTCGTCACAGATAAAAGCGAAAACAGACAAAAAGACATATCTTTATTATTCTCAACTTTGTTTGCGCAAATTGTCATTGGTCAGTCACGTGGTTTAAAATCGTCGATAATTGTATATGCTTGAAAGTTTTCAAATATTCTTTTTATGTTTAAAAGGGCATACGTGACTGACCAACGAGAGTTGCCTTAAATGAAACTGAAAATACCAAAGTTCTGTCTTTTTTCTAGTATCTTTCAATCTCTGACGAAGCTTTAATAAAAGTGAAACATGTTAGATTGATGTACGTTTCCTATTTGTTCATTAACTTATCACTTTTTCGGATTACTTTCGATATTTGATCTGCATTTGATCTGATATATATATATATATATATATATATATATATATATATATATATATATATATATATATAGAGAGAGAGAGAGAGAGAGAGAGAGAGAGAGAGAGAAAGAGATGGAGAGAGAGTTAATACAAATATAAAGTTTTTTTTTCCTTTTTTTAAATGACACAGAAAAAAAAATAAACCGATGAATAACTACGTTGGAATTGGCCGTAAATCTTTATTCAAGTTTTTATTAGAAATGCACGTTCGAGTTAAAAAGCATCAAGAAAGAAATACGCTCCTTGTTAAATATGTTATATTCTTCTATTAGGCTGAGACGCGAGATTGTTTAAAGCCGAGCACGACATTTCTTGAGAGAAGCCTTTATTTGAGATGTAGTCGAGGGAGGTTGTATTTAATGTCGAGAGAGATGTCGCCAAGTTTTAAAGACACGTTAGTTATGTAGAAAAGATCGACAATATAGGACATGCTACTCTCCAAATTTGCTGTACGACGAAGACAAATCGACAGTAAAGAAAATGAGGAATTGTTGGTAAAACATGAAGCACGTGAGAAAAATATTTTTGGCGTTTGTATTGTAAAATTCGTTTTTTTTTTTTTTTACATTTGTTTTAGATTCAGGATAACTGAGACACACATCCACAGAAAAGTCGCGCACACTGGTGAGAGATATAAGAAAGCGAGTTGTACGATTGACTGTGGGGTTAGTGTATGTGGGTTAAACTCAGATTCGTGACTGAAGGCTGGCTAACTAGGATTAAGAAAAAAAAGTGTCTGTGAAAAGAATTTACAGTTTGGCGTTTTACTAACAACAGGGCAAAATTGGATGTCAACAAAACTAAAGTCAGAAGGATGAAAGGAAGTTACACAAAAACAAGGACACACGCACATACATATGCCCACACTATGCGTGCGCGCGCGCACACACACACATATATATTGAGCATTTCACCCCAAGCAAGGTAGGAGTGCCACAAGCACGCACGGGGTTACAGAGAGTGAGAGCAAGAGTAAAGAGGTGTATTTGAAGAAAAGACAAAGAGTGGGACGGGGATCAGGATCAAAGCACCAGAAGATATCGATTGACACTGCACTTGAATATTTGAAGGTTATAGCTATCAGGGAAGCAATTAGGAGGAAGGGAGTTCCACTGGCGGGAAGTGCAAGAGAAGAAGCTGTTGGAGTAGAAGAGGCGGTAACATTTAACTCTTTCGACAGTGAAAGGGTGGGACCGAGATGCCAAACCAGTAACACGCTTAAATTCAGGCATTTGGGGTACCAGTTAAATTAGCATGTCAGATCAGTTGCCATGTAAATATTTTAATAAAATACAGAGGAAAGCCAAGAAAGTGCCTGTAGACGAGATGACAGATCAAGACCTATCACATTGAATATACCTCTCTGGATTTTTTGAATACATCGAAAAAAAAACAGCGGGTGAAGCAGACCATATATTTTAGCAGTATCCAATGCAAGGACGAATAGTAGATTTGTAGAATTGAAGTATGGGAGCAGGCTATAAACACGTTCTGGCGCGACAAAGAAAACCAACTTTCCTTGCGGTAGATGAAGCTATTGATTCAATATATTGGTTCCACGTAAGTTCAGTGAAAAACGTGAGTCCAAGAAGGCGCAGACAGACGCTGTCGTGAAGCTGATAGGAGGCAGGGAGTGTTCTATATGGTGGGTAAATGAGAGTAGTTTCGTTTTGGAAGCATTAATTTTGCAAGCCAGTTCCTACACCAGTCAAACATAGATTGAATCCCTTTTCGAAACCAACGGCCAAGGTAGCTTTGTCAGCAATGCTTGATTTAATATATATATTTTTTTATTTACGCCGTTAGGTATTATATTCACGATTTAAGAAAAATTAGATTTATCAACTCAAAAATTGCACAACAAATGTAACGTTTTTCAACATGAAATAATCATGGATTAAAATACAAACATTACAAATTAAAGTTCGGTTACGTAGATGAAAAGTCTTTCAGATGCAGATTCGACCCAATCCCACCAACAGGGGTGCAATCTTCAAATCGAGAATTACGCCTTGCCTCTCGTGGCCTGATTGTTAATATTTATACTTCAGCGATGGAAGTGGTTTCATCTATCAGAAAAGGAATGCATGCTTAATTTGTCAGTGGACCCATGTTTATTAATAGAATATATCGATCTAGGCCGGTTGATATTAAGTTCACTTTTTAAGAAAAAAGCAGGAGTATCACTTCAAATACGAGTATACACTAAAAATAACGTTTGCAGTAAATAAGACACACAAAGATTCGCATAATTCTTAGTTCAGATAAGTTTTTAAGTTATAGTTAGCTAATAATAGCAAGTTTTAGTCATAATGCAATTAATGAAAAACTTTGCTTTCACAGATTTATGACAGCTGTGTGTAAGATAACAAACTAAAGAACATTTCAGGTATATTATGATTTTTTTTATTCAAGAAATCTAAAATGATTATAACTTATTTAACAATATGTGCAAACAATGCAACCTTTCAAAACTTAAATAAAAAATGGAAAAGAATAAACAGACCGCCAGCTGACAATAACACTCCAAAAAAGATATCATTTTCTATGATATGTTCGTAAAAATAGATCATATCAAAAGGCATTTTCAAATGCAGAAACTTAAATAAATATTTACTACGTTACAGACAAACACATCATAACAAAAAAGTTAAATAAGTTCTCATAAACTAACTGGAATAAATTTCATTTCAGTTAACAGAATATAGAACATATGGAAAATAAACAAAAAATAAAATATGCAAATAATAAAATATATACAAAAATAAAAAATAATATATCTGATTCAAAAGTCCTGATTATATATAGCCTCAAGTATTAATCATGAACATGAGAAACTAAGTTTTCCATGTTCATGGTATGATTATATATATATATATATATATATATATATATATATACACACACACACACACACACACACACACACACACACACACACACACACATATATATATATATATATATATATATATATATATATATATATATATATATATATATATATATATATACCTGGAGCATTAATATAGTTTTTCATGCTCATGCTTATATATATATATATATATATATATATATATACATATATATATATATATATATATATATATATATATATATATATATATACATACATATATATAGTCTTAAGATGTGCTATATTTATGGGATAAAGTGCTGAATATCAGAGATAGAGCTTGTGTAAATATAAAAGTGAACATAAAAGTCAACAGTCTGTTTCATGCTAGAGACGATTGCATCTAGCATGAAACAGACTGTCGTCTCTAAGTGTTGACTTCTATGTTCAATTATATATATATATATATATATATATATATATATGCAAAATGTGGACGGTGTAGTGTAATGGATAGCAACTCGAGAAATCTGAATGTTGACATCGCATGCCAATCGAGGTTAGGTATGTACACTTTGGTGCAAATACCCTTGGGAAACGTCTGAATATTGGTGTGACCAACATAAATATTATTTAATCCATTGGAGATACATTCTCCCAAAGGGCACTTGAATTTGTACACGATGTTAGTTTTTTGCAAATCGCTAACGGGGAGGGAGGAAGAATCATTCCGAATAGTTAAGTTGCATATGCCAGTTTTAATGTAGTATATGATTAACCTATTTTCTTTGCTCGGATCTGTTGTAGTTATATTAGAATTAACTAGTTTTTTTAATATATTTTCGTCTTGTTTATAATTGTTATGCATTTGACTACGATTTCTTTTCGTCTTTCAACGATAATGTGATTAAGCTTATCAGACAATACGAAAGGCACTTACTTAAAATAAATATACAAATCTTGTCTAGATAATTTAATGAAACATGCATTAATTAAAAATTTGCTGCCGAAATATACACAATATATATATATATATATATATATATATATATATATATATATAGTGAGAGAGAGAGAGAGGGGGATTATGGGAGAGCGATCGTGATGAGAAGGAGAGAGAGAGAGAAAAAGTGCTTGTGCGAGTTGTGAGAGAAAACATGAGAAATTGAGAGAGAAAGATTATGGGAGGATCATATAATCAGCCAGACAGAATATTTATCTTTTTTCTCCTTGATTCATTATTCTTCAAACCTTCCTTGCTTTTAGACACTGCTAGATTGTCAAATATGTGTGCATGCCGATGAAACCGCGAACTCTGAAGAAAGCATTCTTAAATCCGTACCATGAATTTAGAATGTCAAAGAAATAAGTGACAAATTCCAAATAAAAACATGACAATCTTGAAATTCCAGTAATTCTCTTAATCGGAATAAAATTCGCTAATTAAATGCTCACAATGATTTTCCGCTTTTTGTCTATTTCTACGTCTCGCCCCACGTCAACATTTGTCTCCCGTTCTTTTCGTTTCGTTCTTAATTTATTTATTTTTTGACATCACCATCTCCATTGCTTTTCCTCTCATTTCGTCAAGATGATTGAATCCTTCAACTACATCACGTCGTGTGCTTAATAATCATTTTCGTGTGTCTAATTGGTGGAGTATTCTTCATTGGTGCCATACATTGATGTCCAAGTTCAGGTAACAAACAGTCATTTAACGCTGATTTTATACATAAAAAAATATACATACAAAACTAATAAAAGAATCATACCATCCCCCAGTTCCGACTGACGCAAATTCAGTCGGGTTTCGATCCTATATATCGCCAAATATATATATATTATTTCTTATTATTTCTTTTACGGCACATCAGCCAGTATGCGTTATCCGACAAATTTTTTATTGCTGGTAATATTTTTTCTTCAAAAATCCATTGCTATTAATAATATTTTAAAAAAGTGTATTGCTACTATTAAAACATGTATTTACATTTTTATATTATTTTGACCCCAGTTTGGGGGTTAATTATTTGCCTATAGCTGGGACCATAACAGGTTCTACTACCCCAGGTCGGGGTGGACCTAGGAACAGCAGCAATTAAGAGGTGGTTCAACGTTCCTCATAGCCTCCTGGCAAGAGGCCTTGCTGTTGGATGCGGTTTATCGTCTTACCAAAGACGCTATATATATTTATATATATAAATAATATATATAAAAAGGCACCTAAAACAATAGAACACGATATCAATAAAGAAGCTAATGCAATCGCCCAAAAAATTAGACCTAGATGACTTAATAAGTTGCATCAGCAAGACGCAAGCCTTTATCACACTAAAAGATCACAATGAAAATTTCAAAACCAACCCTGCATGCAGACTCATAAACGCAGCCAAAAGCAAACTAGGTAAAATAAGTAAAACGATACTAGAAAGAATTAATTCTGAACTTAGGAAGAAGTTAGGAATAAACCAGTGGAAAAATACAAAAGCAACTATTGACTGGTTCCACAGCATAAATAACGAACAAAATTGCCACTTCCTACAATTAGACATAAAAGAATTTAACCCATCCATAACAGAACGCATGTTAGATAAGGCCATCAACTTAGCTCAGGAAAAAATAATAATAAAACCAAACGAAATCGAAATCATTAAGCACTCCCGTAAATCATTACTATTTCACCATGAAGAAGCATGGATAAAGAAAGATGGGATATTTGACACTACAATGGGAAGCTTTGACGGTGCAGGGACATGCGAAATCATAGGTATTTACTTACTACACGAACTAAGCAAAATAATAGATAGAAATGACACAGGGCTCTACAGGGACGTCGGTCATATAATCTTAAGAAACTGCAACAAACAAAACACAGACAAAACTAGAAAAGCAATAATAAAGGTTTTCAAAAATAACGGATTCGACATAGATATAAAAACTAACATAAATGAAGTAGATTTCCTAGATGTTACCTTCAACCTAAGAAAAGGCATATACAAACCATAGAGAAAAACCAATGATAAACCACACTATATACACACATCTTCCAACCACCGCCTTCTATAATCAAACAGATACCAAAATCGATTAACCGCAGGCTTTCCGACAATTACTTCAATGAATCTATATTTAACAAAGTTAAGAAAGACTACGAAACAGGCCTAAAAGATAGCGGATTCCCAGCAACACTCACATACTCACCACAGAACACAAAAAAGGCCAACAGGAAAAGAAATATCATATGGTTCATCCCACCGTACAGCAAAAACGTAAAAACAAACATAGGAAAAATATTCTTCAAACTTTTACACAAACACTTCACGTAATCAAGCACTCTACACAAAATATTCAACAAAAACACAGTAAAAATCAGCTACAGTTGCACCGAGAACATGGCACAAATAATAAAGAAGCAAAACAGGGAAATTATTAACAAACCACCCGAAAAAATTAAACCCACGTGCAACTGCAGAATAAAAAACGAATGTCCCTTAAACGGTAATTGTTTACAAAACAACGTAATATACCAAGCCACTATAAAATCACCAGAGTATGAAGAAAAACTATACATAGGAATAACAGAAGGACCCTGGAAACAAAGAAATTATGTACACAAAACATCATTCACAAATAGTAAATATGCGAAAAGCACAATGCTTTCTATGTATATCTGGGAAATAAAAAAACAAAACACACACCACACCAAAAATATCTTGGAAAATAAGGAAAAAATCATCAGCATACATCAACCTATCAAAAACTTGCAAACTTTGTTTGGAGGAAAAAATAGCTCTGATTACATTCCCAGACCAAAATAAATTATTAAAAAAAAGATCCGAGCTAATCTCAAAATGCAGACATGAAAACAAATTTTTACTACGTAAATTAAAAATCGAAAATGGAAAAAATAAATAAATACATAAACAAAAAAAATGACAATAAAATAAGCAAAATAAATTAATCCAAACAAATTACCAAATCACACCTGTTAGAATAGACGAAATAGAATAAAAAATAAGGAACAAAATCAATAAATAAAGTAAATAATAAACAAATTACCAAACTATTATGACCAAAATATTAGACTATAAAAAATCAAAACTAAAAAATCGGACGAAAAATAACTATAACTCTTATATAACGATAAAAAAAAATAATGAAAATAAAATAATATACTGCGTTACTTAATAATCGAAAACCAAAAAGAGAAAATATACAGTGTAATAAATAAATAACGACAAATATAATAAATTTATCTAAATACATCCAAATATATAAATAAAATAACAACCGATACCGATAAACTAGCCGTTTAGAAAAATCAAATAAAGATAATCAATCCAAATAAATAAATTAAAAAATGTTCCCGCCAAAATAATAGTCAGAACAAACCACAATAATCAACACCAAAATTCAACAAATAGTTTTACCTTCCCAAACAAAAACAAAACTATTAAATAAGCTATATAAACAAATTTTTATTACCTTAATAAAAACACCGATCAAAATAAAAATAACAAAAAAATATATATATTAGATAAAAAATAAAAATAAAAATAAATAAAAACAAGCAAAATAATTAGCCCCAAATAAATAAACAAATACACGACTTCCGGTATAGTAGCCGCCATAATAGACTACCCAAAATAAGCTATATAAACACCTTTTTACTACGTTAATAAAAACACCGATCAAAATAAAAAATAAAAATAAAATAAATATAAGGGATAAAAAACAAAAGTAAATTAAATAAAAACAAGCAAAATATTTTGACACAAATAAACAACTAAACGACTTTCTGTAAAATATCTGCCAAAAAAGACTACCCACAATGCACCACTGACCCGTATATATAAATAGCCGAGAAAATAACAGCAATCATGGCCTGACGATTGCAATAAGCAGGAAACAGACTGTCGCCTCTAAGTGTTGACTTCTATGTTCACTTTTATTATTTTATATCTCTGATATTAAGCACTTTATCCCATAAATATAGCACACTTTAAACTATATTTCTTTATATATATATATGTGTGTGTGTGTGTGTATGTGTGTGTCCGTGTGTGTGTCTGTGTGTGTGTGTGTATATATATATATATATATATATATATATATATATATATATATATATATATATATATATATATATATTGGATATAAATAAAACATGTCTTTAAAATACAATGCGCAGGAAGACAAAAGGAAAACTTTTTTATCGGCGCGTTTTGGTCCCAGTGATATATATTTGTTCATCCCGGCAAATCCACAACTCTCTTAGTTCATTTTTTTTTCTTTTATCTTCGAAGAAATATAATATTTCATTTCCGAGATATATAAATGTAAAATAATCTTTTTTTATTATTTTAAAACTATTGTATAGTTGTAAATATAGATACAGTGTTTCGACTAAGTACGCTCTGGTCAACATCTGATGTGATATCTGTTGATATCTGTTGATTATTATTATGTTATTTTGTCTATGCAGTCTCAGCTTTGTTTTACATTTTTGCTGAACCAGTGTTTCATGAACTGATCCAAAAATTACAAATAAGACAAGAGTAACAAATTTAGAACAAACTGCGCAACAATCCCGGAAGTTAATAGTGATGGAAATTAGGTATAGTTCTTTATGCATGTTGTATTAATCGCTATGATAACATTCTCTTGATACATATGCCATTTATTGTCCATGAATTTTCAACAAATTCGCACAATTTGGGGCCTAGCACTTTTATTTATAGTCTTATCATGTTGATTCAGTGAAGGATTTGCATACAATTACTTTAATTTCTACCTGGCTTCTTGGGTATTTCTATTAAGATAGTTCTCCCCGGGTTATTTCTCCGTTGTCATATTTTACTATTTCTATAATATCAACGCATAAGAAATCATATAATTTTGAAGTATCTTTATTACAATTACATCTCTTCCTGATGAGATTTTTCATTTCTCGATTGCAGATCTCACCGCAGATTTCAATATTATCCCACTTAAATTAACTTCCTTATTGATCATGTAGAAAACAAAATTTTTAATATGTCTGACATAACGCGGATTTGTATTTAATACATGCATACATACATACATACATATATATATATATATATATATATATATATATATATATATATATATATATATATATATATATATGTAAAATATATATATACATATATATATATATATATATATATATATATATATATATTCTTAATAATAATAATAATAATAATAATCGAAATCTCTAAAATGCATATACATGAGAATACTGTTGTAGCTGGTGACGTTGGATTTGTTGGAAAAGATTCCAACAGACTCATTCAAAGGATTCTTAGATAGACATGCCTTAAAGAAACGGAAAGAATTGTTCTAACGAGTGGATCACGCACCTTACGAAGGGCTTTAACTATGTGAAATATGCGTTTTTTTATTTTGGTGTTTTTTTTAATTGCTCACTGGAAATGCCATGATGTCAAAACTGAACTTAGGTCACTCGGCGGGAGCGGGAATTAAATCAGTAAAGACCAGAAATCAAAGGAAATAATAATAATAATAATAATAATAATAATAATAATAATAATAATAATAATAATAATAATAATAATAATAAATAATAAATAATAATAATGATCTTGCTGCACAGGAACAATGCTTTTTAACTAGGAATTATCAAGCACATATACCAAAATACTGTGTTAGACCAAAATGCAGAATCTGTGATAAATATCCAGAAATCATTGATCATCTTGTATCAGGTTGCACGATATTGGCACCCACTGAATATAAAACCCGGCATGACAGAATGGGCCAATAATGCACTGGAAAATTTGCAACTTCTACGGGAAGGAAACTGAAAGAAACTGGTACGAACACCACACAGACCATGTTACGGAGATATGACCTGTTACAATTCTACGGGACTACACAATACACACTGACAGAACAATCAAAGCCAACCACCCAGACATTGTTATTAAAGACCACAAACAAAAACGTGCCTCCTAATTGATATGGCAGTCCCTGGAGACTGCAATGTATCTTTGAAGATATTCGAAAAGCTGTCAAAATACAAGGAGATTGAAATAGAAATCTCAAAAATGTGGCACATGGGAACATCAGCACTCCCTTTTGTCGTTGGAGCCTTAGGATTGGTTGGAAAAAATTCCAGTAGGCTGATTGAAGGGATCCCTGGAAGTCCATGCCTCAAAGAGATACAAAAAATTATTCTGACACGTACAGCCCACATTTTACGAAGGACTTTGACAATGTAATAATTTTTTTTTCAGTGGAAAATGTCATGATACCATTTCTAACCTTAGGTCCCTGGGATGGACCCGGAAAGAAATGTGTAAACGGCAGATATCAAAGGAAATATATAATTACAATAATAATAGTAATAATCCTTGAAAGAATAATCTGAAAGAAAATTTCGGAGAAACTTCTGCTCTACACATTATTCATAAACTTAACATTTATAATAAAATAGATTCCTTTTTGTTCTCATGGACACTAATAATCCGAGTTTTACTATTTCAAAACAACAAAACTCAACAGAAACACGTAAAAACTATTATCTTCGTAATCAGAAATTTCGTTATAAAAGGAAAATAATTTCTTCTTCGCATGCATAAGTTTATAGAAGAGATTGCAAGAAAAACAAAGACGCCTGAATCATGTCGCCAGTGATCAAACAATTTAACGTAAGTAATTTTAGAAAAATAAGTATCCAGACACTCACCCTGATATAGACAATAAATAAAAAAAAATAATTTAGTTATTATCCCGTAAACAGGCGGACTTTAACTATAAACAGGATCGAAAAGCCTTGACAAATACACTTCGTTTATACGTATGACAAAACGAAACATTGCAGTAAACAGGTCATATTAATAATATATTACAAGCAGTTTAAAAGAACGAACCGAATCATTGCAAATAACAAATATACTTAACTCCCTCGATAAAAAAAATAAAAAATGTTGTTCACTGTAAGATGGATATTCCGTATCAACAATCACAATAACTCACATTCTTATATTGGTCACATAAAGACAACACTATCTCGTCAATTAACTTGTCATTTATCGAATACATAGCGAACAAAATACAAAATCGTAAAATACTATGAACATAAGTATATATATATACATATACTATGAATATAATATATACTATGAATATAAGTATATATATATATATATATATATATATGTGTGTGTGTGTGTGTGTGTGTGTGTGTGTGTGTGTGTGTGTGTGTGTGTGTGTGTGTATGTGTGTGTGTGTCATGTCACATTGAATAAAATATTCATTATATGAGACAGCGTGTTAAAATGCGTCTGCATTGCTTAAGATACGAATGAAATCATTTTTTAAAAATAATGGAAGCCTTATTAATAAATCCAAACAAACCAACACTTAATAATATTAAATTGAACATGGACATAATATCTTGACCATGTTTTGAAACAAAAAAATGAAAACATTTTATAAAACATACATACAATAAACTATTTCTCATTTTAACAGTAAAAATATAATCCTTGAAAATAGCTAAATGTATAGCCGAAAGTGCTCGGATAAAAAGAACATTCGAACAGCCTTTATAAAATTTATCATCCGAAAAGATAAAAATTATAAGATCGCATGAGAAATTGTATAAAAAACTAAATAAAAGCACATCGTCTCTCGTTTTAAATGAAATGTGCATACATATATATATATGTATAATAAAATATATAGACAACGCTTATCTATATTATTTAATCAAACATGTATTAATATATATATATATATATATATATATATATATATATATATATATATATATATATATATATATATATATATATATATATATATGTATAAGCTTTCTAAAAATTCCAGAATGCTTTATTTTCATCAAAACCGACAATAGTGAGTTACTGATAATTACCAAGGCGATCGGCAAATGTTTGGAGATGCTTACTTTGTTCATTACTTAAAGGTTATGCTCCGATATGCGGGTTTTTGAAATTTGGTATTGTTGAACACTATTTTTAATTTCAGCCTTATGCTCCTTAGATGAGGTCCTATTGTTTCATATGCTATCGTGCAATTTCTACGCACGGTTTCGATAGTGTGTGTGTGTGTTTGTGTGTGTGTGCGTGCGTGTGCGTGTGTGTTTTCCGCAAAAAGTCATGGCGATTCTTCTTCATTTGTATCTTCGCCGCAAAGCCATTTCCAGGCTCGGTGTGTCGACGTGGCTATCTATATCTATCTATCTATCTATCTATCTCTCTCTCTATATATATATGTATGTAATGTTCTGAATATTTTTAGCATTTCATCATATATGTATATACATATATATATATATATTTGCATATATACATATATATATATATATATATATATATATATATATATATATATATATATATATATATATATATTTTGAACGATAAAAATTATTAGAAAAATCAATTAAAATCTTCAGACACACTGGGTTGTAGATTAATATTCTTATGCTTTTATTATTATTATTTCATTTATATTCCTCGACTAGTTTCGACCAACATGGCCATCATCGGGAGAGAAAAAAATGTCTCTGCTTGCTATAGCAGTAAACTACAGAAAAATATATATATATATATATATGTGTGTGTGTGTGTGTGTAATTATAAATAAAGGTTTATGTGATCTGATTAGTACTGTATTATTTTTATTATTATTATCATTATTATTATTATTATTATTATCATTATTATTATTATTTAATAGTTTAAAATTTATCCTAATTTACGCATTCGTTTCCTCTCAATTATTTTTCATTATTTATATTTTTTTACAGAAATATTTCGGTCGTTGATTCAGACTAGAATCTGCAAATGAGATATAATAAGAAAGAAAAGTAATAAAAATAATTCTCTGTTTTCAACAAGGCAATTATAAAAAGAAATTCCACCGAATTTACCTTCCATTAAAAAATAAATATCCAAACTTTTTTTTTATTTCATTCCACACGTTCATGTTCTTTCTTCGAGTTGCCATCTTTCCCTTCCTTCTTCTTGATTTCTTCCTCATTCTTGTCCGCCTAATTTAATTTCACACACTTTTAAAATAAAAAACAAATGAAATGAATGGGATTTTTTTTCAGACTCTATTCGTCTGCCTAATTCCATCATTTCCATTTTTGTCTTACACCTCACACACCATACCCCTCTTGTGACAATAACTGGTAAATTTCTATATTCCATTTTTGTATAGTTCTTCTTCTCTGTTATATTCTATTATTATTATTATTATCATTATTATTATTATTATTATTATTATTATTATTATTATTATTATTATTATTATTAATTCTACTATTATTATTATTATTAATAATTGTAGTAGTAGTAGTAGCTGTAGTAGTAGTAGTAGTAATAGTAGTGTTAGACTTTTCAGACGATTTTGTGGAATATTGTTTTAATTCTTTCGGCATTATCTTCTTTTTCTTTTCTTCTTCTTAATATTATTATTATTATTATTATTATTAATTCTATTATTATTATTATTATTATTATTATTATTATTATTATTATTATTATTATTATTAATTGTAGTAGTAGTTGTAGTAGTAGTATTGTTAGACTTTTCCGACGATTTTATGAAAATTGTTTTAATTATTTCGGCATTGTCTTCTTTTTCTTTTCTTCTTCTTACTACTACTACTACTATTATTATTATTATTATTATTATTATTATTATTATTATTATTATTATTATTATTATTATTCCTGCATTTTAATTTTTACATCGGATATCTGATTATTACTGCCAAAACTTCAGTGAAATTCGCAGAGATAAAGTGACAACAAATCTGCTCAATTTTCGATTAATTACACTTATGAGCGTTTAGGACAGGGTAATCATTAACTGATAGGTTATTTCTCATTATTGTCAATTATTACATTCTGAACACTCGTCTGGTTTTGGTAAAACTTTTCAATGATGATTTTGTATTTTCCATTCTCTATGATAGTTCAGGTTTCGTGTGTATAACATTGATTAATTTATTTGTAACACAATCGTTTGCACAGTTCTAACCTTGTCATATTTCTAAATATCCATTATTGTAATTATTGTTATTATTGTTTTGTGTATTATGTTCCCGCCTTTGTAACCTGTATAGCCGGGCCCAAACTATGGTCCTTAGGCCCCATAGGATAATTGTCATTTAATTGAAAGCCCTTTTCTTATATCGGATGTTCTTACTAGGGTGATTTCCTAGGCAACGTATATGTTAATGTTAACTGAGACACTGTTAGTAAAATTTATTCGTTCCTTTTATCACGAGGCCCAGAGCTCCGATTACTCTTGGTACAGTCTCTGTCTTCATTCCCCACATCCTGTTAATCTCGATCTCCAGGTCATTGGACAATATCTCGATAAATTTGCGTGTCCCAGAAGATAATTACATGATTATTCTGTGTAGATGGAACTGTTTTGTGGTCATACCATATCTTAGTGGTTTCGATTTTGTGTTTCTTGCATATGTTCCAGTGCACATATGTCGCTACCTTGTTATGTCTCGGGGTATATCCATTTTTCACCAGTTCCGGACAACCTGAGAAAATATGGTCGATAGTTTCATCATATTTTCCGTTCTATAAAGCCCCATCTTACATGAAATTTATCTCGGTGCTGCTGCGAGTAGAAATGTATTTATGCAGTATTCCCTACTCCTCCTACTCCTCTTTCTACTCACTGATTTCTCTTCCTAGTTGTAAGTTCTACCTTTATTTGATGTCAAGTGAAAGTTTCTACTTAAATTTAGGGTTCTATTCATTATTCTATTTGATCCCATTCACTTTGCAATGTTAATAACGGCTGAAAAAAAAAAACAAAGTAGTAATCATTCAAGCGTGCTTCCTTCAGACAACAGCATAAATCTTAACATTGCAATGTCGTATTGATATCAGTAATAATAATAATAATAATAATAATAATAGGCTTATTGTTGCATTGTTAATATTTATTTATTTCATCCACGTTTCTAATTCATTTCTTTCTTAAGCTTTGTTTTCCACCATATAAGCCTTTCTCTCTCTCTCTCTCTCTCTCTCTCTCTCTCTCTCTCTCTCTACCTATCTATCTATCTATCTATCTATCTATGAAGAAATATACTCTTAAGGTGTGATATATTTATGGGATAAAGTGCTCAATATCAGAGATAGAGCGTGTGTAAATATAAAATGAAACATTGAAGTCAATACTCAGAGGCGACAGTTAGTTTCATGCTAGACGCAATCGTCAGGCCACCCGATGGCCTGACGATTGCGTCTAGCATGATACAGACTGTCGCTTCTAAGTGTTGACTTCAATGTTCACTTAATATATACATATATATATATATATATATATATATATATTATACATAGAATAAAAATCCAAGGTTACCTCATTCGAATAGATATTTCAACCAATGAGACTTCCTTGTAAGCCTTGTCAACACAGAGATATGAAGAAAAAGATTTTGTGGGTCGAAATAGCTATTCGAATGAGGTTACTTTGAATTTTCGATTATGCAATTTATATGCACTGTTATAATCAATTCATTGAGCTCTTTTTGTGGATTAGTTTTAATATCTTATATTACTAGGATTCACTTGGATCATTTACTAGCGGATTGTTCCTTATATATATATATATATATATATATATATATATATATATATATATATATATATATATATATATGAAGAAATATAGTCTTAAAGTGTGCTATATTTATGGGATAAAGTGCTCAATATCAGAGATAGAGCGTGTGTAAATATAAAAGTGAACATAGAAGTCAACACTTAGAGGCGACAGTCTGTTTCATACTAGATGCAATCCTGGCCCGATGATTGCATCTAGCATGAAACAGACTGTCGCCTCTAAGTGTTGACGTCTATGTTCACTTTTATAATTACACACGCTCTATCTCTGATATTGAGCACTTTATCCCATAAATATAGCACACTTTAAGACTATATTTCTTTATATATATATATATATATATATATATATATATATATATATATATTGTCACTACATATACAATACACAACAGACTTGATATTATAACATATATTCCTGTTTCCTCATTCTTCTTCTTTTCTCAAGTTCATGCATTCTCCTGAGGCAAACTCCATTTTCTGTAAATCTTAAAATGGTTATTTGTCCTTTACACGTTTTGTACGTGACTAGTCTCACCGATATGTGAAAATATTGAATAGAATGACAAAATAATGCTTAGTACAAATGATCATTTGAGAGTGCAAAGGTCATCGGCATCATTGAAAAAACGTGGCATACTGAAAGTGGGTGAAGACAGAAAGTGAATAAGATTCCATTCTTTATTTCATTTGTCACTCAACTCCCACTAAAAACTAAATATTTAATGAGTTTATTATTCGGGGCGTGTTCCTGAATCTATATGAAATATAAAATATAAATATAGCAGATGCGAGAATTAATGAAACGGACAGAAGAAATGAAAATTAAGAAATGAAATTAAACCAAATTGGATTCGCTAGATAGAAATTCCGAATTGCTACAATGAAAAAAACATGCAAATAAAAATAGAATGAAATCCTTGACAAAAATTTCTAATACATAAGAAGATACAAACAAGTTTAACATATATATTAAGTTTACTTATGCACGTTTTTATCATTTTAACGTCGGAGATTTTCATTTAAAATTCTGCATTTATAAAGAATAATTTCCAGGGATTTTTTTTTAAGCTTTTCACCCCAAGCAAGGCTGGAAGCCACTAGCACGCAAGGGGTTACAGAAGATTTGGAGCGAGAGCAGATAGGAATGTTAGAGGAAAGGATGTGGAGAAGGATAGTGGATAGATCAAGGCAAGGGGTTACAGAAGTTTTGGAGCGAGAGCAGATAGGAGTGTTAGAGGAAAGGATGTGGAGAAGGATAGTGGATAGATCAAGGTAAGGGGTTATAGCGAGAGTAGATAGGAGTGTTAGAGGATGCCAGCCTCCTAGGAAGCTTGAATTCATGAAGCCTGGGAACCAGCGAAAGTAGCTCATCGGAGGAATTACCGTGAAAGTATTTATAAAAAAGACAGAGCGAAGCGACGCGCGTCTCTGAGAGCGCGACTGCAGACGAGATGACAGATCAGGGCCAATTACGTTGCATACCCGTTTCTGGATCTTATCAAGAACCCCGAGGCAAACAGAAGCGGCTGAATGAAGAGAAATACTCAATTAATGTTATGAGTATAAAGAAAGCTGAACATTAGAAACTATGTGCATTTCATAACTCTATATATAAGTATATATGTATGCATGTTTTAAAAGAGAGAGCTATGGAGAGAATGCGTGGTTCATCCATTTGTATATTCCCCATTTTGGGAATTATTATATCCGTGATATAATAACAGTGTAATTCCCGGATGGAACGTAATGAATGAAAGGAAAAGAAACGACAAAATCAGGTTTTGTTCTCAGATATACTTTTATACAACTAAGACATACACAAAACTGAGGGAATTTGTCGCCTGCTGCAATTAATGCGAAAAGATCTTCGCTATGAATTGAGCACTCCGGTAGCTGTTAATGCTTACACATAGTATATGAGGTGTTAAAAATTTCCTTTCTCCACTGCGATGTCAAATCAGTTTCGATCCCAACTTAAAGAAATCGCATGTCTAGCAAAACTGGTGAGCTGTGATACAGCGAAACCGTCTGTCCGTGGAATACTGTATATATATATATATATATATATATATATATATATATATATATATATATATATATATATATATATATATTTAAAGACATTTATGATATGTTTAACATTCTTTTTATAGATACAAGTATTTAAGCAAATAAAAAGAACGTTAAACATATCATAAATGTCTTTAAATAAATTGTCGGTCAATTCAAATATATATATATATATATTCATCCACAGACAGAATGTGTTGGTCTATCAGAGCTCATTGTTATGGTTAGATGTCTGGTTGCCTCTAGCAAGGATCGAAACCCGGCTGAATTGGCGTCATTTGGAGATTCTACTCCTAAGTCATTGGTACACGGCTGGCATGAAAGTGAATTTAAGCGTGTTTATTTTTAGATAAACGCACATTGATTGAGAGAAATCGATTCCTTTTAGCGAAGAATCTTGCATCATTAGCCGTAATAATCACTGTTTACAAACTCACCCCCCAGAGAGCTCAACCGAAATAAATTTCTCAATGGCATATATATATATATATATATATATATATATATATCTATATATATATATATATATATATATATATATATATATATATATATATATATATATATATATATATATATATATATATAATTAATATTACTAGGTTCCACCCGGATTATATGCCAACGGATCGATTACCTGTATTATATATATATATATATATATATATATATATATATATATATATATATATATATATATATATATATATATATATATATAATTACACACACGGATTTGTATGCATATGAGATTGTAACCCTTTGTCTGATGATCGCAAATGCGTGAAAGCCAGGGTTACTGAATATATTAGCTCTATCAGTGATATTGAGCACTTTCCAATAAGTACTGTTCATACATATTGGAAATTATATACATACATATATATATATATATATATGTGTCTCTATGTGTGTGTATATGTGTGTGTGTGAGACACAGAGAGAGGGAGAGAGAGACAGAGAGAGAGAGAGAGTGTGTGTGTGTGTGCGTGTGTGTGTGTGTGTGTGTGTGTGTGTGTGTGTGTGTGTGTGTGTTCCACGCTGGGAAAAATATATCATACATATCGATACGGGAAAGCAGAACGTAAGAATAAATCAAAAAGAAGGGTCCTACATATAATATGGTAATTCCTTTATTTTTCGGGAAATGCTATGATTATGACTCCAGATTCAAACAGGCTGCATAAATCTACTGTGTCACAATAAAATATGTTTTTGAAAATAATGAAATCACGTCTTACGCAAGTAGACGATATATACTCGGGAGTATGCCCACTACAATTTCACATTATTTCCTTCGCCCAACTAGCATGAGGATAAAAGAAGAGAGACCTTGAACCCATTACCTTGAGCCATATATCCCATTGGATTACCCCGACAGCTATCATGTTAGGCGCAACAATCGCAAACAGAAGAAAGGCAGGCGTTATCATATCTCTTCGCTCCTCTTACTTTTCTAATCCTGTAATCCTATTTTTCCTGAAAATGTCGGCCCATTTCAAATGGATCAGTTTTCGCTTTTGAAGTGTCGCCAACGTGAATTCCTTTCGTTATTACTTTCGCAATCGACCGAGAATATTTTCAACAGTTATTTCCAGAAAATAATTTGAACAAAATCCTTTCGCAGCCAAAATATTTACTGGGAATTTCTGAGTAAGATGTGAAATTTTATGCATCTTCAGTAACACAAGGTTGTCATTCGTTGGTCACACTGAGAAAAGATTTTATTTTCTTAACAATCTGGTAATCTATACTAAGAATACAACCAATAATATAAATAATTATGTATGTAGTGTTTTGGTACGCTGGCGAAGAACGCATCGGAACAGTTGCCGTGAAACTATTTACAAAAAAAAAAGCGCAAGCAGGTAACTTTACGGCGGTGGGAAAGTGACTGAAGCCGTGACGCCAGATCAGGACCAATAATATTGCTGATTCTTCTTTGGATTTTATAAAGGTGTAATACCTCGCTTCTAGCGGTTATAATATTATGTGTTTGCTTAGGCTACTCGCCGTGATGTCCCTAGAATTCTCTCCGAATGACTCCAAAGAACTGTTATTTACCCAGTCCCCACACTCAGAAGAGATGTGACACAAGGTCGTCTTTATTTTTGGGAAACCGAGCGATTACACTCGAGTTAAAGTTCAAAATTTACCCAGCACCCGAAACCGCTGAATCGGGCACTTTGCATTGTCTATCCTTCTCAGTCGAGTCTCTGTCAGTAGAAAGCAGTGAACTTCATAATCGTGAAGAAGACAGCGGACCGCCTGATAGCGACGGAATTCTTCTGACTCACTTTGAGTTCTTTATTTAAAGTGTCTTGCCTAGTTCATTTGTGTTACGCAGGTTGTCATATTTACTCTACAACCTCACCACTTTTGAGAGTTTTGTTTTCAGTCGTAAATATTTTATTTTATTTATTAATATTCACTCCCTCATCTCTCTGGCGAGTTCGCCAACGTACTGAACTTTGTATTTTTTTCGTTTTGTGTCAACCTCTAGTTTTTCCATACGTTTCCTTTTTCTTGTTACTTATACATATACATTCACCTAATTCTTGGGCTAATGGTACGTCAGAAATACAATACAGTATTTATATAGTATAGGTGTTTCCTTTCTTGCGGCCATTTCTCCAGTAAACCCATTTGTTCTCTTATTCCAATGCCTTTCACATTTTACTTTTTATCATATCTATCAGTTTGCTAATTCGTGACCTTATTACGCCATCTTCCCACATTTTAATTTTTATTCACACTGAAAAACAATTTTCGCAAATTTTGTGTCTTTTTTGCTATCCGTTTTCATTTCTTTTTTTGATCTGATAACAGTTTGTCGAACACCGATTTAATTTTCTTATGAACGGCAATTCTGCCCGTGATATGTCTGGCAGTGTATTGGGTTTCGCCGTTATTCTGTATAATCTCAAGAATTTTTGTAGTTTTTCTTCGCTCACGTTTTCAATACTTGCTTTTCTGACAGCTCTCTTCAATGTACCCACATGCCGTTCAGCTTGTCTATTTGGCCTTGAGTGATTCAGCGGCGTAGTAATATGTTTCATCACAAACATTTTACAAAATTCTTTAAAGTTTTAAGCAGGGAATTGTATACCGTTATCCAAGACAATGGCATCCGGAATGCTATATCTTGCAAACAGTTTCACTGTAACCATGGTAGCTGTTTTTTGCACTTACAAGTTTCAGGCTACACATGACCACAAGCTCACGTGATCCATTTACTAGACATGCAAAATCTATGTGCAGTCCTATCCACGGAATACCACTATTCGGCCAACGTTGTAATAATGTGGTAAATTATTTTGTTGTCAGAGTACAACCTCTGCAGGCTTTTATTAATTTTTCGATATCTTGATCCATCTTGATCGAATATACTTATCTTCTGATGAGAGATTTCATCTTTGAAATTCCCAGAAATCCACTATGAAATTCATTCAATATCTGTTTTTATTAACAGGCTTGGCATTACTAATCTTTGTGCAAACATCGGTACTCCGTCACATAGCGAGTAAGTGCTCAAGTCTGTATTGCGTTTTAAAATTCGTCTTACTTGTATTATACTTTGTATAATATAATTTTAATTACTATTTCACTTTTTAATGCGGCAGTAACAGCAATCAGTAATTTTGGTATCAATCTGCATGTACTAATTATTTGGAAGTTTGGTACACTATCCTGAAATCGTAATTGTATAAGATGGTACCGCACCGGAGTAATCTATTCACTGTATGTGCAGGAATTGCCTTTTTCTAACTATAAATTGATAATAAAGGTCTCCGCACAGTGACGACTGTGAATTTTATTTTATTTGAAAGGAATTGAAAGCAGTAATTTTATTTCGTGTAAAAGATGTCACGTGGTATGCTTTCGGCTATGTTTGAACTGGAAATAAAAGAATGTTTGGATTTATTTTTTTGGCAGTCTAAATTTGAAAGGTACATGTGGTGTGAGTTTCAGTTCACCTGTACTTAATGTTCCTACAAGTACAAGTATTAGACAAAAGTCTCTTCTCGGTATATTTAGTCCAGGCTTTATATAAACTATCATTTTCTTCATTATTAATAATAATAATAAAATAGAAAAAAAATTACATTATTTATTGATTCGCTGTGAGACTATGTTTTTTTTTATCCAGTGACCCATAGGGTCGTAGGGACACAATGCGTACTGCAGCCACAGTAGAAGTGGTGTTTATTGGACAAGTTAGCCTGACGGAATCCAATCCTCTCCAGGCTGGTTTAGAATTCAGCGTTTTTCCTTCTCTTAGACTGTTTGCCACCTAAAAACCTAGTTGCTATTTACCCATAGCTGTGGGGAGAATAAAAGGATTCATACCTTTCTCAAGGGTATTAGCACGTTAGTGAACGTAATGGATCCGAACTCGGCTCTCCGTTTCCTCAATACGAGCCAGTATCCATTAGGCCACCGTGCCTACACTCTGCACTGTGTAACTAATGCATTTCACAATAATTTGGCTCTGCGTATGATTAATTTTACACCCTTATATTTCAGGCCTCATTGCCAAAATATCGTATACTCGAGGTATGTCGAATTTGTCTCCTGACATTTCCCCATGCTAAATTGAAACTGAAACGTCAAGCACGAGAAGTAGGAAATCTCAACATGCAGCTGTTGGCTTTGCCCAAAGCAATATTTTCAGACTGTTTTGAAAAATGGAAACAACGCTGGGATTAGTTTGTTTTAACCAAAAGAGAATTTTGTGAACGAAATGTTATATTAAGGAAGCTATCATTACAACAAATACGTTCTTAATTGCTTGCAAAATAAAGAAGCACACACAGAGAGAGAGAGAGAGAGAGAGAGAGAGAGAGAGAGAGAGAGAGAGACACACACATATAGACACACACACACATACACACACACAAACACACAGACACACACGTGCGCGCGTACATTTGTTTGAGAATTTCCATGAATTCTTGGGAAAGAAATTGAAATCTGTACAACTCTGTCTTTAGAGATTTCCGTCGTTTAGACAGAGTTCCATGCAATCGTAGAGATTTCAATCTGCACTTTATTTAATCCATAGAGGGAGGAGAAGAGACAGATCCATGGGTTTTCTAAGAGTTTATTTGCGAAAGTCTACGATGCAGTCTAGGCTGAGTTTTGAACTCCGCTCGCTGATTCGATTTCCTACGCCCACATCCATTACATTTACTAGAATTTAGTTTGTCTATACTTGAGATCTCAACTTGTTTGGGGTTGATGCATGGAATTCATTGATGTCCACAGTGTCTCCCACACATGTTCAATCTGGTTTATATTTGGCTGGCACTAAGCAGGTAGCTGATTATCAAGTGAGTCTTCTGTGGCTGATTTGTTTTCATACTCACACGGTGGGTGTAATATCATCTTTTTGTAACAAACTATTATTACCAGAAAAAATGATGACAATGAAACAATGAAAATGGTTTGGAAACAATTTACATTAGCCACACATATTAAGAAAGATTTCAGTTAAACTTGCGATCTTTGCGAACTCCAGTTCAACACGATTCAAACCCGTATACTGGGAGAAAGTATCCACATTACATTTCCATTCCTTTGGTAATAAAGGCGTTATGTTTAGACTTCTTCATTCCAAGAACTTAATGGAACCGATTCCCAAGAGGACGCTACTCCGATTAATTCTCATATCCGAACATCTTTAACTAAATGGTCAATCGTTTTCTACCAATATATTAACATAATCTACATTTCTTACTGTCTCCTATTTTGTCTATGAAACTCATTCACTAACCCTCTAACTTAAGTGGCTCTTGGGGTTGTTATTTGTGAAAATCAGTAAAAGAAATACAGAACTTTTAACAGTAACAATCTACCGACAGGTTTGATATATAGCTATATATTGTCTTACTTCCCAATTCCACCGGCTTCAAACATCAGCTGAGAACATGATAATACTGTTAACACAACAAAAAGTCTTCCCTAGAGCAATGGCGTTTTTTTCTGTCCTACCTAAAGTGATGTAGTTTAAGACGTTTCTATAATGATATCCTTGTTGTATCCAATGCTTTCATTGACTTGATTTAGCGGTTGAGTCATACCGTAATGTTATATACGATGATACAGTTTGGGTGCATGATTATTATATTTTTTGTCGATAGTGTTCCTGTTCTGCACCAGGAGAAGTTTTCATGTGTCACTGATATCTGTTCGGAATTTCCTTATTCCTCGTTTACATTTGTTACTCAATTCCCATCATTTTGTTCCTGTTACCATCCCTGAAGTTGAACTGTGTTAACTCCTGGCCCAGTTGTATACCTACCACAGCTACACTGCCACAGCTTCACTATTGCTTGATTAGCAAATAGTTCCAATTTCTACAAGTGAGACAGTGAGAAAATTCTTTAACTTATTCAACTGTCGTTTATCTCGTAAAATTGATGCTATTATATGAATCAATTAATGACAACCACATCATTAATTTTAGCCTTCATGTATATATTATTATTATTATTGTTGGTAATAATAATAATAATAATAATAATAATAATAATAATAATAATAATAATAATGCTTCTTGCTCCGATAATAGCCATTCACGTCTGAGGCAATAACATTTTTATTTGTTTTCTGATTCGACCAATGCAGCCGGTAGGATTTATATCCCAAGTGAAATGCCTCACGTCTCGAGAATTACATCTCTTTTAAATTGTTTGCTATTAGACGTGGCCAGTAAAATTTCTTGTACTAACGACGAAATGAAAATAATCACTTAATACGCGGACAATACAATATACCGCATAGGCGCGTAAACGGAGAAGCCTCGTCCAGGCCCCATCATCAGTTCCATGATTTTCCCAAGCGCTTTCCTTACAAGATTTCCTTTCGGGTTCGCATATCTTTAATAGCCTGACTCGCACGAACAGGCGTCTCAGGGCAAACATACGGACGTGTGCCGTTTCAATAGTTGGGTCTAAATGAAATCTAGGAAGAAGAGAGTAGTCAAATCTCAGTACGTGTTCGGGATTAATAACACACCTATCTGCAAACAGTACTCTACATACTGTTCCTCATATATTCATATATTGAAGCCTACACACAGAGTGACACGCATATATTCACATATAGGCAAACATGCATATTTTCACAGACACTTTAGTGTATGTGTGCGTGAGAGTGTGATTTGTGCTTGCTTACAACAGGGCAGAGAATTTACAGATTTGATAATTGTATCAAAGAATATATTTTTGATTTTCAAGGTTGGAAGTGATTCCTCATTCGAAACTTTTACAGAACACAATCTTCTAAGCTTTTATTCCGTATACGTAGTAATTTAATAAATTAAACTCAGGTTCGGAAATATTGTTATGTGCTCATCGTTCAGCATAAAAGAAATGGAATATGAGTATATAACACTTGGCATATATATTTTTCAGCTTTCTTAGAACTCCCTTTCTTATAATATAACCGGTTGCTTAATAATGTATTAGCCCTGCGAGTACCTGAAAACTTCTCTTAAAGATTACGAATGAACTCTTAAAGACCGCTGTAAAATGCAGTTCCATCATTAACTGCTGCTAGTCGCTAAGCGGTGGGGATGGGGCATTCTACAGAAAATCATATGTTGGCCAAAACCAGCCGGAGAATACCGAATAAATTGAAATCTGAGGCGCATTATTACCATGGAAAAACAATAAATCTGATTCATTCTCTCAAAAATGATTCCTCACAATTTGTTTCGCGTGGAAGTTTTAACATGTTAGTAGAAGCCACTGTTAGTAGGCATTGCTATAGTCAGTTACCGTGATGGTATGTACCTGTTTTTACATCATTGACTATCGAAAACAGCTCCCCTATATATATATATATATATATATATATATATATATATATATATATATATATATATATATATATATATATATATATATATATATATATATATATATAGTCAAACCCTGACGATCTACCTAAGTGAAACCTTAGTAGGGTCGTCTGGCTAAAGGGGTTTGACTAGGTCTGCTCTACGTTTGTATCGAGCTCTTTAGTTAGTTGTTTACTCGTACCGGGATTTTTTCTTAGGGCCTTGAACCTATATCTGTGCGATTATTTTCGACAGACTTTCATCTTCCTGGCTCTTTTTTTTAAAACCTTTTTTCCCTTCGGGATTGATTTGGCTATTGTTAAATCAAGAATTCGAAGGTTTTTCGACACGAGTATAGTCACCTATATATATATATATATATATATATATATATATATATATATATATATATATATATATATATATATATATATGCACACGCACATGTTAGTACTTCGTATGTCCATTCCATGAAGTCATTCCTTGCAGATTGACCACAGACTCTCGATTGGATTTATAACAGGAGAGTTTCCGGGCCAATCGACAGTCCTTTGATTTCCTAACTTGTAAGCCTTGCTAGTGTGTTCATGCATCGTACGCTTCCTTGGAGTAACGTCAATTGCAGACAATGACCGTAGGACAACTAATCGAGAGATGAAACAATAGTGTATTGGCGTGATAAAAATCCGATACAATCACAGATGACGCAAACCGAATTCATAAATAATTACATCGGTCGCACAACAACATGCCTATCCAGACGCCTTACGTTACACCTATCTGACCGTAGCCTTATTAAAATCATTTAAACACACGCCAAACGTACCAGACTCGAATTCGAAACATACTAGTAGAAAACACACACATCCACCTCATCCACCCGTGAAAAAAGTTTAAAAATAATGGAAACCCTAATAATAAAAAAGAAAAAGCGAACATAAAACAATATTAAGTATGAAAAAGGCCACAATGTGATAAACTTGTTCTGAAAATAAAACATCTCTATAACACACTAAAGACATACACTTAACGTACACACTCAACTAAACCGAAAAAAGTAAAATCATCCTAGATAATGGCTAAAAGTATAGCTGAAAGCGCTCGAAAGTATAGAACATTTGGACACTCTATGTCTCAAAACACTTGTTCGAACAGAAGAAAAATTAAATAAAAAGCTTAATCGTAGTACCTTGTATGTCGTTTTTAATGAAACATGCATAAATGAAGGATTGCTGCCTAAATACACAATATATATATATATATATATATATATATATATATATATATATATATATATATATATCGATTACGATGTGTAAGGAATCTAGTGTTGATTTCTGGAGAAGCATTTACCTAAAAAAACATTATATGAAAAGCTAAAAAGGAAGAAGCCATCGCATTATAAGTCGAGGGAATATATGATGCTTTCCTTGTCGGTCTTAATTTTTATATTGTTTCTATTTAGGTAAACCTCTGAGAGTAAATGCACAAAAACCTGAAGAGTGAAAACAGGTATTTTGGAGCCGATTGCTTCGACTCTGCTTTGATTCAATGCATTTGTGACGAATGTGACCGTGTTTGTTTATCAAAAGTTTCATTACGAATTATAAACAGGGATATAGGATTGAATATAGACGTTACCATCAGAAGGAGACATTATTTTGTAACTTTTATCATAACTAATCTATGAACAAGTCTGTCCTGAACAGAGATGAGAAAATGCATAATATCAACCATGAAAACCTGACACAGGACAGTCAAATATCCTAAACTGCTTTGTTTATCAGAAATGTAATAAATCATTTAAAAGACATTCTCTTTTCAAAAGAATTGAAGAATCCATGAGTAGAGAATAAAGAAGCCGGTTTAATTTTCTGCAAAAAGAATAAAGTTAAAAAATCAAACTTTTGGGAAAATATCCGATGACGAGATGAAATGAAATTCAATCCTAGTGTGTTTTGATGCCTTCCAACATGTCTGATATCGTCGAGGCTTTGGCGGAGCATCCATATTTAAACATAATGAATACTGAAGTTTACGTCAGCATAGTAAAACATGTTACAGAAATTAAAATGTACCGAAAGGAAAAATCAGAAATACGACAACTATCCATCAATATGTATATGAAAGAATGCATACGGTCGTAGGGGAAAATAATTCTAAATAAAAGGGTTCAGTTCGACATTCCAACCAGCTGAAGAAGGCCGGAGCGTACAACGGCCGAAACGTTGTAATAAATATGGCGACAGAGATGAGAACAATAGTCCGAATAATGTAAATAATGTACTGTTACTTTCCCTTTCTCTTGCTATGATTACATCTCACGTTAATTCTCCCCTATCTTTGTCTGTTGTTTTCTTACGTTCATCTTTCTCGCTTTCTCTCCCCTTTTCTTTGATACCGTTTCACCTTAAACTTTCCTTTTCTTCATGTATATCTCTTTTCCCTTTCTATTAACCTCTAAAATATTTTCATCTATTCGATAGTGCAGTGCAAATATAATGGCGTCGTTGTCCTCAATATTACAAACAATAACTGAAAATAAGTACTTCCTAGCCAAAGATTGATTTTAAAATTTTAACAGTGTTTACATTTCTGGACGACAGCATATTCATATATTTAGTAATATAGTTTTTTATTTATATTTTATGAATATTCTTTAATTATTATAATAACATATATATCCGGTTTAATTGTGTAATATTTCACTAAAAATAGTTTAAAAATTAACTCTCTAGAAATATGATTTAGAACTACACACTTAGATGCGGTATTATATAACATTTCAAAACGTAATACATAGGATGTAGAAAAACAAATATATACACTCTAGTCCCAAATTCGCTTGTAACCGTGACAGAAATCATGGGAGACTACCGCGTTCTCGCTATATAAATTGCATCGAAATATAATACATATTCATTATTTGACAAATACGTTTAGCAAAAAACAACATTTGTTTTGTAATTTGTCACCTCTGATAAACAACATTTTAATGAAACTTCTATGACATGTTATTCAGTTATTTATACTGGATTTCCTCGAAAAAAAAGCATTCAGACAAACGGCCGGTTGCGTTGACGTCTGTCACTGCAAATCGAAGGCCACAATCTATCTTGTATATATACAGATGAAACAGATGTGATAAATATATTCTCGTCTAAATTACGCAAAAATGAAAATAACACTGATATCCAATATTAAAAGATATATTTGCCAAAAATACACAAAATTCTCTTGAAATACTAAGCAGTAAATTTATTCAATATAACCGCCATTGGATTTAACCTCGTCCTCTACACGACTTTGGAATCTCTGGACGATCTCCTTGTTTAATATTCTGAACGATCTGCTTGTTTAACTTGTTGAATGCTGCCCTAATCCTTGCCTTCAGTTCGTTATTGGTGTTACAAGAATTTTTGTTGGTCTCTCGTTCGACTACTCCCCACATATAAGAATCAAGAGCGGTGCAGTCTGGGGAGTGAGGTGACCAGATGAAAGGGGTGATGTGGTCACAGAAATTGTCTGAAAACCGTGACTGTTTTCGCCTGTTTGTGTGGCATAGTGCAGAGTTCTGTTGCCAGATACAGGCTTTTTCCAGCAGCCATCCTCTTGACCCAGAACAGCAATACCACTTCAATGTACTTGATGTAGGTCTTCGTGTTGAGTCTCAGGCACTGTGTGAAGATGAATGAAGGCATAACGTTGCTATCACTAGCGTTGTACGCTCCGGTTTACTTCTAGTGGTTCAAATGTCGAACTGAACCCTTTAATACGCTCACTGGCGTAGACTGTTCTAGTTCCACGTACCATGTGTCCTCATGGACACATCGAACTAGAACAGTCTAAGGATAAAAGCGTTAGTTAGATCCAGTGACAGGACCCAAAGAGTGTGAGTTCAATACTCGGTTAAGGCAGTGGAGAACTTGGAGATGGAAATTAACAGGAGATAACTGACATCCATTAGACATCGCATGTGGAAGTAGAACAGTCTACCCCAATGAGTGAAATAAAGGGTTCAGTTGACATTCCAACCAGCTGAAGAAGGCCGGAGTGTACAACGGCCGAAACTCTGTAATAAATATGGCGACATGTAAGTGACTAGGGAGGAAAACAAAACAAAATACCAATTTGTGGGGTGGGTGTTGGTGAGAGATGTCTGATTTGATCCAAACATTAATCAAATATAGATAAATTTCGGACAAATAACAAACTTTCTTTACAGCATATCGTCCGATCATCCCAACAATATGAGATATTGCACCCCACCCAACGAATATAAAATGCTGATTTCCTGAACGGTAATTGCAAATGAATATCCTGCAAATGAATTGTCTGGGTGTCAGTAGCACTCATTAATAACACTCTGAATCCAAACTCTCTATTTTTACATTCGCGGTCCCTAAACAAATCCACTCCAGTATATGATGTACACATATTAATAATGTTATTCACAAAGTGAAATTGGCATGTTATGCGGTTAGTAAAATGCAATGTTTTCAAATAATCCAAACATGTAACTTGATATGAGAGTCATCCTTTGATTACGCCATCCCTGACTTTTGGTTAAGTCAGATTACTGAATTTAGTACAGCCTTTTGTATCTTACAATAAATAAACCTGCAATTATTTTTGACAACTACGTAAATATAATTTTACCATTCATATCAATACTATTTCTAAGTTTATTATTTTATTCATTTATTTATATATCTATTTAGCCATTACAGGTTTAGTCTGATAGATTTTCATAACAAAGCGTCACGAATAAAAATTGCGCTCTCTAAAGTAAAAGGCGTATATTGGTTTTCGAAGATATCCCGCCGATAAGCTGACTCGTTTATCTAAATTATAGCTACATTCTAAATTTCAGTTTGGTAATAATCGGACTGTTATTGAGTGCCGAGCTTAGTATATTAATGGATTACTTAGAGAATTACATAATATTTACAGTTCTACTCTAGAAAAGTAACGTTAAATAATATTAATTTTAGAATAGGTTTACTAATTAACGTCCGTTTTTTACCAACAAAACATAGTAAAGCATAATCGGCATACGCATCGTCAAATATATTTGGAGCGACGCTGGTTCTCACTAGGTGCTTTGATATAACATTAGACCAACATAGGCTAAGCTTAGGAAAATATTTGTTCTATCTTAGTCGAAAATTCAAATAACGTTTTCTTCACATTCCCACTTTATTTGCTATCATTTTTAGATTTAGATTTTTCCATCTCCCATTTTGTTTACTCCATCCCTGTAATCTACGATCTTTTTCTTCACATTTATTTTCCTACTCATTTTTCAGTTGATTTCCTTAATTCACAACCCATCGTGTCGTACTTTAGACTTCTTTTAGTTGTGTGCTTTACAATTATTCTCCGTCAAACTCTTCCTCTTTCTAAATAAAGTCTTCATTGTCGTTCTTTCTTTCTTTCTTTCTTTCCGTCGTTCCTTTCTTTATATTCACTCTCTTTCTTTCTTTCTTTCTTTCTTTCCGTCGTTCCTTTCTTTATATTAATTGTCTTTCTTTATTTCTTCCTTTCTTTCTTTCTTTCTTTCTTTCCGTCGTTCCTTTCTTTATATTTATTCTCTTTCTTTCTTTCTTCCCTTCTTTCTTTCTTTCTTTCTTTCTTTCATTCTTTCTTTCTTTCCGTCGTTCCTTTCTTTATATTCATTCTCTTTCTTTCTTTCTTTCTTTCTTTCTTTCTTTCTTTCTTTCCTTTTTTCTTTCTTTCTTTCTTTACGTCGTTCCTTTCTTTATATTCATTCTCTTTCTTTCTTCCTTCCTTCATTTCTTTCTTTCTTTCTTTCTTTCTTTCTTTCTTTCTTTCTTTCTTTCCGTCGTTCCTTTCTTTATATTCATTCTCTTTCTTTCTTTCTTCCTTCCTTCCTTCCTTCCTTTCGTTCGTTCTTTCTTTCTTTCTTTCTTTCTTTCTTTCTTTCTTTCTTTCTTTCCGTCGTTCCTTTCTTTATATTCATTCTCTTTCTTTCTTTCTTTCTTAATCTCAATCTTTTTATTCTTCTCTCCAACTCGAGTTTTCGGATAATCTTACAACCTAAGCCTTTCTCTGATTTTTATTCTCATTTTCTCTTTTAAATCTGCCATCGCTTTTCTCCGTATCAACGTCACTCTCAGTTGTTACCCCTCACTATTTGTAACTTTTTATCTCTATTATTTTTCTAATTGTCTGTACATGTGGACGAAAATCAGACCGAATGAGTATTATCGTGTATTTGTGTGTGTGTACTTATTAGAAAGTCTATTCCTCTTTGATTCTCTCTCTCTCTCTCTCTCTCTCTCTCTCTCTCTCTCTCTCTCTCTCTCTCTCTCTCTCTCTCTCTCTCACGCTAGCACCAAAGGTTCTACGTATCCGGTCAAATGATCGTTCCAATTGGTACACAGCTCCGATAAAAGTCTAAAACAAACGACAACACAAGACAAGTCAACAGAAGAACATGCCAAATCTTCGTCACGTAGCTGAGCGGGGTGAAGGAAATTGTGCAAAAACAGCCCGCGCATGCATCGAACGTGTGTACATACAAAGAAATACACAAATCCCAACTGCAGGATTTTTCCATGTTTTGCTCTGCTGACGAGGCTGGGGTGAAATAGGATATAATCATGGGAAGTGTGTACCGAGTATTTTAAGGAAACTTAATTCCTGCTTTGAAAAAAAATCTAATATTGAAGAAAAGAAATAAAAAGAGAGTAAATATGGAAAAGAAAGAGAAAAAAAGTAAAGATGGAAAGAATTTCAAAGAAAATTGAATCAATATGGGGATTAATTGAAAGAAACAAAGAAACAAAGAAACAAAGAAAGAAACAATGAAATAAATAAAGAAACAAAGAAAGAACATCAAAGACAGGCATACGGAAAAAACCTTGGAAGAAAGAAAGGAAGAAAGAGAGAAAGAAAGAAAGAAAGAACATCAAAGACAGGCACACGGGAAAAAAACCTTGGAAGAAAAAAAGAAACAAAGAAACAAAGAAACAAAGAAACAAACAAAGAACATCAAAGACAGACACACGGAAAAAACCTTGGAAGAAAGAGAAAAAAAAAGACAGAATGTAAGATCAAATAGAGAAATGACATCGAATAAAGAAGAAACGTAGGAAAAAGGAAGAAGGAACATCAAGTAAATGCAGATGCACAGGAAAAGAAAGTAAGAAAGAAAGAAAAAAAAGATGAAAGAAAGGAAAACAGATTAATAAGAAAGAAAAAACGAAATAAAAACATATACACGTAAGGGAAGTAAAAAAGGAAGTATGAAGCAAGAAGGAAAGAAATATGAATAAAAACATGAAGCAAACAAAGCAAATAGTACAGAAAGAAAGAAAGAAAGGAAGGAAGGAAGGAAGGAAGGAAGGAAGGAAGAAAGAAAGAAAGGAAGGAAGGAAGAAAGGAAGGAAGAAAGAAAAGAAAGAAAGAAGTAAGTTAATAAGGAAAAAGAAAGAAAGAAAACAAGAGAATCAAAGAAAGACTTGGTATAAGAAAGAAATAAAAGATAATCATATTGAAAATAATGAAAAGCGAAATATTACAATGGAGAATAGAAAAAAAGAATAAGAACTGAAATTAACTAAAGACAATATAAAATATATCGAAGGTAATTAAAAGATATAGTCATCCACAGACACACTGTCTCGCAGTCCATCAGTGTGGCTAGACGTCC
>OZ038484.1:9865553-9883053 GCA_964036315.1 Acanthosepion esculentum | reverse complement strand
GCTCATAAATGGATGAAGTAAAATATTATTCATTTCTAAGCATCGATCTCATATGACCTTGTTTTGTCCTAAGCTTAGTGAATTTCAAGAAAAGACAGAAATGTAACTATTGATTATAAAGTAGAAAATATCTCTGAATGGTGTTAATGTACAACTGATGAAGGAGGAAAGAAAATAATGCAAAAACCTATGCCATGTCAATGAGTGGCATTTCCCTTTGGAAACCATCTGGGAAGACATTTTGATAGTCAACTGGGGCGTTTTCTTTTTATAATTTTATTAAATGTGTTATTTATTTCGCTATTAATGTATTTGATATCATATCCAGTCATATATTTTTATGAGCAACCTCCGGGAATACATCGTTCCCTACAGCAAAGAATAGGAAAGAATCCTGTCGAAGTAATTCGCTAGAAACCGCCTCATCAGAATTTCAAGAATTGAGGACATGTGCGAAATGACTTTGTAGAAGGAGATACATTAAACTTAACTCGGCAAGACAATGCTATATAACAGGGAAGCTTTATTAAATGACTATGTTGGACCTGCATTCCAGCTGAAGAAACACTGCCTTCTTTTTATAATTCTGGGTTTACCCTTATCTGGATCAATGATCATTGATGGGAGATGTCTGGAAGAATTACGGAACTGTATAACAATTGCAATAAAAATGGATATAATAAAATCAAACAACAGAGAAAAAAACAATTTATAGTTGAATAGGAAACTGTTTATATTTCTTGAGGACACATGGCTTTAGTTAGATCCAGTGAGAGGAACCAAAGAGTGTGAGTTCAATACCTGGCTAATGCAGTGGAGAACTTTCAGAGGGAAAATTAACAGGAGATAACTGATAACTGATAACTGATATCCATTAAACAAGGCACGTGGAACTAGAACAGTCTACCCCAGTAAGCGAAATAAAGGGTTCAGTTCGACATTCCAACCACGTGAAGAAGGCCGGAGCATAAAACGGCCGAAACGCTGTAAATATGAGGACAATAGTCTGAATAATGAAAATATCGATAAGCTTAACCGATTTCGTTCCTCTATATTCAAAGCCCTATCCAGTGTTGCGAAATGGGCAAAACGTTTAAAATAGGAAATTTGCAACATTTTAAAACGTCCTTAAAATTGTGCTGTTTATTTACTAATTTAACTTAGCAAACACTTATTGAGTGGTGCCCGTTTTCTATGCGTGAGAAGACCACGTTATCTTGAAAATGTGTAACCTTATTTTAACTTCAATTAGAAAATCCCCATTGGCACCACTTAGATATATGTAACTATGTGAGTAAAAACGTTACTCTTTAGTTTTCTACGTGTATGTATATTTAGGTGTGTGTAATCGCCTATGATTTTTTTAAAATTTTTTTCTCTGTGTATTGACATTTATAAGCTGAAGTATCTGTCTACGCTCATTAGGACTTGAATTATGCTAGTATGACAGAAAATGACACTTTAACACTAATGGTGTTAAATGATGTTTTTTTTTCAGTAACTATACGAAATTGATAAAATTATTATTACACGTAAAGCGTAATTTATGTTTTAATTTCGCTCCACAATTTCAAACATGCTAAGCTGTAAGAAATGATATGTGTAAGTAAGAGATTTTAAAATATACATATATTAAATATATATTCAATGAAAGTCTTAAATTAAAATGTTTTTCAAAAAGCAGGAATTACTGTCTTTATAATAATTGCAGACGTTAAATTATAGACTTAACTGAACTGTTAGAAAGGGTATTTTATTTAGGAAATGACTTTTCCAACTATAGAAAAGAGTAGGTACCTTCACTTTTTGCAGAAAACAGAATAGCATAATGAAAAAGACCACAGACTAAATAAAACAAAGTTTTATCGTAAAACTTTTTATGTTATTATTAAAAGGAAAGGCCAAAGTATTTTTTGATTATTTTTCGAAATTTTAAAATCTTTTCCAACACGTTCTAAATTTTGTTTTGTTTACGGTAGCGGTAAAACAAATGTGCAAAAACGTAATTGTAATGGCTACCATTACGATTACTTTTTTGCACATTTTTCCGATAAAAACACATTGATTTGAAAATTCTTGAAAACATCTAATAATTGTCGAATTTTAATGAAACATCCAGGACAGGTTCACAAATAAATGAATATATTTTTGAATATTTTTAGTTTTAGAAAATCTTGGTACAAATATAATTTTACATATGCTGTCCCCACCCACCAATTACTTTATTTCAGAACGCAGGTATTTTTTTTCTTTATAAAAATTACAAAAGTTAAATTATAGATTTAACTGAACGGGTAGAAATTGTATTTTTATTTAGAAAATGAATTTTCCTACAATATAAAATAGTTAGTTCCACCACAATACCAACAAATAATTTTTTGCGTTATATCATACACATTTGACTAGAGCACCGGTTATGTAAATATTTATTTTACTGCGATTACAAAAGAATATAGCAACTGATATTAGTATGAATCGAGTTACGTAGAATAAACTGAGCAAAGACAACAAATTAAAAATATAATTGATAATTAATATGAAACGAGTTACGTAGAATAATCAACTGAGCGCAGACAACACATTAAAAATTTAATTAATATTAAAACGTCGTGGACGTTCGTATCTGTTGACGATTTCTGAGGGTCGTGACCTTTCTCGTTCACTGAGGTTAAGTTTAAATATCTCTGATTCATCGAATGAGCATACAGACAACAAATGTTGACTGACTCGACATTGACCTTTTTCGAAATGTTTGACCTTTACGTCGTACAATGTCCGAAACCTAATCATCGTGAGTATGATACTCTCAATAACCTGGAGCCATATCTGGCTTAGTCTAGTAAATACATACATAGTGTTGAAAAGGTAATCCTGTAAACGCCGTTAGTTCTTTACTGTCTGACTTTAGTTTGGCAATAGAAACCGATATAATATAAAAGTGTAATGTATATACCAGTAGAGGTGATGGTTAATTCTTCGGGAATTAATTAAATATTCTGTCTTGTCCAAGGGGATTTATAAATGCATTAATGGAGAAATTAAGCGCTATCATTTTCGATATCTAGAAACTGTTTTATTTTTAAATCATCCCAAGCAAGGCAAAAGCTCCACTAAGATGCAAGGCGTTACTGAGTGTGAAAGAATATGAGAAAAATTAAAACATTATACAGCAGAGAGGACAATAAAAGAAAAAGGCTTAAAATGACAAAAGAAAGCGATTGATATTGCTCTGAAATTTTTGAAGAACAATGTTGACTTGAAATCAAAAAGTCGCGACAGATTTTCACTAGCAAGAAGTGTAAGAGAATTTGTGTTAATCTATCACAATTTTTGCAAAAAAAATTAAAAATATTGTTTAAATTTCACAGATGTAAATTTCCTCAATTTGTCAAATATGCATGCGAATGTGATACTTATGGTTTTACTCCATTACTATACAGGACACAGAGGCGTATTTATAAAAGTTATCATGCTAGTAAAATAACTTCTGTCTCACGAATCTAGGAGTGCTAATATTTGGACCGGCTACAGCAAATATATTACAACCCAAATATAACGTATAATATTTATAATTTAAATAAGTTACATTTTTTTATCTACATTAAGATAAATCAAATATTTTATGAACTTTATTTCGAATTTTAGATGATGTATTGTGAGTTGCAATTAATTTTTGACTAGTATATTTTCTTTATGATTTGTCTCGCTTTTTAGGTCACTTATTGAACATTTCTAAGCATCGTAAATCGGACGTTAAGAATATAATTTCTGCAACGCTGGATTGCGTACCTCCTGAGTTTTCTTAATATCGGAATATTATTTTCAGGGTCGACACGGAATACATCATGTTCTGTTATAATTTTTATAAATTACCAAAGACTTTTCACAGGTCTAAGTAATTATAATTATTATATATCATTATATTATGTTATATATTATATAAATTATAACATTATATGATATTGATATATTGGCATATTATACTATTATATCATTATATTAATATATCCTTATATTATATTGTTATATATCATTATATCATAATTATCATATGAAACACAAAGAAAAATAATGACATAATCAATATACTGACAATCAAAATCACTTCACCCAAAAGGTGAGAAAATAAGACTTCATTATACAGTAAATAGCGATAACAGATACTGAACTCGGGAAACATACAACCTTCTGCAAATTAATTGAAACAATAGTTTTAGTTACCTTTCTTTCGCCATACAGTCAGTTTTAGACCCACTGGAATGACAGGGTGTAATAGATTCCTATTTCTTTCCTCAGATTAGGTCATTTTCAGTGGTGTGCAGTAATATGAATCTATTTTGGGGGAATACGATGAAATTTGTTTGATCTTGAAAAATATTGCGTCATCCGTGATTGCACCAGATCCTTAACACGGTCAGTCACTATTGTCTCGACTGGCGATTAGTTGTCCTACGGCCATTGTCTGCGATGAACGTTACTCCAAGGAAGCGAAAGAACATTGTAACGCTGCACGAACACACTGGCAAGCCTTATAGAGAGAGATCGCGGATATTGTTGGTGTCAGCTTTTCAACTGTCAATCGTATCATCAAGACGTAGAAATAAACCTGTTCCCTCTGTCCAAAACGTAAAGGGAAATTCGGCCGGAAGTACTAATATGTGCACTGGGACATGTTTCAGAGAAAAAATACGAAAAAAGTAAATAATAATGGAATTATTCGTTTTGCTTCAATTAATTTGCACGACGGATTTACCCGTTTTGTTTCAATTAATTTGCACAACGGATTTACCCGTTTTGTTTCAATTAATATGCACGACGGATTTACCCGTTTTGTTTCAATTAATTTGCACGACGGATTTACCTGTTTTGTTTCAATTAATTTGCACGACGGATTTACCCGTTTTGTTTCAATTAATTTGCACGACGGATTTACCCGTTTTGTTTCAATTAATTTGCACGACGGATTTACCCGTTTTGTTTCAATTAATTTGCACGACGGATTTACCCGTTTTGTTTCAATTAATTTGCACGACGGATTTACCCGTTTTGTTTCAATTAATTTGCACGACGGATTTACCCGTTTTGTTTCAATTAATTTGCACGACGGATTTACTCGTTTTGTTTCAATTAATTTGCCCAATGGTATATTTTCATCAAAAGTTGTTTTAATTGAAAGATGATATAAATTTCAGCCTAAAGCAGCACTCGTTGCTCGGTCATAGAAAATCAATTGTTTCCATTTAAGGAACCAGCTAATAATTCCATTACCATTACCATATGAATTTTCACGCCAGAAGTGCACGTTCCTTCCCCCAGTAGGTCCTTCAAGGATTATCTAGTACAAGGAGACTCGCAAGCTGCGGAATCATAAAAAAAAACAATACGTGTCATCATACACATATTCCATACAACAGTTTTATTTACCTACCAATGAAAACATCAGCTAAAACTTTGGGTTCAAAACTATTATTGAACAATACCTAACTTGTAAGACTTTATTCACTGGCGAAAAAAAACAACAAGAAATATATATATATATAATATAGAAAAACAACTGAAAAGTTGCAAATTAAAAAAATTGAATGTTTTTTTGTGAAAGTATTTATATATATATATATATATATATATATATATATATATATATATATATATATATATATATATATATATATATATATTTGATATTACAGATCGGACCAGATCTTTCTTCCGTAATGGCTTTTTTCAGAGGTTTGTTTACATTAAGTAGCGTCCGTCGCGAGACGCGGACGTCACGTGATATGGAATGCAACTGTGTTTGAATATTTCTAACGTAAATCTAACTGTAGTAATATTTTAGATGTAGTTTAAAAAAGTTTTTTAACTATATCTAACAAAATTTTTTTTGTTTAACTATTGAAATATTTATAAAGATTTAAAATACCCAAGTCTTTATATATATACATATATAAAAGTGAACATAGAAGTCAACACTTAGAGGCGACAGTCTGTTTTATGCTAGATGCAATCGTCAGGCAACTTGCAAGACGATTGCATCTAGCATGAAATTGTCGCCTCTAAGTGTTGACTTCTATGTTCACTTTTATATTTACACACGCTCTATCTCTGATATTGAGCACTTTATCCCATAAATATAGCACACTTTAAGACTATATTTTTTCATATATATACATATGTATATACATACATACATACATATATATATATATATATATATGTGTGTGTGTGTGTGTGTGTGTGTGTGTGTGTGCGTGTGTGTGTGCGAGTCTTTCATAATAATAATATTCCCAGAGAATTTATCGAATAGAGAAAGATGCCTTTCCCACAGAGATGCAAAATTAGAAACAGGAAAATCTTCTTAGAAACTAAGCAACGATTACTGAAGTGTTATGTAATCCCGGCCCATCTATAGGTCAGTGAATATTGAACAATCTCCTCAGAGATGTAGAGGAGACGTGAGACTTCAGAAATGTGTACTGAACAAGTGAGAAACACGGATGTTTTAGGGGAAATGAAAACAAGACAGACACCAAACAATTGAAATAGAAATTTCTCGGCCTCTTCATGCGGAAAGAGATCTCAGAGTGAATAACCTACCCAAACATCACGTGCAAAAGGGTTGACAGAACAAATAATATGAATTTGTGGAGTGAAGTGATCTCCCACGTCATGAAACTACAAATTTCAAATAATAAAAAAAGTTTACTTTATTGAATACTGAAATGTGTTTTGCCAAATCCATTTCATATTTACAATTGATTTATTATAGATAACCTCTTATAAATTGTTCGACATTATATTTGGAATTCGTCATCGACAGGAAAGGCATTTACTCCGGACAAAGAGGTCTAACTGTCATGTTCTTAGGATTCAATCAGTTTCAATTAGTTTCGTATCTCAGGTGTTTCAATTCCTTTGACAAAGGAAATCCATTGATCAAAACGATTTGGTCTTTTACGTGAGTCCCATCATAAAACAGACTAACGTGTGTATATGTATATGTCGCTCTCCCTGTCTCTCTCTCAATATATATATATATATATATATATATATATATATATATATATATATATATATATATATATATATATATATATTATAATTTTATCATATAGACAAAACCATTTTACTCACTACCTAGTGAGGTAGTGAGTAAAATGGTTTTGTCTATATGATAAAATTATAATAAATAAATAATTATCGCTTTACTATCGGTATTGAGCCCTGTTTTGAATTAATTCTGTGAACGTTGGAATTTATATATTACTTTCGTTCTCATCGCATCGGATATATATATATATATATATATATAAGTTCAAGTTGGGACAGGAACACGACCGATTTATTATCAGCCGGAGATTTTAACACCTAGGTTTTTTCATACATACTCCAGTGACCTAGAGGACTCAATCCGGTAGGAGAGTCTTGCAATATATATCTCTATATATATATATATATATATATATATATATATATATATATATATATATATATATATATATATATATATATATATATATATATATTAAAGAAATCTACAAAGGGGAATAAAACTATTCTGCATTTCAAAATATTTAGTCTCCTCATTCCTCCCTATGACGAAAATGAAATCCTAAATTTAATCTTCGTCCTATCCCAATGAAAGACAAACGAAATATATTTAACATACATTTCGATTGGTTCCAAAAAAGCCCCCAAATGTTATATCCTACATTCGTATTTTCTTATACTTTTTTTACATCTTTCAGAACCATTTTCTCAAGCTGGACTGCAAAGTCCTAAAAACCTGAGTGGAATCAATTAAAAATATTATATAAAAAATCGGTAGAAATTACGCAGCGATTATTTCAATCAACTGCGTTACTTAGAGCGATTACTTCGCTACTTATTTTATAATCTATCTGAAACAGTAAACTGATTTGTACTTAAAATGTTTTATTAATTATTTTGTTTTAAATTAATTTAAATCCCTATGTATTATTTGTAATATTTATGATGCAAATGAATTTGACTATTAGAGCAAAGGAAGACTATTTGAAAATGGATCACTATCAGGAAATACTGAAGGCAAAATGGACAGTGAAATGCAGCCAGTTGCCTACATACAAAGTTTGTGCAAATAGGTGGCAGAATAGAAATTAGGAGAGATAGAAAAACAACTTTATAAGAGTTACAAATGACAGGAAATTGTGGAAAGCCATGGAGAAGAAGAAGAAGAAGAAGAAGAAGAAGAAGAAGAAGAAGAAGAAGAAGAAGAAGAAGAAGAAGAAGAAGAAGAAGAAGAAGAATGTTGTTGTTGTTGTTATTATTAATCAGATAATTATTTTTGTTTATAAATTGTTTGCTTATTTCCTGTTAAACAAAAGGAATTTGAAATATTTGGTACACTTCACTTTATAAGTATTTTAATACGCAAATTTTTCTTCGAATGTCTATTGAACGATTGTGGATAAAATATAATGCTATTATCACCAACATTGCCATAGTATTTTTAAATTTTTCTCTAAAAGAGTAACTAAAGTTTAAGCTAATATCTCCAGTTTCCAAAGTTATTGCATATTTGGTAGTGAGTTAAATTCAGAGATCCAGATATAGACACTTTTGTGCATGTTCTGAAAATGTAAGGCACGTTGATGAATGAACTGAGCAATTCAAGTCAAATTTAATTTCAGACAATCATGATGTCCTTCTAGTCTAGTTGCTGAAATAGAATTATGACAGATATAGAAGGCATACGAAACTATCGGAGCAAGGGTCTGCTGTACTGGAGTGACACTGGGCGAGAAAAGGAAAAGGGTATTAACAATAAAAGCCAACTCTTCCATAACGCAGTTAGGGACTTTGCTAGTTACCGGTCGCCCCTTTCCCACTTCGATGTTCTTTTCTGCTATTCAAAATCGTCCCCAATAGGAGAAGCTTCGAGCGGCAATCTTGAGATTCGAACGAAACATGTGTCGTTAATAAGGGAAGCAGTTGTTTAATCGCAGAATACCAACACAGACAGATAATACTTTAAATACACAAGACATCACTTGGCCTAGATTTGCAAAACAAAGGACAAGTCCAGTGCCAATGACCGGAAGCTATTTAGTGTATTTGAATTCAAGTGCCGCAAGCGAGCGGTAAGTTGGCTGGCGGGAGTGATGCGCGTTAGGTTGCTAGGTTTGAGCTAAATGTTAACGGGAAGCAAGGGGTAAAGGAAGAGTTGAATCGAATATGAACAGGCTAGGGTGAAGGTCAAAAACAGGACCAAGAAGTATTCGGATCAGATGTTCAGCAAAGGAGTGTCTTGATTTGATAAAATTGCAAATGAAGAAATCGGATTCACAGCTTTGTTTTAATCTCAGAGTTAATTTGAAAGACTGAGATGAAGAAACAACAATTTTTTCCTTCCAAGTCACATCGTCACTAGATTAACACCGCCAAGTCACGCAGTGCCATATTTGCGCAAAAGATAGCATTATTTTCTCTGTAGTGATTCTCGCTTGTTCATGTAAAAAGAATAAAGTATGTCCAACATAGCATTTTTTTTAATTAAGGTATATGTGTCAGGCAAAAGGCCGAATGTTGAGAGCTTGATCAAAAATAGATACATCCACTTTTTCGCTGAAAAAAAAGCAGAATAACATGATGAAAAAAGACGCTAAACTTAATAAAAACTAACATCAACATGTTTACGTTATGAGGAAAGACAAAAATATTTTTTTCTAATTTTATTAGATTTTTATAAACATATAAAATTTAGGTTAAAAATCTTGTTTTTTTTTTGCGTCAGCGGTGGAAAAGAGCTGATTATGAAACATTCAGAGAGATTTCTTTCCTGTAAAAAGATTTTTTAATACAGATATTTATATTACGATGAATGACGACAAAAAGGGTACTAGTCAGTTATTTTAGCAAACAAAATCGATTACAATCAATATAATTTCTGTTTGAAAGCTGATTTTTAAGTTTTAAAATTCCCTTTAAAACTTATTAGGAACTAATGCCGTTACCTAATAAAAGAGGCCGTTCTTTTTATATCTCTTGAGACTTGTTAATCTCGTCGCGACAATAAGGACGCCAATGAGTATGTGATTGTCTATGAGCTTCAGATTTCCTTATTTCCAATACTAAAGTAATACGTAAATTGTTACTTTATTTTCCCTCAAAACGTGATGTCCCCCTTCTTCTTCTTCTTCTTCTTCTTCTTCTTCTTCTTCTTCTTCTTCTTCTTCTTCTTCTTCTACTACTACTACTGTTATTATTATTATTATTATTATTATTATTATTATTATTATTATTATTATTATTTAACTGATAGATTAAAACCACGGAGACAACATTTTATTGAAATGGTGATTATGAATATTTATAGTAATGGAAATATTAGACGTTTCCATATAAGGAAACCTCTGGCCTTTATCAACTGAGCCGCTAGTGCCAGCCTAGTTACGTCTGCCTTCAATCCATAGTCAACGGGCTGGGATCAAAGTTTAGTTCCAATCATGAGGAGATAGTCATAACCGTATGGGATACGACTATCTGGCCAGGGTCACACAACTGATAAGCAAGTGTGTTAGCGAATGATATTGACTGTAGGGAATTCACCAAGATATATGCAAGTACATATTAACACAGTTCAAATATGATAAGAAGCCACGAGATCAAATCCTTGTGAAAGATCATGGCATTATTATTTTACCCGAGTTTGTGAAATTTTAAACTTCCAAGCGATTACTGTAGTGAAATCTTCAGAAACTCCGCCACCATTTTCTTCTGTACTTCATTGAAGGGATCATAATTAATAATAATTTTTCTCGTTAAACTTTATAGTCAACCGCATTATTTTTTTATGTAAATGCTTTGTAATCACACGAAACCTCGCATATTCCCGTACTTATTTTATATTGTAAGATTTGCTAATCACAATATATATGAGAAAGAAAAAATATTAGATTGATAAACCTTTCCTATTTGCTCCATATCTTATCATTCAATCGGATTCCGATTCGTACTTGATCATGACCGCAAATCATGCAAACCCCCCCCCATATATATATATATATATATATATATATATATATATATATATATATATATATATATATATATATATATATATATATATATATATATATATAATTGTTTATTTAAAAATCATAACATAAATATGTTATAAAATGACTACAAAAATAGCCATAGTGATCACTTGATAAGACACCGGAGGTGTTGAAACAAAATGGCTATTTTTGTAGTGATTTTATAACATATTTATGTTATAACTTTTGTATAAACAATTATATATGCGCTACTCTGTATTGAGCACTCTTTTAAGAATAGAAATTGTTGGTTAGTGGAATTTATTCCGTATACACCAATCCTAGACTTGGATACACACACACACACACACACACACACACACACACACACACACACACACACACACACACATATATATATATATATATATATATATATATATATATATATATATATATATATATATATATTAATCTGTATACATAATATTCCACGCCGATAGTACGACTCGGATTTTATATATATATATATATATATATATATATATATATATATATATATATATATATATTTGTGTATTTAGGCAGCAATCCTTCTTTCAAGCACATTTCATTAAAAACGACTGACAAGGTGCTTTTATTTAGTTTTTTATATAATTTCTCGTGCGATCTAATAAAGTTTTTCTTTCCCGAGGATAAATTATATAAAAATTTTATATTGTTATACGTTTTTTATGAGGACACAGATATTCAAGTAAATGCTTCGTTTATAATAAAAAGTATTAACAAAATTTACCGGCCTGAATGGCCGCGAATTTCATAGAAATTATGTGTCCGGTAAATGTTGTTAATACTGCATACTAAAAATAGAGCATATACTTAAATATTTGTGTCTATATAAATACTGTATAACAATAAAATATTAATATAATTGTTGGACTTTTCAAAATTATATATATATATATATATATATATATATATATATATATATATATATATATATACACATATATATGCATGGTACTACGCTTAATCTTTTTATTTAATTTCTCTTGTGTTCGCGCAAAAGCTTTTTTTTGGGGACACACAGTGTGTAGAAACTGTTCAAATGTTCTATAGTTCCGAGCGCTTTCGGCTATACTTTTAGCCATTATCAAGGATGATTTTCTTGTGAACTTGTCGGCATGCTACTATTATGGAGGCTCAGGTATACTTTTGATTGTGAGAACACTGGCCTGTACAGAGATGACGGATTTCTACTTCTACGCAAGACTAAGCCGCAGAAACAGTCCGGCTGAGGAAAGAGCTCATCACATTCTTCAACTGCACGTTGATCAACTTTCTTTCCATCTCTCCAGAGAAGTGCACATGCCCTATAAGTAACGTTATAACCATATTTACATTCGTAAAAGATCTCACCACCCACCTATTAACCTTAATAGTCTTGCAAATTCGTGCAACATAGGCTCTCTTCCAACTCCAGTGATAAACACATCTTTGACAAATACAAAACCAAATATGTTGACGCACTATATAAAAGCAAGCACAATATTAAACTGGAGATGCATATATATATATATATATATATATATATATATATATATATATATATCGGTTGGTTAAGTAAAGCAGTCTTTCAATGCCCCCCCACAACTTGTCGACCATCACCTCCCGTCCAAAGTAAGAGATAGTCACATGCTTTCGGCCATGGAATTCAGAAAAAAAAATCATTTCAGAATCAGCATCATTCATCCTCACTAATTCAAGCAATTTCCATTATTTTGTTGGCATCAGACATTCAAAATAATATACAATATAAAATTAATTTACTTCAACAAATAAAATATTATTTGTTATATTTCCAGATTATAAATTAGCTTAAATTTGAAACAAGTAATCAATGTAATGATAAGACGGAGAGCCGCGTTCGAATTGCAGTCGTTTTCCTTAATTACATTGACACTTTGGTAAGTTATGAATCCATCACTTCTTCTCCCAGCTATGGGTAAAATATTAGGACACACTGTGTCTTATATCCTTGGCTGGCGACCAGTCCGCTGCAGAAAGAATCGACAAACTCCTGCGAGAAAATCTTCTGCCTAGTCAGTCGAAAGATATATGAACGCCCAAGCGTGTATCTCGTATGGCACTTAACTGATTGAACCATTTTGTGAATGTTAATGACTGTATGTCTCCCGCTCATAGGGTACCTAGAGAGTAAGTCAAACAGAAAAATATAATCGAGTTACCCTTTTAACGAATTTCTGAGAGGGGAGGATAAAACTAACACTAAATGAAATATTTTAGAAAGACTAAGCGAGGAAACTTTCTGCAAGGTATAATAAGTCACGTTGGAAATAAATATACCACATAAAAGAACAATCTATTTTGATGTGAAATATAGGAACATGAAGATATATATATATATATATATATATATATGAACATAATAAAATAGGCAGCATATATTTTACATTACAAAGATTCAAGGTATGATTAACTCTTTGTAATATATACATATATATATATATTTAATAAAGACATACCTCTTTAAGGTTCCATATAATAAATTATTTCACCATAGCCCTTTTAAAGGACAGCGGATCATCAGATTTTATTTCCAAAGTTTGAATCGAAAAATGAAAAGAAATTTACACATATATGACGGGCAGTAATAAGTAAATTAACGAAGTAAGGGAGTGAGGGGGATACCCATACCGATTACCTATCCTTTCGTAAACTAAATATAAATATATATATATATATATATATATATATATATATATATATATATGCTCTACAAGTTTGTATCTGTTATACATAACACATTTTAAAAAATAGAAAAAACATTAAAAAAAAACATATTTCAAATTGCATTATATTTTTTCGTCTCGGATGATTCAGGATTTTACTAAAAACAAAATAGGTTCCATGACTGAGGATGACCGGAAGACCCGTCGAAAGTACTTGCATTTTTAAGGAAGACCTAATACAGTTTATAATTTTACAAAACAAGGCTAATAACATTCATCGAGTGATTAGTGGGTTAATGCATCTTTAAAATTTAGTTAGCGAATGGAAAACGCCATTTTATATCATTAAATTTACTAATTTTTTGTATGAATGATTCATTGTAATCTAAATTAAACCGCACTGAATGTCTAACGTTCATAGAAAGTAAGACAAGCTGAAAAATAATCGAGCTATCCTATTAATGAATTTCTAAGAAAGGAGGATAATGCCAACACAAATGGAAATATTTTAGGGAGACTAAACAACGGATGTTGCGGCGAGGTATAATAAACCACGTTGAAATAAAGATACCACGTAAATGAAGAATCTATTTTGATGTGAAATATATGAAGACATATATATATGAAGATAATTTATGATTGTAAAAATTTTATATGAATATAATTTTTTTAAAAAGATGCCATCTTTGTATAGTTTTGAAATGGTACGAAACAAGGAACGATGTCAGGGAAAGTCTTCGGAATAATCGATAACATATACTGTGAAAAACTAAACGCCTGCTCATTGATAGAAAACGAATTGATTAGGTAGACAAAAACAACCGGATGTAAGATAATGTTGCGGCTTTCTTCATCCTCTACACTGAGACTCTCATAATGGATCAAGAAAACCAACCGGAGAGGGCGTAATTTTAACAATAAGATAAACGCAGATATTACTGTTTTAATGGCAGATAGAAAGAAAACTACAGGATATACTAGAAATTGTAGCAAAGAAAATCAAGAAGGAAGGACAAATCATTAATTGTGAGTAATCAGAATGAATGGATTTCAGCAAGAGAAAAAGGCCAAGATACGAATTATGAATAAGAGATGTCAACATCAAACAAGTAGCGAATTTTAAATTTCTGGGAAGTGTTGTAAGAGAGAATAGAATATGCAGCACCGAAAACCGAACGCGCATAAGATTAGCGAAAGATGCATTTCAAAAGCTAATTAAAGTATTAAGATACAAGAAAATTTTCTCGGAAACAAAGAAAAGTGTGCTAAATTACGAGGTGATATCAATTGTCTTTTATGGCAGTGAGTGCTGAAAGCTCTCACCATATATGTCGAGGAAACTGGAGACATCAGAAATGCGGATACTGATAATTCCCTGGACGGAATGAGTAAACAACGAGTAAATCTTAAATAAAATGGAAAGAAAAGGAAAATTTAGAATACAGCTGAAGACACAGCAGAAATTCATCGACATATAACGAGCAAAGATGTCTTGGAAAACTTGACTCTCATTGAATATCGAGAGAAAAGAAGTAAATGAAACTTACTGGCCTAAAACTCGACGAGATTGTGTGAATGATGGTCGAAGAGAGGGTCGAACCTTGACAAAATTCAGAAGCTGCTGAGATGCACGAAGGATAGGAGATTTTGGAAGGCCATGCCCGACGACGTCCTGAAGCGTCGTGGCATATAGAAGTAATTAATTGTGTTGATTATTAATGTGTTATGAGTTCAAAATTTGTTGGGAGCTCTATAAAATGGGTTTGACTGTCTTATCTATTTTTTTTTACAATGGGGTTCACCTTGTACAAGGCCGTGGGCCACTCGAAGTAGAGAGTTACAGAGTAAGAGGTTTATGTGTATAAGTGCGGAAGATATTGGTTAACCATTGACTTGAATATGTTAAAATTTTAGTCATCGGAGAAGCAAGGTCTTGGGATTTGTTTCCCCATGGCAGCGGTTCGAGAGAATCTGCTGCTTGGCTGGAACGTGTATCTACCCAGGAAATGAGTATGTTCGCTAAAATGTTAGAGATATGGCTGGTCTTAGCCGTGAAGTTTAGGGCGTCTGGAACTTAGGAGTGTATTTGATCTGAACACTCACCATGGAAATAGCGACAGAGCAGTGAGAGGTTTGCGATGTCTCGTCAATGAGAAAGCGGTTGGAGAGGGGGAAATATTTCGTCGTCTACAAGTAGAGATGATTTTGGACGCTATCGAGAGTGGATAATGAAGAGTTGTGCAGCTGCCACTCTTTTGCCGGGTGTAAGAGCAAAATTGACAAAACCGTGTAACAGCATTGGACAATTATCCATCCCAGAGAATGATTAATATCTAGAAACAGATAAACTAATTGAGCTTGTTTTTTCCAGGTTTCAGATAAGATGTTTAGCCATCTTGGGACCATTTGTAGTAAAAATCACTGGAAAAATCCTTTAGAGTTATTCTGTTAGAAAGAGAACAGGTTAAAATCGTTTTGTGTCAGCCGCACTCTCTTCCCAACTGAGCAATGTTGGGAGGAAAAAGATCATTCATGCCTTCATTAATGGTACTACCATTCATAGTCTGGCTTCCATCCAAAGAACATTGAATACGTTTAAAATAGAGGAAACTGTTGAAGGTAAAACTGTCCCAGGAGGTTACAACAGAAAGAGGGATCATCATTTCACTGAGAGTTAATGAGATCAATTAGAAATAATCCAATTTAAATCATAAGACTTTTGGCACAAGAGAGAGGAGTTTCAGCTATAACAGTCAAGGGCAGTGAAAAAAGACTTGAAAATGAAATCGTACGTGAAATATATGAGACACCTTGTTACTCCAGGATAGAAAATTAGAAGGTTAGAGAAGAGAGATCATCATGCATAAGTAAGGAATGATCCTGGAATTATATTGCAGTATCTCTGTACGTGTACAAAGATTAAAATTCCTGGACATTTTTGTAGAAAGGATAAAACGCTAAGTAGATTCAATCATAGAAATCTTCTTTAAAGTATGTCTATATTTCTGAAATGAAGTATTGTAACTGATTACATTGTTCGGATTATTGTCCGGGTCTGCCTGATGTTCCGGTCGTTGTACGCCCCGACATTCTTCAGGTGATATACGTTAGAATTTCGATGGAGACCTTCATATAGTCCACGCGTGTAGATTGTTCTGCCATGCATTGTCTGTATATCCCAGTTTCAGTTAATTTCCCAAGAACACAAGGACCAGTGGTATCGGTTGAAATAATCCAAACGTGACTTAACCAAAACGTTGTGAGAGTTCAATACCTGCTCACAGCAGAGGTGAACAAAACTCGTAGAGTTGAGATATTGAAACTGAGATATCCAGAAATGGCATAGCAGATCAATCTAACACAGTGGACTAAATAAATTGTTCGGTTGGAAATTGCATCGTATATATATATATATATATATATATATATATATATATATATATATATATATATATATATATATATATATATATATATATACATTCATACACACACACACACACACATATATATATATATTTTGAATAGAAATTCAAAACTACTCCATTTAAATAGCTATTTCACCCTACAAATACTTTCTTGCAGGATTTGTCAACGCCAAGGGGTTAAGAAATAAAAGAAAATATTGGAATAAATCTCTTATAGGGTGGAATATCTATTCAAATCGGCTAATTTTTAATTTCTATCTTATATACATACACACACACACACACACACACACACACA
>OZ038484.1:9845553-9863053 GCA_964036315.1 Acanthosepion esculentum | reverse complement strand
CACGCGCCCAGGATCCCCACATTTAACCGACCTTGTGTAACAACCTGACCTCGTGGGATGTTGAGTAAATACAAATTACTATAAAGTAGAGTTTTGGGGCGTTTTAACATCAGTGTTCTTTGGATAAATGTGCTATAATTATGCATTTATTTATATAGATTCCCTAATATAGTTTTTATTTACTTAACTATTATGTTTCTCTTCAAATGTTGAATGTATAACGAATTCTAATTTCTATTTTTCTATCATTACACTATATTAATTTTATCTTATAAACTGTTCCCTGTTCTATCATCCATGAAATAAAAATAATTGGTTGTACGGAAAATAAGAATCTACGTAGATCCAATCGTCTTAAATTAAGTGGCAGCAGAAGAAGCATCGTTGAATTTTTAAAACATTAATTAATTCATTACTTAAATACAGCAATCGATTTTGAGTACTTTTTTAGTTTATTGATGCCTATCAACTCGTTCCTAGCTATTGTAATGATGGCAAAACCAAGTGTCCTCAAATGGAGGTAATTAAAAGTCGCCCTATCGGGCGGCATTTAAGCTAGTTTACAGAAAATCGTGTATTACAATGTTCGATAGAAAAGGAAAATAAGAGTTCCTCCCCTTGAAACATGAAAGGAACGATAATGGCTAGTATAATATATTAATATATGTCTTAACCTCACATAATATGGCGACCCTGAATCTGAGATCAACGCATAATCGTTCGCTGCACCTAACTAATCTACGGCTTTTAAATGAGCTATAAATCATTGAAATCGATCCAATGGGAGAAGAGGAATTGCTTGGACACACACGCACACACGAACAAACACACACACACATACACCGTAATTTATATATAATCTATCTATATACAAAACGAACAATATTCTACAACAAATAATTACACTTAAATCAGATAGAGTCTAGAACAGCCATTCTCAACTTTTCCTCCATCATTGACCCGCTCGGCTTTATGTATTTCTCCATTTACCCCCTACAAAAAATTCATAGCCATCATAAAGCATTGATGAATTATTTTTTTAAATTTATAAGGTACTTCAATTATTTACCCCGACTATTTAATTTTTTTACCCCTTTAGGTGTAAATTTACCCCTGGTTGAGAACCTCTGGTCTAGAACAAGGACAGCCCTAGAAGAAAAAATGAAAAGGAAAAGACCTAGAAGCAAAGACATGCCTACTCAGTAAACAGATCAGTGCTTAAAAAACCTAGACAGAGCATAAAACGCTTATCGATGTTAATGTTTTTGAAAGGATGGCCATAGTTGTAACACGTAGTTCACTGCTACGAGCAAGCAGAAAATGTCAGTAGGGCAGTTATCCATTGTTGTCAGTTGGCCATTTGGTCATCGGTGTCTTGTCAGATCTAGAACCTTCTGGGACATCACAGCTTTTGAATCAGGTGCAGTGTTCTGCTGAAACATTTATGGACTGTCATCGCATAAAATGTCTATCCAGGGCTCACAATTGTTTCCAGCACGTCGATTTAAGTGAATACCCCGTCGAAAGAAATGGGATGACATGACGTGTCCTTCAAGGTGCATGGCCCCTAATTCTTTGTGTATATAAGACGGATGGCATCAGAAGGCTAACCACATAACCAGCTGATATTTCACCAGTTCAATTTATGATCTTGGTTGAATTTCGTTTCAACTGAATATAAGAAACAGACAATCAAGGCCTGCTGTGTTCTTTTGGGTGTTTCAATTTGTTCAGTAATCGTTTTGCGCGGAGCAATCGTTGATATGAATTGCCCTTTCCTCATCACGTATGTGTTGCATCGAACATACGCATGCATTCCATTGTGCAATTGGGTACTCGAGTACAACGAGATCTCTGGCAATGACCACACACATGAACGCACCGAGATTCGCATCGATAATGTTCTTCACCCGCATTATGGTGTCATGACACAGTTCGAATGACGTGAATTCGGATTGCGCTTCACTAGAGACAACCAATAACCTAGGGAAACTTCCAACTTCTTCCGAGCATTGTGCACAAATGACCTTGCAACTTCCATCATCACTGTGCTTTGCGTGTATCACAACAATTACAGCATGTCGTTTCATCTCTTGCGTTAGCTGACAGTACGCCATTGATGTTCTGAATAGATAAAAGTAGATTAATTATCACATAAGTGCAGGCCCACAATTACATATCAAATACCATACGCATATGACAAAAAATAGATAACGAAGAAAAATATGCATAATATTTGAAGGATTTTTGAAACAGAAAAACTGTAAAGAAACATCTTTCCACATCAGTAAATACGCTAACAGGACAAACATTCTAAATATATATGGGAACTTAAAAATATAAGAAAATGAAATGTAAGCATTCTCTTTGAAAATAACTAGAATCACTATTCCAGATCAAAACGCATTACTAAACCGAAGAGAAAAATCTTATCTTATAATGCAGATAGAAAATCATATTCATTAAATAACAAAAAACTGATACATTGTAAAATATGACAACTATATGTATCATATACAACGCAGATAATATCCATAAAATAGTACATAAAACAAATAAAACAAATATATACCGCTACAAATAGAAATAAATGAATTAAATAATAAATAGACAAACTGTATAAATAAACGTATACCAATAACTATATAAATTTGATAATAATATAAGAATAATCAGTGAATGATTAACGAAAGCATGCGCAATTGAGTTTAGTAATTAATAACCAATAAAAATGCTTTAAAATTTAGAAATGAGCCAATAGAAAATAAATATAAAATAACAGCATTCTGGTTCATAATTAGTTCTAATCAACAGTCGTTAGAATAATTTGAAGTTTATGTCTATTTCAATCCAATAGCCGGTAGAATAAAGACAAACGGAACGAACTGGTTTTGTTATCTATAACTGGAGTAATGTATTACACGTCCAATTGAGGAATCGAAGAGCCGATTTCGAAGTCCATTTCACTTCATTACATTCATTTAACTTCTACTACGATTTGGAAATGTAAGAATTCATCTCGTCCCCCCCCAGCTATACGCAGATAGCAAAACTGAATGAGTTGCTTGGGAACCAGAGAAGGAAAAATGAATTCAAACCAGCCTAGAGAGGTTTGGGCTCCGTCAGGCAGTGTTGCACTAGACACACCAATTCTACTACGGCTGTGGTACATCTGGTGCAACTATGACTCTAATGAGTCATCGTGAATGTCACATTGAATAAAGTATACAATCAACTAATGGACTATTCAACCCACATATCCTGAAGATGCTCATCAGCATATATATATATATATATATATATATATATATATATATATATATATATATATATATATATATATATATATATATATATAAATATATATATATATATGGCTATCCTCTGTCTCTCTTTATATATATATATATATATATATATATATATGTATATATATATATTGTTATCCTCTATTTATCACCGTTAAATATGACGAGCAGTTTAGAAAACTATAATATCATGAGAGTGATACTCTGTCACAATTCTAATATACTTCATAAACTCAAATTATAAAAAGACTAAAAATTATGTATTTTCACTGGACAAAAGCAATATTTATTAATAGGATATAGCTATCATCGAAAGCCCCGTTTTCATGAATGTATATAAAATTATTACACGTCATTGGTACACTTTTCGCATTTCTAAAATGCCTCTCCATATATATATATATATATATATATAAATTTCCAAGAGGTTAGAATCCATGTAGAACTCAATGTCCAGGACAGAGTAAGAATATAATAAAAAAAACTTAAACACTAATATTCCATGGTTATAATATATTACGTTGGAATCGAAATCACGATCCAATTCATCAGACATACAAATTTTAAAAAAAATCATATATTTTTTTTAATTTGTAGGACTGATGAACTGGATCGTAATTACGATTCCAATATAATAAATTATAACCATGGAATATTAGTGCTTAAGTCTTTTTACTATATATATATATATATATATATATATATATATATATATATATATATATATATATATATATATATATATATATATATATATATATATATATATATATATATATATATATATATATTTCGGATAGGATATATATGCAAAAGAACAATATGAATAAAGACAATAGGTAAACTTAGCGCAGCTGACACGATTTGTCCTTCACGCAGATTATCAAGACAGATCCATGGATTTTATTTTTTAACAAATATTTATAGAAATAGAGAAAATTTATATAGCCTTTCACAATTTTTAATTTACGAAACGCTAATAAAAATTCACCAGGTTAGGTGAAAAGTCTCGGTAAATTATGGATTATGCGCAGTCACGTGATTTCATGTCTAATAAACGAATGTAAGTAAAAGATATTCTTGAAATTTAAAACAAATAATATTTAAATTATTTATTTTGGGATTAATTTATGTGTTAAATATTTTAAATAACAGATGTTTATGAGTTGAATCATTTTTTAAAAAATATTTTTGTCATGCAAGTTGGCTTCAGGTCCTCTGCCAAGAAAACAAAAACAAACCCTCACTAATTAAGTAGAAATACACTATTTTACGAAAAGCTTAAGCAATATATCTGATTGACTGATGAAGTGTTTCATGTTGAAACGATTATCACTGCAAGGTATGCGTGTATAAGCATATGTATATATGTGTATGCTTATATAAAATTAAATATATAAAATGCTTAATCACTGATTTAATTTGTGTATCGAATAAATTTAATAATTTCAAATACTATTTAAATATTCATTCGATAAGCAATTGTTAAGTCGTCGACTTGTAGAAGTTTTCCTTCATGCAATGACGTTTGAAATACGTACATTGACCGTGCAGCCGATATAATTTGACTTACCCTCCATTTCTGGGTAGTAGACGAGATTGTTAATCGTTTTATCCAGACTTATTATACCTGACTGGATTTCTTCCAAATACTAGCTACCCGAATATTCACACTAACCGAGATTAAGGCTCCTGGCGAGGGTTGATTGTCCACAAGCATTGTCAATTTCCACTGAAAATCTGGCGCCAACTCGCCATGATCTTTCCTAATAACGAATGTTATTAAGAATGTATTAGCAATATATCATCCGGAATCAACACGCGGACGGAGTTCGGGTGTCCACACTGGGACTGATAAGAAGAGTGACCACAGTGCGTCTGGTCGAATCTAGAGTTAGACGTGAAAACGGTAATGTAAAAACGGTAATGCCAGAGGCAGCGTAAAATTTACATATCATTTACATAGAGGAGAGCCAGAGATTAGGCGATAAACTATTTCTCTCTGGGGTGAGACTTTGACCACTGTCCAAAATTGACCGGGATTAGATTCTTCATGTTTTCTGTCTCTTTACCCTACGGACAGTTCAACGAATTCTGAACGACTTAGTCATCAACTAATTGTGAGAGAAGGATAATTGCTAGTTGCATCGTTCGGTAATTTTACACTGAAAACATAATTTAAATTTAAGGAAAAGATGCAGTGATAAAAATGAAAAACCTTACAAAATATATAGTCTTTCTCTTTCACATACTAATACAAATCTATCTATATTTCTATCTATCTATCTATCTATCTATCTATCTATATATATATATATATATATATATATATATATATATATATATACATATATATATATGTATTATATTATTGGTCAATATATATATATATATATATATATATATATATATATATATATATATATATATATATATATATATATATATATATTTCCAAGAGGATAGAATCCAAGAGTCCAATATACAGGACAGAGCAAGAATATAATATAACATAAAAGTCTCAAACACTAATATTCCATGGTTGGAATATATATATATATATATATAAATATATATATATTCAAACATATCATTTTTTTATTTATATATATATATATATATATTCAAACATACAATTTTTTATTTATATATATATATATTCAAACATACAATTTTTTATTTATATATATATATATATATATATTCAAACATACAATTTTTTATATATATATATATATATATATATATATATATATATATATATATATATATATATATTTTATATATATATATGTATATGTGTGTATATATATATATTCAAACATATATTGTAAAATATAACAGCAAAGAATGTCTATATTTGATCTTAACTTTTTATAGTTGCTTCAATTTCGGAATGAGAAAAAGACAAAAATTGTACGACATTTGGATATTTTTATATTAAGTTGTTCCTTTCGAATAACATGAGCCATCTTCAGAAAGCTTTTATGTTATGTGAGCCGAAAACCTTAGTTCAAGGGACAGCATAATAAAAATATTTCAAATTTTGGAGAATTGTTGTATTTATTTTCTCCCGAATTTAAACCAACTATACGAAGTTTAGAACAGCTTATAAATTAAAATAATTCATATTCGTTTTCTGTTACATTTAACTATGTATGTTTGAATGTCCCAATAGACAATACGTAATATATATATATATATATATATATATATATATATATATATATATATATATATATATATATATATATATATATATATAATTATGCTCCTGAAAAATTAATTGAGTTCTCTAGGGTGAAATGTGAGTTTGTAAAAAGTGAATATTACTGCTACTAATGCGATACTCTTCGATAAAAGGAATCGAATTCTCTCAGTCACTTACATGTTTAGATTCTCAACTAAAAAAGTGAATGTCCTATTACAAAATAATTATTATACATTGTACGTTATTACATGTTGTACTTCCGACCGTCTTTAGGTAAATGGAATTTTGAACAGATTTTTTCTTTCATCCATTATTTTTCTAGCTCCACTTGCCATGCCTCTTCCTGATATTTCCGTTTCAATTATTTCCATTTAACTCAACAAGTTATTTGTCACCTCAGCTGTGGCCAGGTATTAAACTCACAACGCTTTGGGACAAGTCACTGGATTACCAACGCTTTTATCCAGTTGGCCACATGAGGACATCAGTGTAAGAATTTTTGGGACTTATAAGCCAAATGTCCCACTAACAATATTTTTATCATTGCTCACATTACAGTTTGTTGTCGTTATAGTTTTTTTTCTCTAGCACACTTTATTAATGATTCCCATATTGTATCCACATAAAATGCTTGGGCGGTTAAGGATAATTTGTGGCTTAACATATGCGCTGATTCCATAACTTTTCGTATTTTCCAGTGATGTTCTCTGTCAATTATTTCAACCCCATCCCACGACTGGCGTTTATCTACATTTTCCCTTCATATGTTCGGTCACGTCTGATTTTTTTTCTATTTTCTCTCGCAGTACGTCTTTACGCTGTTCCTGCGGGGTTATCTTAATAGAGGGAGAACATCACGGCGCATACAACGGCCGAAACGACAACACAGAGGAGGACAACAGTCGGCACAATGCAAATACTGAAAATAATTAAAATACCTCACTTCAGAAATAGAGACATATAATGCTGTTTGCAGATTAGCATTCTCTTCAGGTCCTTTAGGTCGGGACACTTCTCAGAATCGAAAAATGTTGCATTTTCGGGGATTTAAAAATGGAGAATTCTTTAAATTCTGATTGTATCTATCAAATGATACCACGTGCGTGAACACACACGAACACACACACACACACACACGAACACACACACACACACACACACACACATACACACACACATATATATGTATATATATATATATATTTTTTTTTTCTTGTGAAAGTTATTAGGTCTTTTGGCAAGTTGTCTCTTGTCACATCAACATTATTGATATGTAGTTTAGACACATACATACATACACACACGCACAATACACACACACACACACACACACACACACATATATATATATATATATATATATATACATATATATATATATATATATATATATATATATATATATATATATATATATATATATATATATATATATATATATATGCCACATATGTCAATGAAAACCGTCATTTATAGGGGAAGATATTATTTCCTAACATTAAATTAACATTGGGAGTACTTTTCTACTTCAAAATATTTACATCTTAAATAAAAACACTCAGATGATTTTAATTCTGGATGGCAAGGTAAATCTAATTTTTCAAATACAAAAGATAAAATATCTGAAAGGTAAATAGTCAGAAAATGTTTGCATGACTTCTGTTCCAACGTCTTTTGCAAGGTTTTAAAAAAATTGGGCTTTGTTTTGGGGAGGAAAAAATGATTTGTTTTGGGGAAGCAAAAAACTACTTGTCTCTAGTTTCGATTTCCTTCCAGGAAAGGTGACTTCCTTCAAACGTGACGTAGCATGAAGAAATATGAAATCATCTGCTGGAAATAAATAAAGAAATAACCTGTCTGGTGACCTCGAAGGAATGTTTTTTTTATTTTGGGATATTCATTTTTTTTTTTGAAGAAGATTATAATATCGTGGAACAAAGAACAAATTTCTTCCAAATAATTTAATCTGAAATATTATTTGAAAAAAGAATTACAACTCTATAAAATACAAACAGATTACTTCGTTCTGAAACTTAGCGAAGCCAAAACGGCTTCTGATGGAACAAGCGTCAGTATAAAATGGATTAAATATTCCTCTAATGATTGCACTGTGGAACTCCCATACTTACAATTTACTCATATCCATATTAGAGATTAGGAAATTGAAAGATTTCAGTTAAATTGCAGTTGATTGAATAATTGCCTTTACATAATACAAATTCTTATATATTTATACCGGAGTGCGTGTATATATATATATATATATATATATATATATATATATATATATATATATATATATATATATATATAGTGCGTGTATATATATATATATATATATATATATATATATATATATATATATATATATATATATATATATATATATATAGTGGGAGATTCTCCGACGCCAATTCACCTGGGTTACAATCCTAGCTAGAAGAAACCAGACGTCTAGCCACACTGAAAATCTGTGATACAGCGAAACAGTCTGTCCGTATATATATATATATATATATATATATATTAAAAATTAAATATCTAGAGAATTACAAACAATTGCTTGTAAATGCATTAAGACAATGCCACTCACTCACAATCTCTCTCTCTCTCTCTCTCTCTCTCTCTCTCTCTCTCTCTCTCTATATATATATATATATATATATATATATATATACACATATATATATATATGTATATATATATATATGTCTGTATGTGTGTGTGTGTGTGTGGAGAGAGAGAGAGTGATAGAGATAGAGTGGGAGTGAGTGGCATTGTCTTAATGCATTTACAAACAATTGTGTGTAATTCTCTAGATATTTAATTTTTTGCTTTATATTATAATGAGAATAGTATGAAGAAAATATTATATGTCAAAATATCCTTCCTATGACGTGGCCTTTGTAATTATTTTTATTCCACCTGACTGCATCGGTACGGCTCACAACTACTGAATCGATGACATTACAAAGAGCCCAAAAGGCATCTCTTCTAGTTTCATCAACTATGCACCCTGTGATTGCAAATAATATACGTATCCTTTAATAAGTATTTATCAGGCGTACTCAGATAATAAATTTTGAAGTATCCAGAAAAATAACATTTGGATAATCTTGTTAATATCTTTTAAATAAAAAAAAGAATAAACATCTATTTTGCAGTAGTTGATGATCCCCGAATGTGTATTGCCTCAGTAGAATGAGTACTAGAAGGAGTACTAGGAAGAGTTAAACTTCGAAACATAAATCTCATTTGCTCCATATTTAAACATTAAAATAAGAAACATGACATGACCTTTAATTGGCATTACCCATTGGAAAAATAGCATAATTCGGTTAGTAGACTAATGGGTTGCTTCGGGTGATCTTGACCGGCTTCCCTTCCGATCGTTCCATCAAGGCACAAGTCACTAAAACTCTGTGAGAATTTTAGATACACCCTCCTATCCAGCGGCTCTATGGTTTTATACTGGGTTCTAAACTAAACAATATCTGCTTTCCTTCCCAAACTGGACTCAAGGCACTCTATTCTAACCATTTAGTCTGTTTTTATTTATTTTCATTTTCTTTATTTCAGTCTCTTATTGTATCCTATTATTATTATTATTATTATTATTATTATTATTATTATTATTATTATTATTATCATCATCGAGTGAGTGAACATCACGCCAACAAAGTACGCGTGTTAAAAATATATGAAGTTCAATACATCCATAATGACATTCTAACTGATAAGTGTATCCAAGACAAATGCTTCACAGGACTCTATTATTATTATTAACATTATTATTATTATTATCATTATTATTATTATTTCCTATGATTTCTGTTGTTTACACATTAATTCAGTCTCCTATCAAGAGAACTAAGGTCAGAAATGGCTTCATGATATTTCCCACTGATCCATATTGTAAAGAAAGCAAAACGAAAAAAAATATACTAAGATCGCAAATATTCTTATTCTTATTTTTATTTTCTTTGATATCTGGCGTTTACACAACTCTTTCCAGGCCCCGCCCAGGAACCTAAGGTTAGAAATGGCATCATGCAAAGAAAGAAAAAATAAATAAATAAATAATTACATAGATAAAGCCCTTCGTAAAGTGTGGGCTGTACTTGTCAGAATATTTTTTTGTATCTCTTTGAGGCATGGACTTCCAGGGATACCTTCAATTAGTCTACTGGAATCTTTTCCAACCAGTACAAGGGCTCCAACTACAACATGGATTGTTGATGTTCCCATGTGCCACATTTTTGAGATTTCTATTTCAAGCTCCTTGTATTTTGACAGTTTTTCGAATAACTTCAAAGATACATTGCAGTCTGAAGGGACCGCCATATCAATAAGGAGGCACTTATTTTGTTTGTGGTCTTTAATAACAATGTCTGGGTGGTTGGCTTTGATTGTTATGTCAGTGTGTATAGAATCGTAACAGGTCCTATCTCCGTAACCGGGTCAGGGTGATGTTCGTACCAGTTTCTTTCAGTTTCCTTCCCGTAGGAGTTGCAAATTTTCCAGTGCAGATATTGGCCAATTCTGTCATGCCGGGTTTTATATTCAGTGGGTGCCAATATCGTGTAACCTGATACAAGATGATCAATGGTTTCTAGATATTTATCACAGAATCTGCATTTTGGGCTAACACAGTATTTTAGTATATGTGCTTGATAATTCCTAGTTAACAAGCATTGGTCCTGTGCAGCAAGGATAAAACCTTCAGTTTCAGCTTTCAACCCTGCACTACCTAGCCACTGATGGTTGCGGTTTTTGTCTACGTCAGCTTATTATTATTATTATTATTATTATTATTATTATTATTATTATTATTATTATTATTTCAAACAGTTTCAAGTTCATACGACAAAAATGCTGGTCATCGTATGATGCGATGCGACAGGCAATGTCATCAATCTCTTGTCCTTAGTATCCATGAAGTTATCAGTCGTAAAGTTGCAAATACCTAAAGGAGTTAGTAAAACATTTGAAATGTAACGATAAATAAGAAAGATAAATTGATATTTGACTTTAATAATTATTATTTCTTTTCGCAATATCTGGCTTCATGTTTTACCATTCAGATTCTGGATAAAATCTAAAATGATAATGATTGATATCACAGAGACCCTTTATGTCTGAATTGATAACATGCAAATATGTTATCAATTCAGACGAAAAGGAGTCTCTTTGACATTAGTCAAGGAAATAATGACAGTTCACCTAAATTTGTAAACCTACCTTCTTGATTTGAAACTAATCATTCGAAAATATGATATATAGAACACAGTGTTGATAACAGACACTGAAAGATACTACAGGAATTCTTACAGAAGGTAATAAAGGAAAGCAAGAAGAAAGGACTAAACACCAAAGATAATTATACTTCCCGTATGGTGATCAGCAGAAGGAACAGCCCAACATAAAATTACAAATTGGAGATTATTTGCATTATTCGGACTATTGTCCTCAGCTTTGTCGCCATATTTATTACAACGTTTCGGCCGTTGTACACTCCAGTCTCCATGTTTAATGGATGTCAGTTATCAGTTATCTTCTGTTAATTCCCCTCTCCAAGTTCTCCACTGACTTAACCGTGTATTGCAATCAAGGACACATGGCACTGTGGATAAAGGCGTTAGTTAGATCCAGTGACAGGACACAAAGAGTGTGAGTTCAATACCCGGTTAATGCAGTGGAGAACTCGGAGAGGGGAATTAACAGAAAAAACTGATAACTGGGATTCATGGTACGTGGAACTAGAACAGTCTACCCCAGTGAGCGAAATAAAGGGTTCAGTTCAATATTCCAACCAGCTGAAGAACGTCTGAGCGTATAACAGCCGAAACGTTGTGATAAATAAGGTGACAAAAATGAGGACAATAGTTCGAATAATGTAATTAATGTACATAATACCTCATCTCAGAAATATAGAGAGATACAAATTGGAGATACCAATGGGAAGTTTTTTTAACAGAGGATGGTATTTGCGAAATCCGAAGTCGTAGTAGGATAGCGAAAGATGCTTTCCAAAAAATAAGCCCAAGTAGCAAGAAACAGGAAAATTTCGTTAGAAACAAAATAGTGTTGACATTTTATGGAATGATTCCTATATGGCAGAGAATGATAGACAATCTCCGCTCAGAAACATGAAGTGATAGAAATTTGGTTCTACATAAGGATGTTGCACAACGCTGAACTTTTAGAAAAAAAATGGCAACAAATTACTTAACATCAGAAAGAGACAATTGAAATATCTCGGGCAAATAGTGAGGAAAGAAACTGAGAAAATTTGACACTCACAGGACATATTGAAAGCAAGAGGGACAGAGGCAAACCGCGCTTGGCAGAACAGGGATTAGGAGACTGAGAGAGAGAAAAGATAATATTTAGTAGGAGATACAAAGGGAAAGAAATAGTGCATAGCCATATTCGCCAACATTCTGCGGGAACACTGTACATAGAATAAAAAGTTGAACTTTTTTGATAAGCTGAAATCTAATTTTAAAATGTTTTACCATTTACATACTCATGAGTTAATCTCATTGTAGTAATGACAGGCATTTTTGCAGAGATTTTTTATTACTATACAGACATAATTATAATGTGTTCGATCGATGTTCTTATTCTATACAACCAGTTGCATTTCCAATTGATCCACCTGCATAATTTAATTGCGATATTCTTATATTGATTTTCAGTGTTTCGTGTAATGATGTTTTCAGTAGCGTTCCTGGTCAAAGATAAATTTTATCAATCTAGTTTCGAAGAATATCAATTCTGTATTTTCATTCCACAGGGATTCAAATTTACAGCTTTTATTCCCAAACTAAGTTTACTTATTATCTCAAATATCATAAGAATGAATTTTTAATGGAATGTACGCAGACAGGTCGTATAAAGTCGATGCGTACTAATTTATTTTCTGTTACAGACCTTGATATTTACTAAGCCATTCGTAGTAAATACCTATGCAGTTGATTTCTCCGAATAATCAATGACAAAGAACAGCGATACTGTTCTTCTCGTTCTAGAGTATCTTAATGTTGCCCCTTATTATTGTGTCTCTTGACACTGTATGCAGAGACCAGCGATAAATGGAACGCAAAATTATGACACTCGATCACAGGTTACCACTTTCAATGATTGCTCTACTTTTTTTTGGTCAGCCACAGTCTATGCGGTGTTTATGAAATGTCTTTAGGTGAGGGCTCTCGTACACGGAACTTTCGTAATTTAGACATTCAGACCCTTTGAAAGTTAGGAGAGTTAACCATTCAGATAGTGCCTTAATTTTGAGACTTTGAGCCAATATAATTTACGTTGCAGAAATATTTCCGTCAAATTCGCTATAGATTGATCGTGACTAAAATCGACTCACTGATTATTCACACAAGGAGTTAGATCGATCCTCAGTAAATGCCCAGGTAGAGCTACCACATTAATCTGAGCCATGGTCACATATATTGCCTTCACTTTCTGAAATACTGCAATTAATGAGAATAGATTTACTGATAAGCAAAACTGCTGCCCGAACGAAGCTGATTTCTAGAGCCATCGATCGCATCAAAGGATGACAATAGATTTACTGATGGGAGTGAAACTGCTTCCCGAACGAAGGTGACTTCGAGAGACACCTATCGTATCCAAGGATGAGGAGACATTTACTGATGGAAGGGAAACTGCTAACCGAATGAAACTGTCTTCGAGAACCACCGATCGCATCAAGGGATGTGAATACATTTATTGATGGGAGTGAATGCTGCACGAATGAAGCTAATTTCTAGACCCAGCGATCGCATCAAGGGATGAGAATAAATTTAATGATGGGAGTGAAACTCCTACCCGAACGAAGCTGACTTCGAGAGCCATCGATCGCATCCATGGAGGAGAATAGATTTACGGTGGAGTAATGGATAGCGGCTCGGGTTGAGGAATCGGAGAGCCGAGTTCGAATTCCAGTCGAATCCATTACATTCACTTATGTGCTATTACACTTGAGAAAGGTATGAATTCTCTTCTTCTTCTCTCCTTGGATATATAGCAGGACAGACCGGGTTCTATAGCCTTGGATGGCAACCGGACTACCGCAGAAAATAATGGTGACTTACTGCGGGAAAAAAAAATCTGCCTCGTCAGTATGGTATCGAAGGATGCATGATCGCATAAGCGAGTATCATGCATGGCACACAACTGACTGATGGAAGAGAAACTGCTACCCGAACGAAGCTAACTTCGAGAGCTACTGATCGCATCAAGGGATTAGAAACTGCTACCCGAACGAACTGACTTCGATTGCCACCGATCGCATCAGAAGATGAGAATACATTTAATGATGGAAGGAAACTGTTTCCCGAATGAAGTATAACTTCTAGAACCATCGATCGCATCAAGGGATGAGAATAGATTTACTGATGGGATTGAATCTGCTACCCAAATAAAGCTGACTCCGAGAGCCAGTAATCGCATCAAGGGATGAGAATAGATTTACTGATAGGAGTGAAACTGCTACCCGAATGAAGCTGACTTCGAGAGCCACCGATCGCATCAAGGGCTGAGAATACATTTACTGATGGGAGTTAAAATTGCTGCCCGAACGAAGCTGACTTTCAGAGCCACGGATCGCATGAAGGGAACGAGCTGAATCGGGTTAACTGCGAAGCAAAGGCCAACAAAAGCGACTTGCTTTAATGACAAGATTTCGAAACGAGATAAAAATTAGCGAAACGTGGAGTGGATCTTTTCGTAAATGATACTATAGGGAGTAGGACGGCAGTCACTGCTGAAAATATTGACAATGGAGACGGAAGTCAACAACAATGGATATCTTTCTAATGAAGTTAACAATGACAAAGACTTCGGATTCATCGCTTTATTCAGGACGTAACGTTTCCGCTCACAAGACATACACTTCGATTCCCAAACTATCTTCACCTCACACATCCCCTGTTCGTAGAAGAATGGCAGTTCAGAGACCATTACAGAAAGAAGAAAAAACAAAAACACATCAGCTCTAAAAGCAATATATACGTTGTATAAATGGCGGTGACAATATGGCGACGACTGTAGACAATAACAAATGAATAAAAGTGGGCAATAACAATGTATTTTGTTCCCACCAGATTACGGCAATCGGTCGGCCGGATTACGGAAGACACTAGAGACAGTAACAAAGAAAGGGTAATTACTTATTACCGAAATTCCATCTCTGCCCTGTCTGCATTTTTGCCGGCATTGTATTTGACCAAAACGGACAACGTCTGTTTCGAAGATGAATACAAAGGAACCCCTACGCTCATTTTAGTTCTTGATTATAAATCTTCTGATAACTGACATTATTGTTATTTTCGCTTTCTTTTCTCAAAGTCTTCAGCAGAATGTTTTCTTAACATCGTCTTCTTTCTCCTATTTTTTCTACTATTATTCGTTTCTGCTTTCTTTTTCTTTCTCATCTCTTCTTTAGAACTCTTCCACTCTCTCTCTTATAATAATCTTTCATTTCACTCTCTTTTGATGTCCATTGTATTTCTCTCCTGTCTATTCGTTTTTTACAATTTATTTTGACTTTTTTCTTGATTACTTCATGTATTGAGATCTACTTTCATCATGATTTTTTTGTCATTGTATATTCTTATTTTCCTTTGTTCTCCGTTCGTTTTCTCTCTTTCTTTTATACACATATTATCACATTCTTATCTGATAATTTATGCTTATTTTACTTATTACTTTATATTTTTTCTCGACATCCATGAATGTTTCTGATATCAAATTTTGGGTCTATTTTCCTCGTTTTTTATTATCTTGACTATTTTGGCTTTAGTTTCCTTTTTTTACCGTTTAACTGTCTTTCGTTCTTGCCTTTTCTCTTCCTTTTTAGAGTTTTATCCTCATACCAAATTTGTATTCTTTTTTTTTGCTTTAACTTTTACTATCTTTTTTTCCTTAGAATTGTTTTTGTCTTCCTAAACAATTTTATTTCATTAATTATATCTCCTCCCTGTTACACTCGCTCCAAGCTGCAGCCTTCTTTCAAAATTAATAAACAAATTTATCTTTCCTTCATTCCAAATATTCTCTGTATTTCATACAATTATATTTTCTCTTTTTCCTTCGTTTCATTTTGGCGGATTTTATTTTCGTTCTTTTCATTTTTTATGAAGTTGTTGCAATTGCAATATTCAACATGTTTACCTTATAATATTCACTACGCTTACCGATGTAAGGTACAAAAGTAAAATTTCGAACATACATTTACGAAGAGTTTCTTTCGAATGGATACAAATATGACTAAAATTTTGGGTTTTGGACATTGACCTATTGGAAATTTACATATATTTAAACTGAGGGAAGATATAACCAGCTATTTCTTCGACATAATTCAGTTTAGAAGAAGTCGAGAATGGTGGCCTACAAGACAATACAGGAACATTTTATCTATTGAGACTTTCTCAGTTTTTCTCTTAATCATTTTCTTTTTTTTTTCTTTAGAACCCCCCCCCCCTTAAAATTTTCTTTGAATTATGTTAATATTTTCATCGAGGATTCTCTTTTACAGTATCTTATTCATTGGCGTTTTTTTCCATATATTTGTTATACATGTAACCAAACGGTGGCGCTGGGAAAATATAACATTCACAAAACAATCTGAAATGAAGAGTATCGGAAGGAAAGAGAAAATAAGGAGTTTATTCAGATGAGTAACAGGCTTAGAATTACAAAGTTAGGAAGATACTGATATATATATATATATATATATATATATATATATATATATATATATATATATATATATATATATATATACTCCTTATACAGATACACACATATATATATATTCACATTATCTTCCTTATATATATATTATCGTCCATATTCCTTATATATACATACATACATGCATACCTATATATATATATATTTATATATATATATATATATATATACATATATATATATATTCTCCTTATATATGTATATATAA
>OZ038484.1:9785553-9843053 GCA_964036315.1 Acanthosepion esculentum | reverse complement strand
AATTACATTATATTTGAACAGAGTAGCTTAATAAATATTTCTACATCGCGAGCTGATTTTTCTTAAAGTGAAAATGGTCGCTGCCTTGCACCGGCTCAGCTATCGTATACCACCGATACACGAACCAGATCAGACCGAAAATGAAGTACTGTTGACATACCGCGTGAAACAGCATAATTGTCCAAATGTTAGATTAAGTTCTTAACCGTTGTATCTAAGAAATATTTAAAGATATCTTAATGAAATTCCCCGTGTTTTTATAACTACTGGACTCAGAGAAATAAGAATGTATATTTTCTCTTTACGCTTAACAGTATTGTGACGAAATTGATCATAAGCGAAAATGATATGTTAATCATTAATTAATCATAGCTAAGGATCGGAAGGTCATGAAATATTTGAAATAAAGTTCAAATCATTGTATATTATTCCAGGAATTTTCAACTTATTCAAGATGATCTTAGTCCTCTCTAACCTTCTAACTTTCTGTCCTGCAGTAACAAGGTGACTCAGAGTTTTCACGTACGATTTCGTGTTTAATTATATTTTTCATTGTTATTTGGGCTGTCATAGTTGACACTTCTCTCTCACGTGCCAAACGAACTATGAATTAAGTTGGATCTTTTCTAATTGATCCCTTTACTTCTAAGTTGAAATGATGATCCATCTTCCTGTTTTGACTTACTGATACAGTTTTTCCTCTCTACTGTTCGCTCTTTTTTAAACTCATTCACTATTACCTTGATGGTTCTTGAATTAACTTTGAAGATGGAAGCCATAGTGTGAATGTTCGTACCATTACTGAAGGCCTGAATATTTTTTTCCTCTCACCATTACTCATTTCGGAAGACAGTGGTGCTTACACAAAACAATTTTAACCTGTTCTCTTTCTAGCTGAAAAGTTGAAAGGGTTTTTCAGTGATTCTTACGGCAAATTGTGTCAAGATGACGAACCGTCTTATCTGAAAACTTTTAAAACATAAACTTAATTAGTTTAGAGGTTTTTTTTTTAGATATTAAACATTATATTGGATGGACATTTATGCTGTTACATGATTTAGACAATTTTGCTGTTACACCTGGTAATTATATATATATATATATATATATATATATATATATATATATATATATATCATAATTAAGTAATACATCGAGGTTTAGAAGAAACCTCAACAGAATGCAGAAAGCACTGGACGGCCATTTCGTCCCATATTTGGGACTCATGAGCAGTTCCACTACCAGGAATTGAAACCCTGACAGTTACGTTATTAAGCAAACGTCATACCAACTGTACCACTGGCCAGGGTGACGAAAGGTAACGAATTAAACTCGACATAGTGCCGTTCATTCACATATTCCGTGGTGGAACTCAAGTTCCTTTAACCAAGGATTGTGCCCCCGAGAGCCACGACTACTATCACCAAGCCGCTCCACCCAGAGAATTAGAAGCTGGTTCAAGCAAGGATATACAAGAAATTGTTATGAGGATTTGAGATAATCATAATTAAGTAATTCATCGAGTTTTAGAAGAAAACTCAACAGAATGCAGAAAGCACTGGACGGACGTTTCGTCCTATATTTGGGACTCATCAACAGTGCGCATCCACTAATAATTTCTTATATATATATATATATATATATATATATATATATATATATATATATATATGCCTATTTTTATTTGAATCCACTCTAATACTCTACTGAGTTTTTAATGTTGTTATTAAATTCATTAAGGTAAGCGCCGTAGTTTATTTCATTGCTTTTATTTTCCGAAGTAAATTCTATCTCATCAGAGATCATCTTCATTTGTGAATTTCTAAGAAAAATATTAATGTAATCGATAGTTGTGATTGTTTTGTAAATACGCATGAAACGCACCTTGTTATAATTATTTTAAACACGTACGAACGCGTTCAATTATAATTAATTTAAAAATTAACTGTTAAAACTATTATGTTCTTCCATGTTTTTATCTAGGGGGTAAACTTAATTTATATAATTGTAATTTTTTATAATTATAATTTAAGCATTTAAATATCATTGCTATTATAGATATTTTAAAACATTGTTGAAGAGTTATTATGGATGATTACATCTTGGTTGTAATAGAGATAGTATATTATATAATTAGTTTTAGTTGTTTTACTGGGATTAGTTGGGGATATATTAGTGCTTATAAGTTTTTTTAAGGATGTTCCCATCTTGGGAAAATAAAAGAAATTAAAAAATCTACGACGCCTTCCTTAATAATTTTAATATCAAGATTAAGAACTTGATCTGAGAATTCAAGAGGATTAAAATAACAATAAATACACAAATATGCCCATATTATTCAACCAAACATGCTTGAATGAACATTACTGTTGTGGATTCCGGGCAGGGAATCCTGCACAAATAAATAAACAACGCCAGTAATTGAAATAAAAAAATAAGTGTATAGAACGTAAGAATACAACTTGAAATGAAGATTAGTAGTCCAGAAATACGGGTTAGTAGAAAGTATATGTACAAGTCTCTGTAAGTGAAGCCGTAATTTTCTATCTCTCTGTGAACTCTACGTATCTCAACCCTATCTCAACGTATCTCCTTGCGAACACCCTGTGTACTCAACCTATTTCCACCCTGTCAGAATAAGTATACTTTAGACGAGTCCATCTTGTGTGAAAAGGGGAGAGCCCCACAACACCCCCTCCCTAGCTTCTTTTTTGGAGGAAGTTTAATATTTTCCCGCTTATGGTCTATTATTAGCGGTTCTGTGAATTTTCTTTTCCTGCTTGTTCTTCTAATCTCCGTGGTTACTTGTGGTCTTTAAATTTCAAATGCTTCAAAAATCGCCTCCATTGAGTATTCATTTTCCGAAGGTGAGGAGCTTGGCTCCTCTACACGTCTTTTTTGTATCTGATTGATATGTCTCCTGTGAGTGAATTTTTCGCCATGAATGGTGTACATAACATTCCCCAGTCTGCTTATTATCGTACCTGGTTCCCAGTATGCCATGTTATTCTTAAACATTCTGAAAAAAACCCGTTCGCCTGGTTTGAAGAATCTATCGGTGTATGTCGGTTTTTATTTTTGCTGGGTATTAGTTTATCAAAAACAGACCGTATTTTGCGGGCAAACATCACTTCAGCTACCGAAAGACCACATAGTGTGTTTCCGTTCGGGGTGATTCTGTAGACTTGTAGGAACTGTTGTATGGCTCTTTCTGTTGGTAAGTCCTCTGTTTTTTTCAAGGCTCTCTTATGCGTGTCCATAGAACTTTCGGCTTGCCCGTTAGATCGTGGATGGTATGGTGCTATTTTAATATACCTGACTTGATAAGTCGCACAGAATTCTTGAAAGTCACTCGAGGTGAATTGGGTACCATTATCCATTACAAGGCAATCTACAACGCCGAATCTTGCGAATAACTCGTGTAGACAATTAATAGTGTTTTCCGTCGTAGGGTTTTTGTATCTGAAAACTTCTGGCCACTTGCTAAAGCTCTCTACCGTTATCAAGTAGTAATATCCATCTATGGGTCCTGCATAGTCCGCATGGATTCTAGACCAAGGTCTGTCCACCTATTGCCATGGTTTTTGTATAATAGGTGGTGCCTTTGCTGCCGCAGAACAGCCTCTACATTTTTCTACCATTTGAGTAATGTCGTTATCCATATTAGGCCAGTACACGAAACTTCTCATTAACGCTTTCATACGATTTTTCCCTGGGTGCCCTAGATGAATGTCCTTCAAAATTTGTCTTTGTAAAGATTTGGGTATGACCACTCTTTCATCATAAAATAATACGTGATCACAAATTGAAAAACTCCGCTAGATTTCTTTCTCTTTCTTCTATTTTTCTCTTATTTTTCTCTAATGAATTCACCCATTTCAGTTTCTCTTCTGATTTCTAACAAGGTCACTGGTAATTCCCTTACTGTATTATTTAGAACTTTACTAATTTCGTCTTCGGCTCGCAAAGCCGCTATTACAGAGTCTTCAAGAGGTTCGCATTTCGCAGGTACCAATCTAGATAATCCATGCGCATGACCAATTTTCTTTGACGGTAGGAACTCTAGTTTGAAATTATAATTCAATAATATAGTTCCCCATCTCAGAAGTCTATTGGCTGTGTAAATTGGTAGTCCTTTTTTCGATCCGAATATAGTGAGGAGAGGTTTATGGTCAATTTGAAGAGTAAACTCTCTTCCATATATGTATCTGTGGAAGCGAGTTATGCCTAACGCTTCCTTCTCAATTTGCGAATAATTCCTCTCTGCTGGTAACACCAGTTTAGATGCGTGAGCTATAGCTTTCCTTCTGCCATCCTGCATCTTGTGTAATATACAAGCTCCCACACCGTGTGAGCTTGCGTCACTAGCAATGATAATTTCCAGTTTGGAATCAAAATGCGTCAGTGCTAGATCAGACGTTAATTTCTTTATGATCTTCTTAAAGGCTTTCTGACAATCTTCCGTCCAGTTCCATTTGTTCTCTTTTTTCAATAATTCATTGAGGGGAGCCCTTAATTTGTGCATGTTTTCAATGAATTCACCGTAATAGTTCGCTAGACCAAGAAAGCTTTGCAACTCTGCGACATTTTTCGGCTCATGCATGTTTGTTATTGCAGATGCCTCATCTGGATCTGGTTTTCTGCCACTTTCATTGATTATATGGCCTGGATACTTGATTTATTTTAGAAAAAATAGCATTTTTTCTCCTTCACTTTAAAACCAAAATCCTGAATTCTTTTAAAGACTTCTTTAATGTGCGTTGCGTGTTCTTCTACATTATCGCTTTAGATCAAAATGTCTTCTAAGTAAGCAGTAGCAAAGTTCTGTCCCATGAGCATGGTGTCCATCGTCTGTTGGAAGATTGACGGTGCTACTTTTATCCCAAATGGCAATCTGTTAAATTTGTAAAATCTTTTGTGTGTATTGATACATAAAATCTTTGTACTTTCTTCTTCAACTGGAATCTGAAGATAAGCTTCACTTAGATTAATCTTACAAAATACCTTACCACCGTTAAGCTTGGTAAATATTTCCTACGGGCTTGGCAATGGGTAGTGATAATCCTTGATAGCCTTGTTTAACCCAGTCGAGAAATCTGTGCAAACACGGGTTTCTCCGGATTTTTTCTTTACGTAGACCACTGGTGCCGCCCATTCACTGAATTCGATTTGTGAAAGGATTCCAGTTTGTACCAATCTATCTAACTCCTTGTCAATTTTTCTATGGGTGTGAAAGGCACGTTTCGCATTTTTCTTGAATACTGGCTGAACATTTTGCTTTAGTTCAATTTTAGCTGCAAACTTATTACATCGTCCCAAACCGCTCAAGAATACTTCGGGGAATTGACTGTGTAGTTCTTCTTTTAATTTTGTAGCTTCTGATAGTTCGCACTCTATCTTCTTGCAAAATGAGATAATAGGTAAATCCCAAACGTCAAATTTATCATCCAATCTGTACCCACCAAATTTTTTGTGTCTTTCATTAAAAATATCTTCAATTTTTTCGTTTTTCCATGGAGTTATACATTTAGAATTATTTCTCCTTCCAAATTGATAGGCTCCCCTGTAACAGACTTTGCGATTTTCTGTGTATGCATCATGATCGGTCTATATAGATTCCTGCATGTTTGTAAATTAATTATAGTTAGATCCGATGCTGAGTCTAACCGTAATTTTACTTTCTTATTTAAGATCTCGTGTTCCACGTATATTCTTGTGTTTAGATTGTCCTCGTAGTCCATTCTAGTAGTTCTTACCCTACTAGTGTGTTTTTTGTTTCTGCATTGAGATGCCTTATGTTCCATTTTTCCACAAGCTAAACAATTCTTGTATTTAAATCGACAGTCTTTATTCCAGTGTAATCTACCACATCTGTAACATGCAGATTGTGGGGGTTTATATTTGCTTTGATCTATGTCATAAATCGTCTTATACCTTGTAATTTGTCCTTTATCCTGAAATTTTTGTTTTCTTCCTGGGGTGGGAATCGTAAACTTTTGTTCAACTTACGTATGTGTGATACTCTCGATTCCTCAATATCCATAGAGTCTTTTTTTTGCTCAAGCATTTTTGACAGTCTTCTGACAATTTTTGTAGCGATAATCCAGGGTCGTTTTGAAGCTTCGAGAGCATTCTTTCACTGTCCTTGACTGAGACTAATCCCTGTACGAAAATCAGACACTTAAAATTGTCCGGAGTCAATTCTGCCAACTTACAGTCATCGCAATGTTTGTTCACGATTGCGGCGAACGTGGAGTAGTCCTCATTTTCGCTTTTTACGAGGTTGAGACATTTCCAGCTTTTGTGCAAAAGTGAAGTCTTTGGACTGAAGAGCGCCGTAAGCCATGTAACTGCCTCGTCAAACGTCAAATCGTTTGTCTTTTTCGGTAGAATATAATCCACAAATTTTGTGTACTCCTCTGTTCCCAATTTCCTGAGTAATAAACGTAGCTTCTTAGCTTCCGTCCAATTTTGGCCATCTATGTTGAAAATGTCTTCATGACGTCTGTAGTAGCCGCCGAAATTTTTATCATCTTCTAGAGAGTATTTAAATGCTTCTATTATATTCCAAACTGCGTCTTGATAAAAAGTAGCCTTTTTCTCGATATTCTTTTGTGGTGTGTTACCCGTTATTTTTAATATTAATTCCTGGAGTTGCATTTGTCTTTCTTGATTTTGTCTTTTTTGGAGTTGTAGTTGCAGTTCATTTTGGTATTTTACAAGTTCTACCAAAATACTTTTAAAATCCTCCATGACAAGAGTCTTACGAAAACCTCGATTTTCCGTATTTTGAGGAAGTACCTTTTAATCACGGTGGTCACGCAAAATCCTCGCAAATCCTCATAAAGATTTGTCGCCCAGTCGTTGTTGACATTGGCGACGGCAAAAATTTTTTTCCGAGTCTCCGAGAAGTGCAAATCCTCGTCGCCAAGTTGTTGTGGTGACAAGAAATAATTTTTTTCTGTGTGGGTCCGAAGTCCTCGTCGCCAAGTTGTTGTGGTGACGAGAGAGAATATTTTTTCTCGTGTGGGTCGGAAATCCTCGTCGCCAAGTTGTTGTGGATTCCGGGGAGGGAATCCTGCACAAATAAACAAACACCAGTAATTGAAATAGGAAAATAAGTGTATTGAACGTAAGAATAGAACTTGAAATGAAGATTTGTAGTCCAGGAATATGGGTTAGTAGAAAGTATATGTACAAGTCTCTGTAAGTGAAGACGTAATTATGTCTCTCTGTGGACGCTACGTATCTCAACCTTATCTCAACGTATCTCTTTGTGAACACCCTGTGTACTCAACGTATCTTCACTCTGTCAGAATAAGTATACTTTAGACGAGTCCATCTTGTGTAAAAAGGGGAGAGCCCCACAACAATTACCTTTCTTGCTTTAAGGCTGACACAGACTTTCGAGTTTTGACTGTGCTATCAATTCGAATGTCAACGTTTCAGTTGATATTAATGTTTTCATTGTCTAAGACATAATCTGGTCGTTGCATAAATCATTGGTCTGGAAACAAATTGCTCAGTTACTAATGAATTAATTTCGCTCCTCATAATCGTCCAGACAACGCGATCAGAAACCGCAAAAAGGAAATGTACCTTCTTATTGAAATGGCAGTCGCTGCAGACTGTAATATCTGAAGATCTTCAAAAAACTATAAAAATATGAGGACCATGAAATCGCGATCGCAAAAATGTGGCACATGAGGACATTAACAATTCCAGCTGTAGTTGGAGACCTCGGATTGGTTGGAATATATTCTGATAAACGCATAGAAGCCATTCCTTGTAAGCTATGCCTGAAAGAGATACAAAACATTGTACCCACAAGTACAGCCAACACCGTACGGAGGGCTGCATCTGTGCAAAGTATGTGTGATCTTACTTTTTTTGTTTTAGATTTTTCACAAATAATGCCCAGTGGAAAACGTCAAGATGCCATTTCTGAGATTAGATGTCTTGTTGGGTCTTGTTCGGGAAAATGAGTATACACCAGAAATCTAAAGAAATAAAATAAATAAATAAATAATAATAATAATAATAATAATAATAATAATAATAATAATAATAATAATAAGCTGTCAAATTAAAAGGACCTTGAAATAGAAATCTAAAAAATGTGGCACATGGGAACATCAACAATCCCTGTTGTAGTTGGAGTCTTAGGATTGGTTGGAAAAGATTCCAGTAGACTCATTGAAGGGATCCCTGGAAGTCCATGCCTCAAAAAGATACAAAAAATTATTCTGACAAGTTCAGCCCACACTTTACGAAGGGCTTTAACTATGTAATAATTTTTTTTTTCAGTGGAAAGTGTCATGATACAATTTCTAACCTTAGGTCCCTGAGCAGGACCCGGAAAGAAATGTGTAAACGGCAGATATCAAAGGAAATAAATAATAATAATAATAATAATAATAATAATAATAATGATAATAATAACAATAGCTCACCTATCTAACTGAATTTTAACTGAAAGCAAAGTTCCATAATACTCCAGAGCTTCTCACAACATTCTTGTCGATTCTAATAATAATATTTCATCTCTTTTTTTATGACCAATTCGTTTTTCTCTCTTTCTAAACGCTTTGAAGTTGTCTAAATTCTCCGGTTTCTGATATTGAACTCCATTTTTTTCAGTTACGATCTTGATGCGTCTACCTAAATAGCGTACACATTTTGCTTTCTTTACGCTAAATTATATACATTTCACCATCTGATAGTATCTAATATTTTCTGCACTAGGATTAGTGGTATTCATTTATCTTGTCTAAATGCATATATAAATCTTTCTGTAATAAATACATGTTGAAAAAATGCCGCTGAGCATATTCGTAAAATGCTGTTTTTTATCCGAGTGGAACCAAATTAATTTCCGATGTAGAAGTGAAAATACTGAAAAAAATAAATGTATTGCCTCTTTCTGTTGCTTAGTAATGCTTAGTAATTTATATCTTTTCTTTAAGATTATAAGACTATTACTCATAGTATAGTTCTGACATTGCTCCTAAGTAAGGAACACATTAAACATATCATATTGTATGGTGTCAGCACATAAGAAGCAGCAAAATCCATCCAATGCGCTTATGAGTTCGATGCATTGAGCGAAAGAATTTATGAAGAGGTGTTTTTTTTTTCGTTTCAATATTGGAAATTTTAGTTTAGAGGTTGAGCCAGTTAGATAGTTGTCCAAAAGGAATCCATTCAGAGTATATGTGGAAGTTGCTGTTACAGCAAATTCTGCTATAACGGTTGGGAACGCAGCAAGAAATTGAATATAGCTAAATATTCTTCTCTTGCTGATAGATATTTTTCACTCCTGTGGCAGTGGAGACTTCGGGGGTTATTGGCGCTCGTTCGATGGTGTTCCTTCGGAGGATTGGCGCGATTGCGTCTCGATTAAGAGACGAGGATCGCGAAACGGAGTGGCTCTTGCAGCGTGTCTCACTGGCGACGGTTCGAGGTAATGCTTTCTCCATCATAGCGGCTGGCAGAGGATAGAAAAAAATTGTTTATATTTACGTTGTTCTGGAATTGTCATCATTGGCCGACTGAACTTGCTTTGTTTCAATTATTGTTTCCCTTAGATTGAACTTACCATTTCTTTTTATACTATAATGTATTTCAGTGTTATCCAATAAATAGGCTAACTGATTGAGAAAAAAAACAACAAAAAAAAACAATTATCTCCCTTCGATCAGATTCTATCACGTTCTTTTTAGCATTGGAATTTAAATCTATTGTTCTTTCTGTAAGCAAAAATATTTTTCGAGAACACAAGTACTTTCTCCTTTTCCCCATAATAGTTCTTTTTAATTAAGTCATACGAGAATAATACGCGAAATAAAAACATTTGGAAAGGTTTCTGTAGTTGAAAAATGGGTGTCGCAATTCAAGTGTCCTTGTTGGGCAGGCTTATTACTTGTGAATAGAAATAGATTCATAACGATATTGAAAACATGTTAAGCGCCGTCGGCCGTCGATCAGACGATGAAACAGACCTGATCAGCAACCAAGAAAAGAACTTCATTCAAAGAACATGTGTGTATAGAGCGGTAATCAAAGAATAATCTATTACGAGATATTAGACAATAATATAAAAATAATAATAGTTAATCACTATCCCCAACAACTTCGTCGTTTGAAAGTAGCTTTGGACAGACATTGCCCATCATTAGTCAAAAGGGGATTAATCGTCCATCACGATAAGCGAGTCTAGTTTGGGAAACATTGATTTATTCTCAATATTCCTTGGACATTCTTCCTTCTCATTATCACTTGTTTAGTGGTTTTAGAGGTTTCGTTTCCTATTTCACAAACGTGGCATCTATAAACTTATTTATAGATGGAAAGAAGTTCTAGAAAGAAATAGAGGTTATATTGATGAACTAAATATTTCTATGAGCAAGAATGTTTTTTGACTATCCACGATAAGAGAAAATTATCAAACCTGACATAATATCGGCGAATATATAATGTCATAAAATAATTGTTGAATGCAATAAAAATGAATTCGTATGATCAATTCTCTCTCACACGCACGCACGCATGCACACACACACACACACACACACACACACACACACACACACACACACACACACATATATATATATATATATTGAACGATAAAAATTATTAAAAAAAATTAATTAAAATCTTCAGACATACTGGGTTGTAGATTAATATTCTTATGCTTTTATTATTATTATTTCAGTTAGATTCCTTGACTAGTTTCGGCCAACATGGCCATCATCGGGAGAAAAAATGTTTCTGCTTGTTGGTAGCAGTATACTACAGAAATGAATGTCTTGATGGAGAAAATGAACTTTTGTCTGTAGTTTTCATTTGTTTATATATATATATATATATATATATATATATATATATATATATATATATATATATATATATATATATATATATATATATATATATATGGTTGTTGGGTCAAAATTTTATGTCCGCCATAAAAAGATAAAATTTATATTTATTACCACTCAGGATGATAATATATAAAAGTTACAACTCAAAAATGAGCTAGTTAACCGGTTTCGAACCTCGCTCAACAGAGATAATTCGAGGTTAATAACTTATTATTAATTAATAAATTATTAGTAAAAAGCGATTAACAATATGTATTAGGGAAAATATTATTGCTTAGATGGAAATTACTTGGAGTCCCAATACGAAATCCTTCTGTTTGCACAGCGAATGTTTCAAAGATAAAATAAAAATGTCCTCCAACAGTTTCACGTGGTAATTAGAGTGGAAATTTCTAAGAATAGTGCGGCAGAATTATGAATATTTATTAGGTGTTCTACGATAAAAGACCTGTATGTATTGGTCAGAATTTCTGAAAGTGTATACTTGAGATTGTGGATTTTCGTTGGAACGTTTTACATTTTTTTCTGACATCCAGCCGCTGAGTTGTCCTCCCTAGGTAGTTTGAACCACAGCTACATTTACATGAATAAATCAAGGAACTATTATGATGTGGAGGATGAAGGTCTTTCCACATGGATGGAAGGACATTCTTGGCAGAAAATACTATATGAGTGTTAGCAATATCGAACCGCCAAAGAAACACGCTTAGCATATCTATCACTGATATTACCCGGTCAAGGTAGACGCAGATAATCTAAAAATAAACACGCTAAAATTCACCATCATCCCTGCCGTGACCGACGGCTTAGTGGTAGAAGTTCCGACTGACGCCAATTCAGTCGGGTTTCGATCCTAGCTAGAGGCAACCGCACGTCTAGCCACATTGATGAAACAGCGAAACAGTCTGTCTGTGGATGACATATATATATATATATATATATATATATATATATATATATATATATATATATATATATATATATATATATATATATATATATATATATATGTTAATGAGGAAACATGAATAGTGTATGTATGGACTTGTGTGTGTTACCTAGATACAGCTTTGATTGTACATAACACGCAACCAGTTTAGAAGCATATTATATCTTTTAAACTCTGCGTGGTGCAGTGTCATATCTTCTTAGAAATAAACAAGGAGTTCTTAAAATAGAGAAGTTTATAATTTACATCAATTTAATTAGGAAATTCATTTGTTTCTCTACACCTTCCTATATAAATTCGTGTATATAAACAAAAATACATATTATATTCAAAATACAACGTGTTTGAAAAATAATAAGCATACATAATATATTATAAAAACCTTAGTAAATAAATTGAAATATAAATAACACCACGTATTAATTTACAATTCGCTTTAATAGAACTTTTTTTATAAACATATATCTTAGATGATTGTTAAGGATAAGTGAAAAGGCTATGTTGATGCGTCATTGCAAAACAATCTGTATGGCTGAAAACTTGTCATAGAACTTGATGGTAAATAAATAAATAAACAGATGCACACTGGTTCGATACCGTCAGTTATTTTGAAATAAATATGTCAAAGAAACACCGATGTATAATGTGTATATATATATATATATATATATATATATATATATATATATATATATATATATATATATATATATATATATATATATATATATATATATATATGAATGAAGTAATATAGTCTTAAGATGTGCTATATTTATGGTATAAAGTACTCAATATCAGAGATAGAGCATGTGTAAATATAAAAGTGAAATCAATATTTAGAGGCGACACTCTGTTTCATGCTAGATGCAATGGTCAGGCCACATGAATTTCAGTTAAAGATAAAAAATTGCTTCAACAATGTACGGTGACTGACTTTTAAAAATTACCGTGGCGTGTACTTCGTATTAGAAATATCGCCCCGTCTTATTAAACGGTTTGTATCTACTAAAGAGCATATATCCACTACGCACGGATTATTTTCGCAAAGCTTCACATGTGGCCAGTTTCATATCCAAAACCTAAATAAAGCAGTTTCTATAGACATGAATTTTGTTTTTAATTTTTAATCAGACATTCAAACGTTAATATAGAGGATACTTCGTATGTAAAATAGACGACTCATTTTGAATCCAATTTCGATCTTTGCCGAGGCATGAATTTCATTTATTAGAATTTCTGGAATCTAGAGACCAATAGAAGTAATATATTCTGGTTGATAAATAAAAATGGGGCGTCTAGTTCAAATACAAAGTATCCACTATAATAACATTTGAAGTAATAAAAATGTCACATAAAAAATAAAGAAAAAGTGTGTACGTCTGTGTATAGAGAGAGAGAGAGAGAGAGAGAGAGAGAGAGAGAGAGAGAGAGAGAGAGAGAGAGGAGAGAGAGAGAGATAAAGAGAAAGAGATAGAAAGGGAGAGAGAGAGAGGGAGTGTGCGTGTGTGTTTGAATAGTAATTTTAAAGGTATTTTGGGCTTTATATCCATAGTCCGAGATTATTTCTGCTTGGATTTCCGATAGTTTTAATAAAGGCTCTCAAAGGGCAGTTTTTTTTATGAATTTTCAAGAAAGCTCCCCCCACACACACACACACAGCCCACGAGACGAAAATAAATTTTTGAAGGCTTAGAGGTCTTGCCAAACCAGTATATCTACTAAATATAACATATACAATAATAATAATATTATTAATAATTACAATAATATATATATATATATATATATATATATATATATATATATATATGTCCGTGTATGTATATATACATATACCTATATATTTACATATACCTATATATATATATATATATATATATATAGCGAGAGAGAGAGATAGATAGATAGATAGATAGTGAGAGAGAGAGCGTAGAAAGAGAGAGACTGAGCGTGTGAAAGAGAGAGACTGATGGGCATACATAGAGGAGAATTTTTTAGAAGTATTAGTTTTAGAGGAATATCATTTTTGAAACGTTTTGCCGTTCGAGAATACGTACACACAGACATGGAATATGTTCTAACCAGCTTGCAAATTAAATAGATTTTCTCTCATTCTCTTTGTTTAGCATTTTCTTGAAACATTAAGTAGAAGAATGCAATCTTATTCATTGAGAACTCTTTCCTAATTCATTTATACTCACTTGGGGCCATTACTGTCCAACTTTTTCAAGATAATGAACGAAGTTGAAGATTTTTACAGAGGGCAATGCATTATGAACGCAGCCATGTTGGACGTAAATGCAAGTTGTCCACTAGTGTTGACATATAACGGTGTCAGGTCCTAAATGGTAATACAACCCTCAAGGGAGAAAGCATCTGTCTCTATATTCACAATGAAAAGAAGTCATTTAAAGACAATGATCTTTAGCTTGATTACTAGAATTTGGATACACCATCAACACCATTTATAAGAATAGACATCAGCATAAAAATACAATATAATAACAATAATACAAAGAATTAAATGAATGGATGAAATATTTAATGTCGTGCCATAGAAATGGGCTTCGGACAAGTAACTACTTATAGTGAAGCAGAAAGAAAAATTCCTGATGAGGTACACTATTTACATTATTCGGATTATTGTCCTCATGTCACCATATTTATTACAACGTTTCGGCCGTTGGAATGTCGAACTGAACCCTTTATTTCGCTCACTGGGTTAGACTGTTCTAGTTCCACGTGCCATGTTTAACATGGATGTCAGTTTTCAGTTATCTCCTGTTAATTCCCCTCTGAAAGTTCTCCACTACGTTAACCGGATATTGAACTCACACTCATTGGGTCCTGTCACTGGATCTAACTAACGCCTTTATCCACTGTGCCATGTGTCCTTGAAGACATCTGTGCATGAATGTCTGGGTATTATAAAATTAATGTCTTCAGCAACCATTTTTTACTAGTGCTCATATTGCAATTGCTGCTGTTATCTTTGCATGTTTTTACCAAAAAAGACGGAACTGAATCAGGAAAAGTGTAAAAGATTTCTGTGCTTACCGGAAATAACCGCATCAGATATCTTTTTTTACCAGGATGTGACACATTTAAACTTGAAATATTGATGGAATAAATAAAGTACAAAGAAACGGATATGTGCATGTAGTGATTTTCTAAGTGTAGATTATATATGACACAAGGCCAAAAGTATGGAGCACCCAGTGAGGTTCAGTCTTAATTGTTCTAGACAAACAAGTTTGCTAACGATTACACCACGTCGAGGTGACCCGTGTATATATATATATATGTATGTATAAATGTAGATCCTGCATATGGACAGGTGGCCCAGTATTTAGAACATTATCTTTCCAACCAAGAGACTTTGGTCTGAAATTTAATTCTATAGTTCTGATGAGACATTCTCAGCGGGCGGGACATTTGGCAAGTGTCTGAAAAACATACCACCGATTTATCCCAGCCTTGTGAGTGGAATTGGCTAGACGGAGCCGTTAAGAAACTGTCGGTGGTTGTCCCAGTGCACCGTGAGCGAAGGTTTGATCGTACTGGTTTTGTTCAACGTGCTTATACGGCAAGATAATGCATTTATCTAAGAATTTCTAAGATCCGCTCAGCATAGTTGCAGTATAAACTACAAGTTCGCAATGTGTCTGAGCAGTAGTCTGCACCACATGATCTGTTTAGCGTACCTAGCTGCGACCTGTTCCAGCTAGACAGTCGAACTATCTGCCTTTGGACAGAGAGGAACCCGGACGAGGCTCCGCCGAATGGCAGAGTCTCGTTCGGGGAGGTAGACTGTCCTTGAACCCGTTTTTACGGGTTCAAATAGGGAATTTTTTGGCCGAGTCTACGGGCTCGGAAATCCCAGGTTAAACCCGCCCTTGTGTCCCATGAACCCCTCGTGTGGGGTAGCTAGTTATCTCTAACGGGCGGGTACGCTCAGAAAACTAACAATGCGCCATTTTGAAGATCTTATAGACTTACCTGTCAAAGTTTAAGCTCACAACATCACCAAACTCGCTTTACAACTCTGTTTTATATACACATGTATATTTAAGATTTTCCAGGCTCGAGTTGCTATCAACATCCCTAACCTGATTTGGATTCAGTTTTCCTTCTCATAAATTCATTGTATTTGGTATCTAGAGCGACAGTCTACCCTGACATTATGGTGGTAGTCGATGAAGAAATTAATTCATATTTTTCCATGGCTATTTGCTCGAACGTGAATGCAAAATTCCAATTTTACACTACTTACACATTCAAGATAAAAAGACATTGGAAATCATATCTTACAGAATTGCTGATGCCCAACTCTTATAATGGCGTCTCTCTGACCCTGCTTGGTCTCACACTTCCAACTGACCTGAGATGGAACAAATACATTGAATCAATAGCTTCATCTACCGCAAGGAAAGCTGATTCTCTTTTTCGCGCCAGAAAGTTTTTCTTGCCTGAGTCCATCCTTCAAAGCTACAAATATACCATTCGACATTGCATTGAAAACTGTTGCTATATATGGTCTGGTGACCACGCTGTTCATCTTGAAGTCCTCGAAATAATCCAGAGACGGATTATGCAATCTGAAAGGACCTGATCTGGCATCTTGTCTACAGTCACTTTCTCACAGACTTGCTGTGGCTTTCTTCTGTCTTTTCTACAAATATTTCCATGGCAACTGCACTGACAAGCTAATTTAACTGGTACCACAAATGCATGCATTTAAGTGTGCTACTAGTTTGGCATCTCGTTCCCACACTTTCACTATCTAAACGGTTAAATGTAGCCGTCTTTTCTAATCCAACAGCTTCTTATCTCGCACTTCCCGACAATGGAACTCCTTTCCTCCTACTTGTTTCCTTGACGGCTATAATCTTCTAATATTCAAATGTAATGTCAATCGACATCTTCTGATGCCTTGATACTAACCCCCGTCCTTCTGTATATATTTTCCTTAAACACCACACTTTTCTCTTGCACTCACTCGCAGTAACACCTTGCGTGCTAGTGGCTCTCCCGCCTTGCGTGCTAGTGGCTCTCCCGCCTTGCGTGCTAGTGGCTCTCCCGCCTTGCTTGGGGTGAAATGCTTAAAAAAAAATATCATTAAATGTGTTGGCAGTGCGTTATATCTTACCATACGTAGACTGAAGAAGAGAGAATCTTTAATCGATGCATCGATGAAATATGATTATTATTCACAGGCTGCAACACTTAACAAATAAGATGGAAAGAGTAATAAAGGGAATAAGTTAGACCGAAGATATCAAAGTCTATACTGTTGTGAATATTTATTTCTGAAAAAAAAAACTGAAGTTTGATCTTAAAGAAAAATTTAAAAGTTCGACAAACAATGTGTCATGGTTACGCAAAGAAAGAAAATGAACAAATAAATGTAGTCTGGTATAATTATTATTCTTAGATCAAAACTATCAGAAACATTCATATTCAAACATGAATAGACTGGACCCTAAAAACAATAAATGATGAATCTGTGGAGAGAGGTTTGGTTTGGTTTATTTTGTTTTACGGCATATCAACTTCAATGGGTTATTTAATGCCGACAATATTTTTATGATAGATTTGTACGAATAGAATACGTATTCTTTGGTTTAGATTGGTTTGGTTTATTTTGTTTTACATCATATCAACCTCTATGGATTCTTTAATACCGACAACATTTTTAGGATAGATTCATATGAATAGAATATGTATGATTTGGTTTAGATTGGTTTGTTTTATTTTGTTTTACAGCATATCTACCTCAATTGGGTTATTTAATGCCGACAAAATTTTTTATTGCTGGTAATATTTTGTTTTGTCAAAAATCTGTTTCTGGTAATATATTTCCTTCAAAATTGTATTGCTGGTAATAATTTTTTTTCCAAAAAGTATTGCTGGTAATAGTTAACTATTTGCCCATAGCTGGGACCCTAACAGGTGCTACCACCCGGGGTCAGGGTGAACCTGGGAACACTAGCAATTAAGAGGTGGTTCCACGCTCCTCAAAACCTTCTGATCAGAGGCCTTGCTGCTGGATATAGTTTACCGTCTTACCCAGGAAGCTGTGGAGAGAGAGATAACAGTAACCTTACTGAATTCATTTATAACGTAGAAAGACACGACTGTCGGAACAACGACGTCCTGGTAATTGTGCAAATAATTTTACCCATGGAAACAATTTAAATTTAAACCAACACAAAGTAAAGGAAGTCGAAGAAAACAATATACTTTAGCGGTTCGAAATTTAAATTGATGAATTTATACAATTTATATGCAATATGTGGTACACTTACAGCGATGCACTAAAGTCAAAAGTACGGGGGAAAATTTCGAAGAATTGAAACACTTCAGACTACAGCAAAATTAGATCCTGCCAGAAGAGTATGGAATGTAAATGACGATAATAAACAATTGTTTTTCTTTTTAGGTATTTAGACTTGTCCAAACGTAGACATATTAATCGAAACATGTTAGTGGGCAGCAATGTTTGCATCCATTGTGTTTATGTCGACACATAAATTGTATAAACGCACACGCATTTAAGGAAAATAATTTTCAATAATGACAACTGATCTAAGGAAGAAAATGTTATCTAATTTCCACGAATCGGGTAAAATAACTTTCCAGAATAAAACGTGAACTAATCGGGCTACCGGAACGCTGACTTAAATTAAAACGAGAAATATAAAAAGTCGCTAGGATCATTGCTTGTGAACAGAAAGATGAATTCCATACGGATATTAAAGTCATACGCATAATGATAGGTTTTCAAATTTGAAAGTTGGAGTTGACATGATAAATAATGACAAAATATTTCTTTCTAAATCGTTACCGTTTTATTTTTTTTGCGGGGGAGGTTAGTTTAATGATTATATTTAGGTTCAAAATTGTAGCGTTGGAATATCATTCCAGTTATCAGTGAAATCCTCATAGCACAGCCTTATAAAAAATTATAATTTGCTGAAGCATCACAAAGTGAATATGATCAAAATACAAGCCACACGCACATTATTACTAAATCATTGTGCCATTAAAAAAGACCCACATTTAATTCAAATGGAAATTATACTGAACAATTTAGGTATATCATGATGTAATATATAGGGTGCAATGGATAAATTGTCGTCTTTTTAAAAGATATACAAGGTGTCCATAAAGTTCATGAACACTATAAAAAAAAATATAACTTTATTTGTATTTGCGATAAAAATAATCTGTAAAAAATGTTATAAAGTTTAATGTACCTAGTTTTAAGTAAAGATAAAATAACTAATGTTATTTCAGGCATTACTGTAAATCAGTTGACAATTGTTTTTTTGTTTTTGTGAACTGCAAAATCGTATTACCCTTTGTATTGCTAATGATGGCGGATATGTGGAAACTTAAATAAAATTTCAATAAAAAATTAAAATGTATAGATTTACTTCTTTCTAATTCTTTTTACAAATAAAGTTATAATTTTTTTAAAGTGCACACGAACTTTATGGACAGCCTGTATTTACCAAATTTACACAAAAAAATCTTGAAATACTAAAAACTAAATTACGGCCTCCAGACATTTTCGAAATGTTCTGCAGCTCTTCTGGACAGTCTCCTTGTTGGTGAATGATGCCATAATCCTTGCCTTCAGTTTATCTTTGGTGTTACAAGTAGTATTGTTGGTCTCTCGCTCAGCTGCACCCCACGTATAATAATCAAGTGCGGAGGCAATATGGGGAGTTAGGTGACCAGATATAATTGGTGATATGGTTGCAGAAATTGTTTAAAAGCTATGACTGTGAGGCATGATGTAGATTCCTCTTGCCAGATATAGGGTCTTCTAGCATACGTCATCTTGACCCAGGACAGCCCTGCCTCCACAAGGCACTTCATGTAGGCCCCCTTGTTTAGTCTGGGGCCCTAACCAGCTAATATGGGAGTTCGTTTCTTATCGGAACGATCAAAATGAATTTTCCGAACTGTCGTACATTCGTAATCACCATTAGATTCATTCAACTCTTTCTGAAAGCTCTGCACTGTCCTCAGATTTGCACCCAAACACTCTGAAATGTTCCTATTGGCGCGAATGTCATGTAATACAGTATGCCGTTTCCAAATATGATGGAATTAATTGCGTCATGGTGCTGTTTTTCTCACAGACGGTGCCCATCTGATCCTATTATACTGTGCAGTCGAGAAAATCATAAATTAAAAATATAAAATGGTGACAATTTACCCATTGCACTCTGTATTATGTGGTGCAGTAGTTTTAATGCAATTTTCAATAAACAATGCAAATTTAAAACTGTTTGTCTTATAAGTTGTACCTATCAGTATTATGGTGTTATATACATTTTTATCTATGTTTTATTTTTATTAATTACGATCTAAGAATATTTTTTCTATTAATTAACCTACAAACAGCATGCATGCGCATAAGTAATGAGTTCAGTGAATATACAAAATAAAAAGAGAGGTAAGGCAAACATGCGTCTTCTCGCCCGACCTGTTCAATCGATACAGCGAGGCAATTCTGAGAGAATTGGAAACCCTACCGGGATTTAGCATTGGTGACCACAATCGTAATAATATAAGATACGCAGATGAGTCAGTACTGATAGCGGACACGGAAAAGAAATTACAAAATCTCCTACTGAAGGTAGCGACGGAGAGTGAGAAGAAAGAACTAAGCATAAACTACAAGAAGATAGAATGGATGGTCATCAGTAAGCTCTAAATGCGATTTGCAGGCCGGGAGCACTAGAAAGAAGCAGGCGCGGAAGTTTATATATCTGGGAAGCGTCGTGACAGAGGCTTTAAGTGCGACACTTAGATCCGTAGGTGTATTGAGATGACCAAGGACCCATTCCAAAAGCTGGGCAGAGTATTGCGAGAGAGGAGGGTTTCTTTGTTAACAAAGAAAAGAATACTGAACTGTTACGTGACATCTGTCCTTCTTTACGGCAGCGAATGTTGGACGATTTCCTCAAAGATGAAGAAGAGGCTCGAGGCGATAGAGATGTCGTTCTACAGAAGGATGCTGAACATATCATGGACCAAGCGTGTGAGCAAAGATGAGATCTTGGAGAGATTGCAAACAACGAGGAGCCTTTTACTTAACTTCAGAAAGAGGCAGCTGAAGTTTCTGCGACACATAATGAGAAAGGAGAGCCTGGAGAATCTGATACTCACGGGTCGAATAGACGGAATGAGAGACAATGGAAAGCAACGCGTGACGTACCTTGCGGGCTTAAGCAAGTGGATGACAGAACTGGGTATGGGGTAGGAAGCAGAGGTAAGTAACTTGTTGAGAATTGCAAGGGATACAACAAGGTGGAGACCCATAATGGCTTTTTGGTTGGTCTTGCATCTCCAGACTTATAAAAACGAAAAACGCAATTCTTCCAAATGTTCTCAAAATAATGGTTACAATTATTATCGTCACTTTCCTCAATTTTCCATTTTTTTATGAGGTAAAAATATTTGTTCAATTAATTTCAAATCCATGGTGATTTCCTAAGTAGGCTGCAAACTCCATAATATAGATTTATTTCAAGATGATAAGATCAAGAATTCAGATGCTGATCTTATGATTTATTAAACTAAAAAAATGAACTGTTTTAATGTTTTTATTTAACACGTTCTAATTAATATTTATTTTATTTATCCACTTGTTTAGATAAAAGTCATTAGAACAATAGTTAGCAACGATTTTTATTAGTTTAATTTTATACCACTGTATACGTCATATGAACAGGTAACAGAGGTTTAATTCTGTTTTATGCAAGTGTCATTATTTGTCATATGCGTATTTACTCCATGATGGCCATATCTCAGCTCCTAGACGCAGGTTAGAGACGCAACACTTCTCTATGTACTTTCCTGTTTCAAGCTGTTTTGCTACCTGTACACTCTCCAATTATATCAGGCATCCGCAATGCGTATGTGGTAGCAGAACCTTTCTTGAAAAGTGCGCAACCCATAAGTGGAACATGCAGCTTGGTGTATATATATATATATATATATATATATATATATATATATATATATATATATATATATATATATATATGCCACTTTACACTTTCATATATATATATATATATATATATATATATATATATATATATATATATATTTCATATATATATATATATATTTCATATATATATATATATATGTATGTCATATATATATATTTCATATATATATGTATATATATTTCATATATATATATATATATATATATATATATATATATATATATATATATATATATGTATATCCTAGTATAGGATTGGTGCATACGGAATAAAGTCCAATAACCAAAAAATACTATTCTTAAAAGAGTGCTCAATACAGAGTAGAACAAATATAATTATTTATTGAAAATAACTACAAAAATAAACATTTTGTTTCAAGACATCGGGTGTCTTATCAAGTGATGGTGTTGAATGTAGACTACATTCAACACCATCACTTGATAAGACATCTGAAATTTTGAAACAAAATCGCTTTTTGTAGTGATTTTATAACATATGTAATAATTTTAGAATAAATAATTATATATATATATATATATATATATATATATATATATATATATATATATATATATATATATATATATATATATGTATATGTATGTATGTTTTTGTGTATGTATGTATGCATGCCAAACCAGGTCCTGATACCGCTGTATTTTACCTCTCTGCATTCAGGAATTTCTTATCCCAAGGAACCAAAAATACTGCTTCTAATAAAATAAAATTATCATTTTTATTATTATTATTATTATTATTATTATTATTATTATTATTTAACTCGGTTTTCATTGTCTTCTAGAAATCCTGCATGATGTGTATTCTGAGTACAATCCTACGTCATCACACTTCTTTTGATATACTTTCATTATTCTGCAGATAAACTTTATTTAATCTACATATAATAGATAGACATCGGAACATTTGTAAAATTTCATTGTTTTTCTTACAATAAAAATACTTATTTATTCATTCAATACGGATTTCGACTTCTCCTGTATCAACGTTATGCGCGTGTCGTAGAGCGGCGCCTCTAGAGTTAAACTGAATACTGTGGAATATAAATTCGATTCTCTTGAAATAACCTGCTGTGGCGGTATTATGCTAGAAAACCTTAGCCATGTTAATATTTATTTTTTAATACATGAATATAATTCTTATCATATATACATAATTATATTATTTTAGCCTCTTGATTTTTCTTATTTTCTTCTTAGACGTTGAGAAAATGTAGGGTTGAAATATAAAAAAAATCCGGATGCTTTTAAAAGATCCAATTACTTTGCAAAACTTTGGTATCATTTGTCAGGTCACATACCTGTCATGCACACGCTAAGAATACTTTCAACGGAAAAACGAAAAAGAAATGAAAAATCTGAGTGAAGTAAGACCAACAGAAAGGAAGAAAAGAAGAAGTAAAGAATGAAAAATGGATGTTAGAAAATTATATTAAAAATGATAAGAGAAAAGTAGGCATTTGAATAAAATGAGGAAAAGACGAGAGGAAAATTGAGAATATATGAAATAAATAAATAAATTATTATAACAAAAAGAAATTCGAAAAAAAAAACACAGCGAGCATTATAAAGAAAGAGAAAATAAAGAAAAATGAATACAATTTTAATAAAAGGGAGACTAACAGAAAAAAAACGAAAGCAAATTTAAAGAATCAGAGAAAGTAAATAAAAATATATATTTAATATAAAATAAATGATTTGCTAAAATGAAGAGAATAATAATCGACGAAAATGTGCTGAAAATTAAAAAAACAAAGAAAGTAAGAAAAAAGAAAGAAAAAAAGAAAGAAAAATAAAACTGTTAAAAGAAGAGGAAATCTGGTGACAACGAATAAATAAAAATGAAAACAATTTTTAAAGGAATTCTGTTTGAATTTCTAAGATAAGGTTCTATCATTATTTACACGATATTCTAACTATTGCTATCATTTTGGTTGTTGTCCTCACAAGCATTCGCTCGTTAACCCTTCCGGTCTTCATCAGGTGTATATCAATCTGGGTAACTTTCAGGGAATTTCAAACTGAATCCTTTATTCATTCTACGGGCGTTGACTGTTCCTGTTACACTGCCCATATCTATGGAAATCTCGTCTTTTTTTTAGTACTGCTCAATTATTGTTCGCCCCGTTTCCACTGAGTTCACTACATGGCTCAGGGATTCTTGCTCACAATTACAATGTCACCAAATTCGCGAACAACGCTTTCATCAACTAGGACAATTCTCTGTTGTCCACTTGTAACCTGAAACGTAACCTGCCTGCTGATTAGTGCTAGGGGAGCATGTCATATTTGCCTGTTGTTTTGCTGTTGTAATTTCTCTCTTTTTATTAATAACTCCCATATTGTATTTGTTTCTATACAAAGCCTACTAAGGAGATCCTCATAGCTTAGCGTATGCGCTGATTCTTTTAGACGTCTAACTCGCCAGGTTTTATCCTCGTCCAGTATTTTCACTTCATTCCACAGTGGCTGTTGACAACTCTTTTTCCTTCATATATGATCAGCCACACTAGTTTTCGTTGTCTCAACCTCAGTACAGTTTTTGAATCTTCTTCCAAACTTACTTTAAGGGGCGGCTCAATTCATATTTATATTCTTTGCGAAGACTGCAAGAAATGGAGTACATGCGGTTCTTTGTTATGTTCTACCCTGTGTTATGCTTTGCTCGGCAGAGATTTATCCGTAGAGTGGACATGCTTCTAAATAATGCCCTTAAATTGTATACAGTGTAGCGCATTCGATTGTTTTCCAATAAGCCCTTAAGATTTCCTTCTTGACTCATCTGTGTCCAACTCCAGACGCTGATGTTGTGTTTGCACGGTAGTTGTTATTTTAAAGGTGGTACGCTTGACTCTGAAGGGTACTCTGACAATTTCATGGTGGCATGAATCTAGGTCACAACTTGTTATTTTTGCCCGGTGTTGTAGGCATCGGACGATACCTATCTTCACACCCTATAGATTCTGGGAACTGAAGGTGATGTATTGTCCGTTGAATGTTGGCTTGTGATATAGACTTGTAGATTTAAACGTTGGTTCGTGAATGTAGTGTCATAGTAATTGTGCGCTAAAATCACTGTATTATGTACTTGTAATCACTAGAAGAGGGGAAGCAATAAATGAAGCACAAATAAGACCTAGACACGATTTACATAGACATGAGCAGCAGAACTAGAACAGTCAATAGCCGTAGATTAAATAATGGTTACAGTTCAAAATTCTCGGGAGGTTACCTAGATCGATATGCACATGAAGAAGGCCGGAGGGCATATCGGGCGAAGTGATTTTATAATAACAACAAAGATGAGAATGAGAGTGTTAATATAAATAGGGTAAATAAAGTTAAAGAATAACAGAAATAAAAGAAAGAATTAAATATCTAGGGAAATATGAGACATATGAAATAAATGGAAATAGATAGGAATATGGCAGGAACAGGAAATGGATCAATAGGTAAAAAATAGTTCTAAGATGAACTGTAAATGGTGGATAAAAATTGAGAAAAAGAAAGGTGAAGGCAAAAAAAGAAGAAAACAAGAAGAAAGCAAAAGAGAAGCAAATGAAGAAGAAAAAGAAGAAAGCAAAAGAGAAGCAAATGAAGAAAGCTGAAGGTAAAAGAAGGAAAAGAAGACGAAAAAGAAGAAGAAAACAAAAGAAGAAAAAGAGGAAAGCTGAATGCAAAAGAAGAAGGAAAAAAGAAAAAGAAGAAGCAAAAAAAGAAAGCTGAACGCACAAGAAGATGAAAAAGAAAAAAAGCAAATGTAGAAGCAAAAGAATAAAGAAAAATATTTGAAAGAAAAAGAAAGAAATCAGTACTAAAAAATATGTATTGGCTAAAAAGCAAAACGTTTTATGTTTTTCTTTTTACGACTGGGATAAAATCACAAAAATATATAAATAAAAAAACGTATATTCTTTAAGAAAGTCAAAAGGAAAATTATGATTATCCTTTTACAGAAAGAGGAGTTCAGAGAGAATTGCTGCATAAAATTCGTTTAGGAAAACAATGGAATCGGTGAAGTTAGGAAAAGAAATAATTAGACTAGAAGAATGTGTAGAAGCAGAACTTCAATTAATATTTCAAAAAATACTCAGCAAGGATAAAAAAAAATAGTTTTATTGTTCTTATATATATTTCCCTATCCAGAATTCTTTAAAACGAAAGGCCTTTATCAAAAGAGGAATGGCAATAAGTATAAACAACATTCTTTGTCTAGGTATGGAGTGTTAGAGATCAAATATCAAGTATATAAAACAGATTTACTTATATATTTATTTTATAGGTTTAGTGTTGTCTGGCTCCAATTCCGTTGGAGACTTGTGGATATAACAAAGGAAAATCGAGTGAGAATCGAATGAACTCCACTGACAATGGCAAATGAAGTTTTTCCGATTATCTCTTTCGAAAAACAGTAAAGAATGTCAAACTTTGAAGTCGTTTGCAATGACTGCGATAGACATGAGATCGATTATCTAAGTAATAACCAGGCTCTATATTACGAAATTTAGAGTTGTTCGCATGGCTAATGGTAAAAAGAGAACAATATTGTTTTAAGTGATGAACCTAATAAATAATTCGGTGTCAACTAAATGCAACAACTTGAATATGTATTTCAACATTAAAAGTACAAATAATATATCAGGATAAATGGTTACACATGCAGATCAACATATCCTCAGATTTCCAAATAAAGTGTGTAAGTGTTCTTATATTTATATTTTATGTTCTTATATTTTATGTTCTTATATTTTATGTTCTTATATTTTATGTTCTTATATTTAAATAATGTGTATTTGTGCGTGTATGTGAAACAATATATAACGATAAATGTTTTAAATAAGTTGTATTAAATAAAACTTATATTTATGAAACAAGACTAATCTCTTTAACGAGATTCTCATTTTTAAAATATGGTTTGAATATGAGGAGGAATTTTTAAAAAGACTTAAATGTAGCATGGATCTGTAGAAAAAACACAATATACCGAAATCACAACAATGACACAGCCTCTTTCATTTGTTTGAATATCTGACAAGGAATCTTTCAAGGTGACACACTGTCACTCCTTCTGTCCTCATTCCAACTTTCCCATGAACTAAACAGTAATATGTTTGTAGGCAAAGTAAAAAAGAAAATGTTTAATCTATTTCACATGGATAATATTAAACTCTTTGCAAAGTCAACAATGAGTTGAAGAGTATCCTCAATACTGAAAAATGTTTCCGTAATGACATCGGTATGAATTTAAGATTATATAAAGATGCAAAAGTAACATTCAAGAAAGGAAGTATCACAGAAACACACACAATAGATTAAGATTTTTTCACAAAGATTAGGAACAAGACTAAGCCTATAAATACCTAGGAGTCAGTGAAGGAAATGAAATACAGTATGCCCAAATGAAGGAGAAGGTAAGAAAATATTACTACAGGGGTGTGCACCTGGCGTTAAATACCGAGTTGAATTCACAAAACACAGTATCAGGCATAAATACTTTGACTGTCCCTGCGGAGCAGTACAGTTTCAATATCCTTAATTGGACCATAGCTAATATTAAAGAATGGATGTCAAAATGAGAAGGCTTCTCGCTTGCCAGTTCATTCGTCATCCTAATGTGGATTATCATTTTTTGTGTGTGTCTAGATCCAGGGGGTTAGTTTAACTAGAATTGTCTGAAATACCACAATAATTGGTTTGCAAAGATACCTGGCAACTCCAAAAGAATGAATGATGATCAGTGTAAAACAACATGAAAGAAATAAGAAGATTAATTTAGTAATAAAGAAAGCCAACAAATTCAAAAGGGAATTGTAAGTGGGTGAAGAAGTGTAAATAGACTATAATACACCAAGTGCATCGACAATGAACCTTAAAAGAAAACAAAAACAAATGCAATGTAGCGAATGCAGAATCAATGGTCAGATAAATCTCTTCATGATCAATACTCTGCCCGTACAAAACAAGCTGATGTAAAAAGAAAAACCGGACTCATCATTGATTACGTAGTGCAGGGTTAAAAGCTGAAGAAATCAGGTTGCTCGGTGTTAGCACCCACTGAATATAAAGCTCGGTATGATAGAGTCTGCAAATTCTACGGGAAGTAAACTGCAAGAAATTATTTTGAACATCACTCAGTCCTGGTTACAGAGATAAGGACATGTAACGATTTGATGGGATTTCAAAATAAACACAGAACAGTCACATATCCAATCGTTCAGACACCATGATGAAAGACCACAAAAATAGAATGTCTTTTTTTATTGGCATGTCAGTACCTGTCGATGGTAATGTGTCTTTGAAAATCTTCTAAAAACTATGAAAATACAAGGATCTTGAAGTGGAAACCTATAAAATGTGTCACACGAGGACACCAATAATTCCAGTTTTATTTGGAGCTCTTGTGTAGATTAGAAAAATGTTCTGGTAGAATCATCGAAGGGATTCCTGGTTGCCAATGACTTAAATATAAACAAAAAAATTGTACTCACAAGTACAGCTCATACATTACGAAGAGCTTTATCGATGTACAATGTGTGTGAAATTAATTTGTTTTTTTTTTTTTTTCAGTGAGAGTAAATTTTGTGTTTTTTGTCATGAAGCCATTTCTGTTTTTAAGAAGAAGAAGAAGAAGAAGAAGAAGAAGAAGAAGAAGAAGAAGAAGAAGAAGAAGAAGAAGGAGGAGGAGGAGGAGGAGAAGAAGAAGAAGAAGAAGAAGAAGAAGAAGAAGAAGAAGAAGAAGAAGAAGAAGAAGAAGAAGAAGGGGAAGAAGAATTTTATTCTCCATATTCTCTCTCGGGTTTAGTAAAATTCACAATATTTGGAATCCTAATTTATGTTCAAACTCACAAAACAATTAAGAATTAGCTGCAACGTTCGCTCTCTAAGCATTGTCAGAGTAGTTCTATTAAATAACAGTGTCTAATTTTTAGACTCAAAAATATAAGTTAATAATTCTTACATCTAGCCAAGAGACACAGCATATGTTCAATGTAAATCATCGTAATTCTCATATCAAATATACATCGCTGACATATTCAAGATATTTAAAATAACCCAAACAATAATACCGTTTATAGTTAATATTATGTCGCTTCAAATTTATTGTTATTAATAGAATAAACTTTAACATTCATTCGAATTAAAAGCCACATTGGAGAAATATGGCCAATGATAATTATCTTCAAATACTTGTTGAGTTTCCAGACACGCAATGTCGAGTGGTTTTTCTAGTGATTAGTTTACAGTAATTCTTTCAATATTCTGCCATTATCAGTATTCTTGAAGTTGATTCAAATATTGTTTCTGTCTGCAATGCAAATCATTTCCAGGGCTTCTGAGAATTTCTATAACACGCAAATAAGGTTAGATTCATCTTCTGTTACAGAAAATGTACGTCTCTGTCAAGTCCTAGACATTTTTTACAATATTTTGCTTTCTTTCTTTTCTTTCTTTTTATAATTCCGTCTCCTGGGAGAGAGACGAAGCATTATCTGTTTTGTTTTCTTTCGATGACTAGACCTGATTCCCCATGTCAAGTTTGGATTATCCATTTGATTGGAATTACATTTATAAAGATAATTCTTATAACAATTATTCATTATATTTTTTCTTCATTATCCTCATTCATTCGTCTATTTTCATATTTAAAGACACTAGCAATTAATTTAAGACTCATTTTAATTAAATCTTTCTAAGGTAATTAAAATTGTCATTAAATTCCTTATTTATTTTTTCTTCATTAATTAGTGCGGTAGTTTTGTTAAATTAATCAAAATGAGTATTTTCCGCTTTTAATTAACTTTTTTTGCTAATCTCGTTTCCACATTTAAATAGTTTTCGTTTTTCTAACTTCTTGACAAAATGAACCGTTTCACAAGCAACCGATTCAAATCATCTTTAACTGCTTCTTTGTTAGAATGACATTTTTCTCTCATTATAATTGTTATTATTGTTTATATTTGAAAATCAATACATCTTGTTTGAAACAACTGATATTACTGGATATTTGACTGTTTAATTATTCACATTAATTTATATTCAAATTAAATCTAAAAGATTACGATATCTTTCGACTTTAGTAGCTGACACCGTCTCTTATATCATTTTAAAAAACGTCCGAAGAAACAATATAAACCGATTTTATATTAATCATCTTCGGTACGTTTTGTCCAATGCACAATCTGCAGTAATATTGGACCATGCGTGTTCTTGCTAAATATTTCCCCAAAATATATCGATTTTTCTTCCTCTAATAAGCTAAACAATATTTACATTATTCGGAATATTGTCCTCATCTTTGTCGCCATATTTATTACAACATTTCGGAGGTTGTACGCTCCGGCCTTTTTCAGGGGGTTGGAATGTCGAACTAAAACCTTTATTTCGTTCAATGGGGGAGACTGTTCTAGTTCCAGGTACCATGTTTAATGGATGTCAGCTATCAGTTATCTCCTGTTAATTTCCCTCTGAAAGTTCTACACTGCCTTAACCGGGTATTGAACTCACACTCTTTGGGTCCTGTCACAGTCAGTGGATAAAGGCAATAGTTAGATCTAGTGACAGGACCCAAAGAGTGTGAGTTCAATACCCGGTTAAGACAGTGGAGAACTTTCAGAGGGAAATTAACAGGAGATAACTGATAACTAACATCCATTAAACATGGCACATGGAACTAGAACAGTGAGCGAAATAAAGGGTTCAGTTCGTCATTCCAACCACCTGAAAAAGGCCGGAGGGTACAACGGCCGAAACGTTGTAACAAATATGGCGACAAGGATGAGGACAATAGTACGAATAATGTAAATAATGTACATAATACCTCATCTCAGAAATATAGACAGATAATAAAACAAACAAGTTGCATTAATCTGTGACCCGATTTTGGGCGGTAAGAAAAAGAGAGAGAGCGAGAGAGGGAAAAAGAGCGAGGAAGAGAAGCCTGTATACATAACTTTCAAAGAAATTAACTTTTTTTTTCTATACAGTATTACATATATACTAGGGTTTATCACAGTCTAGTATACACAAAAAAATAATTAGATTTTCACTCAGGACCGAACATATTATCTTGACAAATGCCCAGATCTCCATAAAACACATACAAACAAATCTTTTGTTAATTTTCCTGTATACGCTCGTGGAAAATATCGGTTTCCTCCACTGAGGTTTATACACACAATGCCAATGTGTTATATCAACGAAATATCTTAGGACTATCACTGCTTTAAGCAGATTCATCATCATCAAAGTTTTGACGTAAATAAATATTTATTTCCTTACGCGACTAAGAAGCAAAAACATGTTGGATATTAACATAGGCATACACATGACGTGTCATGCTTGAAGCCAGCCTTTTAAATATCATCTAAAGTTCGGGAACACTAGAACCAAGCAGACGCGGAAGTTTAAATACCTGGACAGAGGACGGTAATTGCGACACTGAGATCCCTAGGTGTATTGGGATGGCCGAGGACACATTCCAAAAGTTGGGCAGAGTATTGCGAGACAGGAGGATTTCTTTGGTAACAAAGAAAACAATACTGAACTGTTACGTGACATATGTTCTTCTTTACGGCAGCGAATGTTGGACGATTTCCTCAAAGATGAATAAGAGACTCGAGGCGACAGAGATGTGGTTTTACAAAAGCATGCTAAGGATATCATGGACCGAGCGTGTGAGCAAAGATGAGATCTTAGTGTGGTTGCATACCAGTCTGGGGGAGGAAGCAGAGGGAATTAAATTGTTGAGAGCTGCAAGGCATAGAGAAAGGTGGAGAGCCATGATCGCCTACGTCCTGAAAAGATAAGTCACATAAAATGAAAGAAAAACATATTGTTTACAATACTTGTCCAAGTCACATATACGTGGGTATATATATTTAAAATATTTACGAGTATGTAAATCGAAGTTTCTTTATGTTGATGTTGAAATTACACTGCACTATGTTAATGAACCCACAGGGTTTCTTTACGTTAGTGCTATTATATTGAAGTAATGCCCAGGTATTAGTGCTCACTCAGCATAAGGTGAAGTAAAGAAACTGGTACTGTTTTATTCACCTTTACTAGACATGCATTGTTTAGAGACGTGGACAATGGGGTCACGAAAAAGAGCTTCCCAAATATACAAAGTATAGCATCGGGGAAACATATTTACTTTCTCTTATACCAAACGACTCTCATTGTATCGACATATTTTTAGGCTCGTGCCTCTCAGTCAAAGATCTGCGGAAATCAACTAAATCCTCACCATCGCTGCAATAAAAACAAAACTACTGTAAGATTGATTAAGGATATACAGAATACCAGCAACTCTATCTTGAACTGAGCAGTTGAACTCCAGTGGTGCAGCAAATCTGAAACGGCCAACTGTTTTTCGGCGCCAACATAATATACCGGCTGGCGTCTGATTTGTGTGGATGCAGCTTGGATTTGTCTATGGTGATCACCCCTCGCTTTTGCCAAGCCAAAGGCGGTTACAAAGCAATGGGCCGAGGAAACTGTCAGGTTATATCAGCGATATATATCGTTAGTCGGTATAGATCCGAGCAATTTGACGTGACATATCTCGATAGCATTTCCAAGTAGCTAAAAGAGATATTCATTAAACTGAGACAAACGAAAATAAATGATCCACACAAAAACAACTCAGTATGAATTATGATCAAAATTAGTGCCTACTATTCAACGGCATGTACCAAAGTAAATGATCTTAGTCTGGTAGAAGGTCAAAGTAGGAGGAGGTTTCAGTTCGAGGATCAATTCCACAAATAAATCCATACAAGATTAAATTGGAAAACATCACTTAAGTTTAGACACCCAATAGAATACGTATTTTCTAAATGTTTAACATAGTTTGGCATAAGACCAAATTAATCTATTATTATCTATTTGTATTATCCTATGGCTATCATTGGATATTAACATGCTAACCAATATTAACTGACTACTGACCCGATGCAAGCCATTTAAATTGTTTATTCGTTAACCTTATTTGATACGGAATCAAAACAATAGATGTACTCAGTGATATTGAATCTTTAATTTCCAAAATTCTACGTGAATAATTTAACTATCTCTCTAAAATCCGCTACTTTCTATATTCAACAGTTTCTCATTTCTGTCTGATTTTCTCGAATGAGAAGTTATTTTCACGCGAACTAGTTTACTGGGGTAGTTTTTTTTCTTGTTCTGCTCCCCATGTCTATGGAAACCTCATCTAATTCTTATTTTTCACTACTCAGTTACTTTTCTTACATCCGGCAACAAAACCTCTGATCGGGAGATTGGGGACTTTGAGGAGCATGTAACCAACTCTTAATTGCTGTTGTGCCCAGGTAGCACCTGTTAGTGACCCAGCTATGAGCATATAATGACCACCTCACAAGCAGAAAAAAAACATTATGAACGTATGAAAATACAATTTTTTAAAAATCTATACATTTTATAGTAAATCAAAACAGCAATACATCTTTATATATATATATATATATATATATATATATATATATATATATATATATATATATATATATATATATATATATATATATATATAATTATCGACAATACATATTAGTAGGGAAATTACCAACAATACTTATAGTAAAATTACAACAATACATTTTATTTATAGTTGAAGGCATAAAATTGCATTCAAATATTTAGATTTTTGATATAAAATAAAGCATGCAGATTGATATGTCGGTAAAGAAAACCAACTAACCAACCAGTTTTTTTTTCAGCACTTCACACTTAGCGCGAGTAATTACGGTCTGGTTCAATGCTTGAACTCACAATAACTATGTAACCAAATTCACAAGGAAACGCGGTAAACCACTAAATTATTGGACTATTCTGAGTGCCGAACATTAATCCTTAGATTGCTATGTCTTTTCTTTCTACTGCTAATAGTGACGCTTGACTGCACTCGCCAATGCATCGTTTTTTAATTCAGTTTTTAGTGATGTAAAAATTGCAGTAATTTCTCATTATTTAGATTAATTGTTTAAATTATTCCAATTAATCTTTATTTATTAACGGCCCTGATACAGTATATTTTTCTATGCTAGTTACACGAAGGATGTCTTCATTGTCTACCACATGTGCTGATGCTTTCAGACGTCCAACGTTTTCTTTATTTAGGATTTTCATTACATTCTACAGGCATTGATAACTAAGCCCTTCCCATCCACATATGATCAGCCATGTCTGATTCTATTTCCTCTCATCTAATTTCAGTTAGTTTCCTTTGTATTTTATTTGCCACAACTTTGTCATGTGCTCCTCTGTGTTATGCTTCTCTTTTAATTGTTATATACACACATTTATTCACTTAAATTCACGTATAAATATACACATTCACCTGGGAACAAAATCATTACTATATCACGTATGAATTATGATCACAATAAGTGGTTTATTTATCAATTCTCATTACTGGACTTTTAAGTGCAGTATGAATATTTACAACTTATCTAAATCTATTTAATGATTGATTACCTACAGGTCGGCCTCAGTGGTTTGACTGCATAAATAATCATTGCGATGATGTTTGCTATCGATTAAATGACTAGTGGTATGCCAGGTAAATCAAACAGCAAGATTCAAATAGTCTTCAATCGCAACATGAAAAGATTAGAGCATTAGATTGTCGGAGAATCGCCATAAAGGAAACAGATTGTCCAACCTCCTTCAGCATTCTTTAATTAAATCAAAGAATTATGACAGAAGAAATACATGTTATATATAAAGTACAATGTATGTGTGTTTGTGCGTGCGTGTGTGAATTGGTCGATTTCAATGGTTCATAACTCATTCAAAAGCACTAGAAAGATTTTGAGAAGGAAACGATTTCCGTGATCTCAGATTTAGGGGTGCCAGATTATGCGAGGTTAAAAATATATATTAATATATTATAATACCCATTATCGTTGGTTTCATGGTTCAAGTGGAGTAACTCTTATTTTTCTTTTGTATCCAAAATTGCAGCTAGTTTAAATTTGAAGGTAGCTAAAATTTTATGCTAGTTTAAAAGCCGCCATGTCGGGTGGCATTTAAGATACCTCCTGTGGAGGACTCTTGGTTTGGCCATCATCACAATAGCTAGGGAGGAGTAGATGCGATAGGCATCAATAAACTACAGAAGAACTCAAAATTGGTTGCTGCATTTAAGTATTGAATTAATGTTTAAGCGTACCTTTTAAAAGTTCAACGGTAATTCTTCTGCTGACACTTAATTTAAAGACGATTTGATGTGCGTAGATCCTTATTTTCCAAGGAAAAAAATACTTTTATGGGTGGCAGAACAGTAGAGAATTTATAAGATAAAATTCATATAGTGTAAAGATCGGAAAATAGAAACTAGAATTATTTATACATTCAGCATTTGAAGAGGTAGGGAATTAAGTAAAACCTATATTATGGAATCTATATGAATGAATGCGAAATTAGATCTCAATTTCCCGTCGAATTCAGAGATTAAAAAACCCAGTTCTATTTTACAGATGATATTTTCCTGATCACCCAACGGAGTCAGGTTATGAGACAATGTTGGTTGAATGTAGGGAACCCGAGCATGTACACTCGGCCTAAGATAGTAATTTACACGCGATATTTACTCTGTCTCCCGAGTGAGACGAGAAGTGACACAAGGTCTTTTTTAAGGTGGGGACTCGAGCGCGAACACAACAGAAATTGCCCACAAAACCCGCAACCGTCGGTTGCGGTGGCCTCGGTGCGAGCAGCGATCCTGCTCTTTGGTGCAATGTGAGGTCCCTGCCTCGGACAGCTGTTCCCTAGGGCTGGGCACCTCTCAGTATAATTTACTCAGTTCCCATTCTGTCCTTTGACGGAGTAGCTCATGAGCGCAATCAGCCCAAAGACAAAGAGATGATGACGGAGTTAGAAACTCTCCCAGAGAGGAATTTATACGCGAGACAATGTCTTTTTTAAAGTGAGGACCGGAGCGCGTACACTAGGGCAAGCGACAAAAATTGCCCACATTGTGTGTGTGTGTGTGTGTGTGTTTTATAGGATGGGGTGGCGGCATGCGTGATCGTGGGATTGTTGATATTGCAAAGAATAACTTCAATTATGGATAGGGGCTTCATAATTTTGACAGTAACATATTAATAGAAAACAGCAGTAGTCAAATTTTGTTCCATATAAAAAAATATTAACTCTGTTAAGATATCTAGGGTTTAATACCACTAATGCAACTTGTCTGAAAACTAAACACTGGAGCTTCACAATTCTTATCCAAATTTTAATAAACTCTTTCGGCAATAATCGTTAATACATCAGAGTTAAGTCGAGATGCTAGTACTTTGCCAAATTGAGGTAAAACGCTAATAGGCCGATAGTTACGAGGATCAGATGGTTCGTCTGAGTTCTTAAAGACTGGAAGTAAAGAAGATTTCCAACAAGCTAGAAGCCGCGAGGAATTTTTTGTCGAGTTTATGTAGAACAGGTGCCAGCACAGAAGCACATTTCCTATGTGTCATAGCAGAGATACCATTAAGTACTCATGATTTTTGAGGATCCAGTTTATAGATGGATGGAATTAAATGCATATCTCTCAATAGAGACTCAGTCCTAAGTGGAATGTCAGTCAAAGATACCCCAGATGTGTCAAGAAAAGAATTGTAGACAATTTACGAACAACGAATTTTGCTTTATCAGCAGTTAATATTAACACCTCAAATTGAGTGAGTAGACAAGAGACAGAAAACTTACACTTATTTAACGCATTATTACAGAGCCTCAAGTAGTAACAAGGACACTAGTTAGAGGCTATACGGGGACTCGTTCTCTCTGCCAACTAAGACTTAAAAACGTTCGTAGATGAATAGAGAGAGAGAGAGGGGGGGTATTTCTATATTATCAGACGTGGTTTAAAATATCACTGTCCTGAGAATAGCGAGAACAATAAAGGAAAAAGTGATTGCTAACAGAGCGTGATAAAGAAAGTCGAAAACACAGGACTTAATCATCTAGTTAATCAAGAAGTTTCCGAATATAAACATCAGGAGTATGCATATATATCTTAGAATATTTTCAATAAAGTGGAAAGTAGCCTAGAACAAAGAATTCATTGGTAGCGATAAAAGAATTCAAATTAGTTTTCGGAAAGTGCGTAAATATCTGAAAAACCTTCCAGGAGTTGGCAGGATTTTTTTGGATTGGATTCTAACATACGCCTATCACTTTAGAATTCAAATTAATTCCAGTATAATTTTTATCTTATAAGTTATGCATATACAATATATTTTCCCAGAGGTGTGTTACATAGGAAAACATATATTAAATATTTATGAGTACTGTTATTATTATTATTTTTTTTTTTTTTTTTGTTCCTTTGATTTCTGGCGTTTAAACATTTCTTTCGGGGTCCCGCCCAGAGACCTAAGGTTAGAAATGGCATCATGACACTTTCCACTGACAAAAATAAATAAATAAATTTACATAGATAAATCACTTCGTAAAGTGTGAGCTGTACTTGTGAGAACAATTATTTGTATTTTGAGGCATGGACTTCCAGGAATCCCTTCAATTAGTCTACTGGAATCTTTTCCAACCAATCCTAAGGATCCAACTACAACAGGAATTGTTGATGTTCCCATGTGCCACATTTTTTAGATTTCTATTTCAAGGTCCTTGTATTTTGACAGTTTTTCGAATATCTTCAAAGATACATTATTATTATTATTATTATTATTATTATTATTATTATTATTATTATTATTATTATTATTATTATTTCCTTTGATTTGTCGTGTGTACTCATTTCTTTCCGGGTCCCGCCCAGAGACCTAAGGTCAGAAATGGCGTCATGACATTTACCACTGAGCAATTAAAAAAAAATTAAAAACACACACGCAGACATAGATAGAACCCTCCGTAAGTAGTGGGCTGAATTCTTGAGAACAACTTTTTGTATTTCTTTAAGGCATGGGCTGCCAAGGATTCCTTCAATGAGTCTACTAGAATATTTTCCAATGAATCCGAGGGCTCCAACTACAGCAGTGATTGTTGATGTTCCTACGTGCCACATTTTTGAGATTTTGATTTCAAGGTCCATGTATTTTGATAGATTTTTGAAGATCTTCAAAAATACATTGCAGTCTGCAGGGACTGTCGTGTCAATAATGATACATTTTTTTGTTTGTTTGCGGTCTCTAATAACGATGTAAGGGTGATTAGCTTTGATAGTTCTGCCTCTGTGTATTGTTTTGTCTCATAAACACGCTAGATATTTTATATACATTTTAACCACCGTCTCCATTTGTGAATGATATCTAATTTAAAGTCGGTTATATGATTTGCATAATTATAGTTTCCAGCATGTTGAGATTTAGCTGACAGAAAGAGCTATATAATATATTACTTTAAAGTGCTGCAATAAGTAACGTGCATGTTTTTAAACTAATATCATAATAAATCTATTTCATAATTTTCATTAAGATTATAATCAGCATTATCACTAAATATCACTGGTCTTTATTTCACTATATTTATTCACATTTTAATATGTCGAAAGCGAATAAAACAACTTACATCGTGCTTTTTTGACTTTGTCTACGAGACTTGAAATCCGCGTGAAAAATTCAAACTTCAACGTCAGTATTTGAATATCTGAGCTGCAAACTTAGACCGGGCACTTACAACGAATGTTTTTAGTTTCTTCATCGCCGCCTAACGGCATATCCTTTGTATTCCTTAGCAACAATTAGTTTTCAAATCCTCCCGGACTTTACTGCCGTCCATTTACCAAATCTCTTCAGGTAAGTGAAACTATGCCTTCTTCTGTACATCTTTCCCTCGTTATACCATGTATCAACTGCACAAAATCCTCTTTCCGCATTATGTGTTAAAGGTAATGTCAACTCTCTTTCTTATTTCGAGGATAACTGCTCTTTTTGTTTTCATTTTCATTAAGATTTATTCGTTCCGTCCATGGAATTCTCAGTATTCTTTTTTATATCTGTTGTTACCAGTTTTATATTCTTCTATATGCACTGCCATAAAAGACGGTTGATATTATACAAATGTCCAGCAATTCATTTTAACGATATTGTCCTTTTATTTATGCAATTAATGTAAGGAAAGAATTCAGATTATCTCCCTTACTATTTTTGTCATTCCTAATGAATCAAATTATTAGGTTGGTGCAAAAATAATGTCGTTTTCTCACATGAAGTTGAACGTCAAAAAACGACATTATTTTTGCACCAACCTAATACTTACATGTGTTTAGATTAATATAGGTGATAACTAAAATAGACGAAGAAGGGGAAATATTTACGCTATTTACATTGTTTGGACTATTGGCTTCAACTTTGTTGTCATATTCACAACGTTTCGCCCGTTGCACGCTCCGGCCTTTTGCATGCGATATACATTGGAATTTCGAACTGAACTCTTTATTTCGATCCCAGGGACAGATTGTTCTAGTCCCGCTTGCTAGCCTTTTTCTGAATATCTCTGTTTCTGTTATTTTACATTTAGTATCTCAACTCTCCAAGTTTTTTCACCTCTGCCAGGTATTGAACTCACAGCACTTTATCCACTGGTGTAAATAGTTACATTGCATCATCTCAGAATTATAGACAGAAGTTGAAGGGGAAATATATTCGTTTAATTTCAAATAGATAAATTATTCTTGCTTTGGAAATCATTTTCCTAACTTCATTTACTTTTTGTTAAACTACTAACCAATGACACCATTGGTACATTTTCAACTATCTCTACAACGAACCTGTATAAATGGATGGCAGAAAATGAACTGCTTAAGATAGTAATGGGTCTCGAACATTGCATAAAGGTAGAGCGGGTGAGAAGCTGTGGAGAGCAATAATCATCAAGGTCTTGGTAGCCAGGGCGCATATAAAAGTAATATAATGGAAAATATTCTCAGGCTCGGAAGTGTGCATTGTCTGTATCCAAAATGACAAAAGTATCATTAAAAATATATGACAGCTATCGACATTGGATGCCTAGGATATAATATCATCATATATCCTGTTATGTGTTTCATCTTTCTGTTTTTATCATCGGACTCATATGAGGTAGGGGGGGGAGAATACAACAAGCGTCAGATTCATAAATCTTATATCCTTTGCAAACAAAATAAATGCCTTTGCAGTGTTGGTTATTTTAAAAAACAAAAGCGATAAAAACAAAAGCAAGCTTTAGGTAGCTGAATGAATTCGGACATGATATTGAAATCGAAATATATTCGTTTTATGACAAATAGACAAATTTTTTCTTGCTTTGAAAATCAGTTTGCGCGTCCTGGTTATGAAGATAAACTGCATCCGCGTCCTGGGTAAGACGAGAAGCTACGTCCAAGAGCAAGGCCTCTGAGTAGGAGGTTTTGAGGAGCATGAAACCACCTCTTAATTGCTGGTGTTCCAACGTCCACCCTGACACGGGGTGGTAGCACCTGTTAGAGTCCCAGCAAATAGTTGACCCCACAACCTGACTCAAAACACTACGAAAGTGTAAAAATCGATTTTAATACCAGAAATACTTTTTAAAAATAGTATCAGCAATAAATATTTGAAAATAGAAAATATTACCAGAAATAAATATCTTGTCAGCCTTAAATAACCCATTGATCGTTAACAAAACAAACTAAACTATATATCTTTTTATAAAAAAAATATTACCAGCTACACATTTTTGAAAAAAAAAAGGAAATTTCGTCGGCATTAAATAATCCATTGTGGTTGATATACCGTAAAGCAAAACAAATTAAGCCAAACCAAACCACAATCAATTAGCTAACTTTATTTACTTATTGTTCAAGTACTGACCAATGACAACATTGGTAAATATTCATCCACATCTACCACGAGAGAGATTCAATTTTTGTCCTTTGGATTCTTATACTCTTGATGTTTCTTCCTTCTCCCATGTGTGTTAGTTTTTGTCTTGTATGTTTCCTATTGTTTTGACGCCAAGAAGTCAGGAACAATTCAGCGTTAAAACTTCCTTTTCATCTTCTACTTCATTTTTGATTTCCCCCACATCTCACCCCCCCCCCCCACCAACGTACATTCAACTATTTATTTTCTTTTGTTTCTTCTTTTTTAATTTTCTACTGGCACCTTTTCCTTTGTATTTATTTACTTCTTTGACGCTGCCTTTCCTGCCCTGCCCTTCCATTCATCTCTCTTTGCGCATCTCTTTTCCCTCTTTCTCATGACCTCTTCGCGCATTTGCCAGCAAAACATTCTCATTGTTTGTTTTAATTGTCAGTGATATGTTTCATTCGACGGAAGCATCGTTCAAGGCGCGGAGCAAAATGCATCTCATTATCATCGAAAGAGGTGAGAAACCTCACAAGAAACAAGAGTTTATTTTAAAATTTAATCTATTTTGTTGGCATACGTCGTTAAAACTTTTAATTTTTATTTTATTATATATATATATATATATATATATATATATATATATATATATATATATATATATATATATATATATATATATATATATATATATATAACAGCACAAATAATACATCTCCCTCTCTCTATACACATATATATATATATATATGTATATAACCGCAAAAATAATACATCTCTCTCTATGTATAGGCTACATTGATATATATATATATATATATATATAAACCACACAAATTATCCCTCTCTCTCTTTCTGTCTCTCTCTATATATCTATCTATCTATATATATATATATATATATATAGTATTTACATTAGTCGGACTATTGTCCTCATCTTTGTCGCCATATTTGTCACAACGTTTCGGCCGTTGTACGCTCCGGCCTTCTTCAGGTGGTTGGAATTTCGAACCGAACCCTTTATTTCGATCACTGGAGTAGACTGTTCTAGTTCCACGAGCCATGTTTGATGGATGCCAGTTATCAGTTATCTCCTGGTAATTTTCCCTCTGAAAGTTCTCCACTGCCTGAACCGGATATTGAACTCACACTCTTTGGGTCTGTCACTGGATCTAACCAACGCCTTTATCCACTGTGCCATCTGTCCTTGAGGACATCTGGGTATGAATTTCTGAGTATTATAAAACTAATTTTTCAGCAAACATTTTTTACTAGTACTCATATTGCAATTTTGCTGTTATCAAACCATGTTTTTACCAGATCTCATATTGCACCTTTTTTGTTATCATTGCTGTTCTCTGGCACTCCTTATTACTGGTTCCCATATTGTATTTATTTCTATGCTTGGCCGACTCAGGAGATTTTTGAGGCCTAGCATATGTGCTGATTCCTTAAGTTTACGAATTTTCCAATGGTGTTCCCTGTCTATGATCTCAACCTGATCCCACAGGGGACGGTGATCTCACTTCTCTGTCCATATGTGGTCAGCCACGCCTGATATATATATATATTGAACAATAAAAAATATTAAAAATTAAAATCCTCAGACAAACTTACACTGGGTTGTATATTAATATTCCTTTGTTTTTATTATTTCATTTAGATTCCTTGACTAGTTTCGGCCAACATGGCCATCATCAGGAGATAATTAATTTTCTGCTTGCTGTTTGCAGTGAACTACAGAAATGAATGTCTTGATGGAGAAAATGAACTTTTTTTCTGTAGTTTTCATTCGTTTTTTGTTTTTTTTTTTGTTTTTTTTAACATGGATTTTGGTCAGTCCTTGTGTTGGTCAAACAGTCTCTTTTAAGTTGTTATTTGAGATAAGAGCTGGATGGATTCATGATCTTATATATATATATATATATATATATATATATATATATATATATATATATATATATATATATATATATAGGCTACATTTATGGGTTAAAATGCTAAATATCACGGCTAGAACTTACGTTTTCTTTGCCGGTCTGAATATTAAATATATCTTCTTATTTAAAAATATTTCCGGTAGGATTCGAACCTGCGTTCCTCTCTGCAGGAGAAACCGTCGTTAGATCCGACGTGAGCCTCGGAGTAACTCCTCAATCAAACAAAATCGAATAGTTCCTTATGAACGAAAGTCTCGCCCAAAACAAAATTTCCATTAATGTCCCTAAATTATCCGCCGAAACCCCGCACAAACAGATGAGAAAATAAATTTTGATAATGTAACATTTTTCACATTCGATAACTTATCAACGAAAAGCGAAAGGAAGAGAAGTAAATTCAAGCACCATTTTTATAATAAAGTTGGCAGATCCTTTCCTCAATCTCCAATAAAAACTGGATTCCTTCAGACATGCCTATTTCTAAGTTATATAGTTATAAGGGGCAAGGGAAAATGAATAGAAAATATATCTGAAGGGTTTCTCCAATTTGCTCCCGACAGTTAGTCGTAGATAATTAAAGTTGACACTCAGAGTTTTAGCTGGATTCTCGTCTACATACTTTCTGTTGTGTAAAGACCGCATATATTGAAGGCATCTGGCGAAAGAGGCATCCCACAAAAGATTAAGACTTGCTTTCAAGTGTGTTGGATGAATTTTGTGATGAGGAAATGAGTAATGGAAAAGAAAACGGTTATAAAATTATTGCTTAAAACTACGATGAAGAAAAGAATGTAAATAACAGATTAATGAAAAAACATAAAATGATCTGCCTTATGGCCAAAATGGTTACATATTCCTTAACTGAGCTTTCCAATCAGTATGTTGAATATTAGCGCCGAAAAATCTTCACTAGATTATTTCTTTAACGATTCTTGATAAAATACAAAGATAAATTTGCAAAGATATTGGTCCTGGCCTGGCATCTCGTCTTTAGTACCTTCCCCACCGTCGCCACGTAGCTTCCCTGTGCATTTTCTATGAATATTTTCATGGAATTCGTTCGGATGAACTTTCCGTTATAGTACTTAAACTTTGTGTGTAACGACGAAGCTTTGTAGAAAATGGAAGGAAAAAGGAAACTGATCAGTATCTGTCTATATTTCTGAGATGAGGTATTATGTACACTATTTACATTATTCGGACTATTGTCCTCATCTTTGTCGCCATTTTTATTACAACGTTTCGGCCGTTGTACGCTCCGGCCTTCTTCAGTATCTGTCTATATTTCTGAGATGAGGTACTATGTACACTGTTTACATTATTCGGACTATTGTACGCTCCGGCCTTCTTAAGATGGTTGGAATGTCGAACTAAACCCTTTATTTTGCTCACTTGTTCTACGTGCCATGTTTAATGGATGTCATTTGTCTGTTATCTCCTGTTAATTCCCCTCTCCACGTTCTACACCGCCTTAACCGGGTATTAAACTTTATCTACTGTGCCAGGTGTCCACAATGGCACATGACACAGTAGATAAAGGCGTTAGTTAGATCTAGTGACGGGACCCAAAGTTAAGGCAGTGGAGAACTTGGAGAGGGAAATTAACAGGAGAAAACTGATAACTGACATCTATTAAACATGGCACGTGGAACTAGAACAGTCTGCCCCAGTGAGCGAAATAAAGGGTTCAGTTCGACATTCCAACCACCTGAAGAAGCCCGGAGTGTACAACGGCCGAAACGTTGTAAAAAATATGGCGACAAAGATGAGGACATTAGTCCGAATAATGTAAATAGTAAGGAAACGCCTACATAAAATAAGGAAGAGACATTTGGTAGTTCTAGGACATGTAATGAGGAAGGAGTGTTTGGAAAATTTGATACTCACGAGAAAGATAGAAGGCACGTATAACATACTTGATGAGTTTGGGTAAATGGATGACGGAACAGGGCTTGGGAAAAATAGCAGAAAGACAAGATTTATTAAGCGCTACAAGGGATAGGAAGTTGTGGAAAGCAATGATCTCCTACGTCCTGAAGGGACACGACCATAAGAAGAAGAAGACTAGATTGGCGGAAATTTCTCAGCATTTTACAATTGTAAAGGATAGATGCAACCGTAACATCTTTGCTAATATTTTCTTCTATCACACGTCTCGCTTGTGCAAATCTCTTCCCGTTTCTTACTTTCTAGTCGACTTTCATCTTCTAAAATTTAATTGCAATGTGATCGTTATCTCCTATCTTCTTAATTCTTAATAAGGTTATTTTTTCTCGCAATCTCTCATACGCTGTAACCCTTTGTGTTTGGGGAGAAATTATAAAAATGCTCTTTTAAATAATAATCTCGAAATATCAATAGCAAATTCATGCTATATGATTGCGAAGCCAATTTCTCACTTCTGCCAATTGTGGTTATTTCGACGCATTATATATCAGCATTTTAAATTCTAATTTTCAATCCAAACTTCATTTATTTAATAGTAACACAATCTTGTATCTATATCATATGTCACTCTGCCTCATCCAACTGAGAAGCAATTAAACATTTTAATATTGATGAAAATATACTAAATGTGAAGTCATGTGTCTTAATACCCTTAAAATGATTTTCATTTAGACGTCAAACAATTATTACTACTTCAGCTTTAAAAATAATCACATTTCGTCATTGTTATCAAATAATTGGTGTTTCAAGCGGATTTATTTTTTAGAATAATCAGAAAGAGAAGCACAATGCAATGACCGTTCTGAGTAAGACGATAAACTACATTCACGTCCTGTTTAAGACGATAATGTAATCTGACAGCAAGGCCTTTCATCAGGAGGTTTTGATCAGCATGGAACCACCTTTTAAATGCTAGTGTTCCCAGGTCCACCCTCAACCGAGGTGGTATCACCTGTGAGGGTCCTAGCCATGGGCAAAATGTTAATCCCCCAAAAGAGATGATGAAAATATAAAAGTGTAAAAATAAGTTTTAATACCAGCAATACTTTTTTGAAAAAAATTATTACAAACAGTATATTTTTGAAAAAGAAACAATATTACCAGCAGTACATTTTCAAAAACAAAAATTACCAACAATACATTTTTGAAGAAAAAGATTACCAGGAATACATTTTTTAAAAAAGAAATGCCAGCAATACATTTAAAAAATAAAATATTACAAAAAATACATTTAAAAAAAATATTACAAAAAATACATTTTTGAAAAAAATACCAGCAATACATTTTTGAAAAAAATATTACCAGCTATACATTTTTGAAAAATTATTACCAACAGTACATTTTTGAAATAAAATATTACCAGCAATAAAATACATGGCAGCATTAAATAACCCATTGCGGTAAAACAAACAAAACAGACCAAACCAAACCAGAATACAATGATGAGATACACATTTTAGTGTTGCCATGTTTTGCAAAATATTCCTGTCCGACTAATGAATATTTTTCCCACGGAGTATAAATGTAACGATCCAACGGTACATTAAATGACTTCATTGTAACAAGTGAGAAAACCCAGCGCAGTGTGTCTGTCCACCCAAATATTTTTAATACTTTATAAAGCCTGCGGAATTGTTCGTAGCCCATTGAGCCCTGCGTTCCTGAACAATTTCATCCCTTCTGCCTGAGCACCTGAGTCAAAATTCGCAAATAATTGCTATGTAATTTTTCACGGTAGATATAAAAATAGTTACAAGTGTTTATCCACCGTTCAACCGGTGGCTGGGTATTAAGACTTTTTTCTCCAAAGAAGGATCAGTAATATAATAGATCATTACTTGGCATTCTAACTTCAGTTACATTCACACCTAAGTGACGTGGCTTCCCTCTGCCTTTTTTACAAATATCTTCATGCCAACTGCTCTGATGAACTTTTTTCACTTGTGCCCCGACTACATTAATTTAATCGTTCTACTAGATTGTCCTCTAGGTCCCACTCGTTTACTGTTAAAATAGCTAAATGTAACTCGAACATTTTTATTTTTTTATTTTATTTATTGTTTTTATCACACTTTCCACGCGTGGAATTGCCTTCCGTTTACTTTCTCCCTGATAATTACAGTCTTCAAAATTTTAAATGCTACGTCAATCTGGAAAACCATTCATATTTTGTTCTTTCTTCAATCTACTCCAAAATCCGTCTTTTCTCTCTATTTCACTCCCTGTAACCCCCTGCGTAGTAGTGGCATTTCGACTTGCTTGGAGTGAAATGATTAAAAATACATATATGTGACTAGGTTTAAAAAAACAATATTAATAGAATGACTCACGCTTAGTCAGGCTGGTAAACTGTTTTACTCTCTGCTGGTCAAGACACGACCATATGTGCTCTTGCATTAACAGCGATTTACACATGCTCAAGTCATCATCCACCGTTACTGTGACAGATTTCGTAATTATTAGACAGAAAAGTAGTCAATCCACAAGACTTAGAGATTTTCAAAAAGATTATTTATATTCTGTGTCCAGGTAAATCAGATAGATTTGAGAGCAGATATCTGCGACTAGACTTTTTTCATTGATTGATTGATTTGTTTATGACGGCTTATCAATAATTCCTTGGTTATTTAAAGTCGAAACTTATTTCAGCTGTGATTACGAATTAGATATCCTAAATCTTTAGTTGTTTTCTTTCTGTAAGAGAATATTCAAACATTTCACTGTCGAAATTAGGTAAATAAAACAGATTCAATAAGATCGCGTTTAGTTAGGAACTAGAAATAAAATCATCTATATAATTCTATAAACGAGTCATAAAAATCATAGTAGGATATATACATTTCCTATAATGTATTTTACTATTTATAGGTATTGTTGATGCTTCCAGAAAAATACATTTCCAGGTAAATATTTTCAAACCGAAATTATGTACAATTGCATGTCATAAATTCTAGTTAACTGAGTTTTACGTTGTGATCGTCTTTGATCACATTGATTTTCAGATACATAAGTCGTTTCAATTTTAAAATATATTGTTAGACTATTTCTCGCTAGATTTAGTTTTTGTTAAATGCTCCCGAACATATCGTTTTTTCTAATTTTTTTAGGGTGTCATGGCTGAGAAAATTACCGTCTTTCAAGTGTTATTTATTAAAGATTTCTTCTTCATCTAAAAATCTCTTGACAAGGTCAGTTGTCATAAAATATATTTATATCTTAAAATGAATTGAAGAAACGAGTGCAGGAATACACACACATACACACACATCCAATTGAAAATCTTGGTCCAGTCATTAGATGTTTGACTTACGCTATTTTTCTTAAATCGATCTTTCTTTTAATAGTTAATATCAAATTTGTTGTTTTGATATATAGTTTAGAGGCGAATCAGAAAGCCAAAAATGGGTTTGCTTCGTAAGAGAATAAAAATGTAGACAGTGTGTTGGTTTTCAAGCGAGCCAAAAGGGTAGACAGAGGTTTGGTTTGCAAGCGAGTCAAAATGGTAGAAAAACGATTTGGTTTGCAAGCGGACCAAAATAGTAGTAATAGGTTTGGTTTGCAAGCGGGCCAAAGGATAGCAAAAGGTTTGGTTTGTATGCGAACCAAAAGTGAAGAAATATGTTTTGTTTGCAAGTGGGCCAAAAAGGGTAGAAAGAGATTTGGTTTGCAAGTGGGCCAAAACAGTAGAAAGAGGTTTGGTTTGAAAGTGGGCGAAAATGGTAGAAAGAGGTTTAATTTGCAAGTTGGTCAAAAGCGTAGAAAGTGGATTGCTTTTCAAGCAGGCCAAAGTGGTAGAAAGTGGTTTGTTTTGCAAGCGAGCCAAAAGGTTAGAAAGAGTTTAATTTGCATTGGAATTAAGTTGCTTATCATCAGTTTCGTTTGCACGAGACTTGAATAGGTAGATTGGCTCCTTTTCTCTCAGCCGGATCAGAAAGTGGTTTCAGCCTGATTTCTTCATCAGCAGGCTTTGAATTTTTTCCGCTTGTTTTATATATTAATTTCAAAAAGCTTCAGCCAGGTTTTAGGCAGGTTTATTTTTCATTTCTATCAGATCTTTGTGGATGGTGGTCTGGTCTAATTTGTACTTAGCGAGAATTATAGTTATTTCTATTAAAGTTACTTCATAGCTAATCTGAATGTTCAAGGTAATGTACGAATAGTAGTACCACCCAGCTAAGGTGTGCCAATGTCTACAATCTACAAGGAAAGGTGAATTGTGACATTGTTCTGATGAATAATGCTGCTTGCATTTCATCGTGGAAACATAATATTCAGAACTCAATGATATGACTGTTTTCTTCGTTTAGAAAAGACATGCAATATACTAATGTCGTCCCAATCCAACCATTCTACGGATGATGGCATGCTACTGGAGGGGTTGACAGTTGCAAATTTCTACATCCACAAGATACGTTTCGCTCCCCATTTTTAAACACCTGTGATCGTGCGGCACCCAAAATTGGTATTAGTTTCATTTAATATTAAAAATTAAATCACTGGTTCAAGCATCTGTTCCAAACCAATATTTATAAAAGTTAAATTTAATGAATCATTATCCCCATCTCGAAGACGGTCAGTTATTCGTACACCATAATATATATATATATATATATATATATATATATGTCTTAAATCTTCCTTTTTACAACGAAAATTAATTTTATATATATGCAGTTCTTCCATTTTTTCTTGCTTTGTTTTCAGTTTTCCATTATTTTACACATTTACGTTCACCTAATACGCTACATTTCCTTCCGTTTTTATTTTGCCTATCCTTTCTAATTTTGTCTTCTAGTCTAAATTATAATGACACTGTCCGCTTCCTTCACAATGTTAACCATGTTTCCCTTCCGTATTTACACGGACGATGTCTCAGAGCAAAGTGATCATAGTGGAAGAGCAATTTTTCTCTTGACATCAAACAGAAGTATTATTCATTGAATGATCTGAGAACAGTAACTCTTGAATAAGTGGAACTAGGTTGGTCAGTGTTGAACAATCTTTGTCCCTATCTAGACAAAGAGTCAACATGGCGACAGCAGGCTAGCTAAATCATCTTTAAGTGAATTGCAGTGTGAAATCTTCCTCTTGAAAATGATAACAAGCATACAGCTTAATTAGAAAGTGATACCCTCTAGGACGGCAGTGAAATGGACGATCTTGCTTGTTAAGCATCTGGTATAAGGTTGTTGATACTGATTATATTGGTCGAAATGGCTGTTTGGAGCAAGATTTTACGGTGTTCAGAATAGGAAATCTAAGAAGACATGAAGTCTAAAAATAAAATGAAATTGATTTGAGACAGTCGAAGAAACAGCAAAGACCGAAACAAGAGAAGAAGCGAGTATGAAATAAATGAAAGAGGAAGATTAGAATGTAAAAAACAAGTACGGAATGGTATGAAAATAAAGAATATGTGGAATAAAATAAAGATATATAAAAGAAAGAGAAAAGACAAGAAGAAGGATATAGAAAAGGAATGAAGCTAGTTTCAAGAAAGAAGGAAAATAGTGAAGGGGATAAATATAAAGGCAGAAAGAAAAAGAAAAAAAAGAAAGAATGAAGTGGATAAATCTGAAGAAAGAAAGAAAAACAAAGAAAAACAAAGATGAAGAAAGGAAGAAAAAGAAAAAAAGAAAGAATGAATGTCATAAATATAAAAGGCGAAAGAAAAAGAGAGAAAAAGAAAGAATGAAGGGAATAAATATAAAGAACGAAAGCAAAAGAAATACAAAGAAAGAATGAAGGAGATAAATATAAAGAAAGAAAGGAAAAGAAGGAAAAAGAAAGAAAGAAGGAGATAAAAATAGAGAAAGAAAGGAAAAGAAAGAAAAAGAAAGAAAGAAGGGGATAAAAATAGAGAAAGAAAAGAAAAGAAAGAAAAAGAAATAACGAATTGGATAAATATAAACAACGAATGAAAAAGAAAGAATGAAGGGTATAAATATAAAAAAACGAAAGAAAGAACGACAAACAAAAATTAAAGGGTATAAATATAAAGAAAGAAAAATGAGAAAAAGAAAGAATGGGAGGGCGAAATATGGAGAGAGAATGGAAATGAAAAAAAAAGAAAGAATTAAGAGGATAAATATAAAGCAAGAACGGAAAAGAAAAAAAAAGGAAAGAATGAATTGTATAAATAAAAGAAAGAAAGGAAAAGAACGAAAAAGAAAGAAAGAAGGGGATGAATATAATAATTATAGGTAAAGAAAGAAAAAGAAAGAATGAAGGAAATAAATATAAAAAACGAAAGAAAAAGAAAGACAAACAAAAAATGAAGGTGAAAATTAAAATAAAAAAAAGAAAGAATGTAGTGGATAAGTTAAAAGAACGAAAGGAAAAGAAAAGATGAAGTGGATAAATATAAAGAAAGAAGAAAAAAGAAAAAGAAAGAAGAAGGGAATAAATATATAGAACGCAAGGAAAAGGAAGAAAAATAAAGAATGATAAATATAAAGAACGTATGAAAAAGAAAGAAATTGAAAGAATGAAGGGCATAAAAATGAAAAACGAAAAAAAGAAAGAAAGGCAAACAAAATATGAAGGTGCTAAATAGATAGAAAGAGAAAAAAGAAAGAAAAAGAAAGAATGAAGAGGATAAATATAAAGAATTATAGGTAAAGAAAGAAAATGAAAAATGATGGACATAAATATAAAAAACGTAAAAGAAAAAAAGACAAACAAAATATGAAGGTGCTAAATATAAAGAAAGAAAGCAAAAGAATGAAAAAGAAAGAATGAAGGTGATATACATGAAGAACAAAAGGAAATAAAGGATGAAGGGGAAAAATATAAAGAAAGAATGAACAAGATAGAAAAAGAAAGAATGAAGCGTATAAATATAAAGAAAGAAAAGGAAAAGAAAGAAAAAGAAAAAACGAAGGGAATAAATATAAAGAAAGAAAAGGAAAGAAAGAAAAAGAATGAAGGGGCGAAATATAAAGAAAGAAAGGAAATGATAGAAAATAAAGAATTAAGAGGATAAATATAAAGAACAAACTGAAAAGAAAGCTAAAGAAAGAATGAAGGGGGATAAATTTAAGGAAAGAAAGGAAATGAATGAAAAAGAAAGAATGAAGCGGATAAATATATAGAACGAAAGAAAAAGAAACAGAAACCGAAAAATGAAGGTGATAAATATAAAGAAAGAGAAAAAAGAAAGAGAAAGAAAGAATAATTAGTATAAACATAAAAAAACGAAAGAAAAAGAAAAACAAGAAAAAAATGAAGTGTATAAATGTAAAGAACTAAAGGAAAAGAAAGAAAAAGAAAGTATGAAGAGGATAAATATAAAAATCGAAAGAAAAAGAAAGAAAGAAAAAATGAAGCGTACGATCACTTATATTTTTAAAAGTAATTTTCTGAATATATTTTATTAAAGGAAATTCTACGTATTACATCCACTAAATGTTATTGGACTTTCTACTAATAATGGGAAATTCTTTCCAAAAAAATTTCTTTAAGGTTGAAAGTTAACACCTTGATTATAACATTGTTTTCTATTCATGTTAAATGACCTAACAAATTTGGTTGAACAGATTGAGAAACCCGATCCCTTGTACTCACTTTCACTTATTAAGCATTGAACTATATCACATCACGCCCATGAACTTGCCTGACTTTTTCCGCTAACCAGATGAATGTTCATGAGCCCCTCTATATATTAAAAATATACTAAACATTCTGAAAAACTAATAATATTTTTGCATATAAATTAATCCTTATAATTGATAATTGATAATTTCCTTCAGAGGACGAAACGCATCGGTTAAGATAAGATTTCCTTTTGTCTTCATTCAAACTTATAACTGTATAGTAAATATTATCAATCCTCAATGACATAATTTAATCGTATAAGCCCATCAATTACAGCACTGCATCTTCAAACGAACTTCTTCAGATCCTCAATTTATTAAGCCGCCCGTTCACCATAAAAAAGATATTTTAGCGGTGAAAGGAGACGTTGGGAAATAGCAACCTGTCTTGCATTTCTCATGTCCCTTTGAAATATGCATACTGAACTTGAGTATTGAGTGGATGTATCTGTCCACAGGTGGAACAAGAAAAAAAAACAGCAACACTGAGCTTTAGGCAATTCATGTATAAAGAAATGACATGTATCCCATGAGTCATTAACCGAACATTGTCAAAGAATTTATAACCATGTTGAGTTTCCCGATATTACTTTATTAGAGGGCTATCTATCTTATACTATTTTTGTGAGGCTTTTCTTCATCAAAGTACCCTGTCGGAAAAGGATTCAGCACCATTAAGTGTTTTTTTATTAGAAATTTTATTCCTCGTAAACAGTTTTCAAATGTTGAAATTGGCTTGATATTTTTACGGTTTATCAACCTTTATGGATTATTTAAATGTATAATATATTTCGTACTGTAGCGGATCGCTTTCCATAACCGTATTCTCCAAACCCCGTCCCCATCTAATTACTGACCTGACACAACACTGTTTAACTACGTTGATCGGACGGATACCGTGTTTCTCGACACGATTTAGCCACTGGAATTAAAAAGGGAAAACTTTTTAATAATGGTTAGAATACAAAAGTGAATAGTAAATATCTCTTAAAAGTTTCCAAATCACTGCAGTAAATGCTATCGGTATATATACAACTTTTTAAAAAAAATACAAATCTGCAAGCCCGTTATACAGCGTGACCCCCCCCCCCTCCCAAAACGGGGACTTTTAAACAATCCAATAAAACCAAGAATGACAAAAAAAAAATTTAATTCATAGTAATTGAAACCGTAAAACATGCCATTTAAGAAACAATGATGGAATTTTCATTTTTTAAAAATTACGTCCTGTAGATGGCGTCCTCCTGTACGAATGCATTCTTGAAATCTGCTGTTGAGATTCCTCATTTACTGCTGCAATATCTCAGCTGGGATACTGAGAATTTCATTCTCGTTACTAAAATGGCGAAATGTTTACTTTCTCAAGGTCACTATCTCGCAGTCTTGCCACTTGCTCATGTCTGGCAATATGCACTTCAAAAATTCCCGTTTTTTTGGGTCACCCTATATAAGAGATATGCCGCCAAAAATAAATAATGTCAACTACTAGTATAGGAATAAAGTTCTTAAATGTTTGTAGCAGCAAATTATTATATAAAAATACTACGGTAAAATGCTACTATTAAAAATCACATGAGTTACCTGCTTTGCATAACGTTGAAAAAATATTTTGAATTTATGGTGTTAACGCATAACACATCCATAGATATGCAACTCCTAAAGATGGACTCGGATGAGATTCAAAGTACTTTGGAAACTAAAAATTATTTCAAAGAAGATTTAGGAACATTTCTTGATCAATTTTCTACAGACACCAAGAAATTAATTCGTGAACTTGTAAGGATTAAAATAAAAAAATATACATAATACGTCTAAATTATTGAACCAAACATATTCTTACTCTGTCGTGGACTGAGTTCTACCTGGATTCTATCCTCTTGGGAATTTATGTATACATACATACATACATACATACATATATATATATATATATATATATATATATATATATATATATATATATATATATATATATATATATATATATATATATATATATATATATATATGATTGGTGGAGTATAAGTAATATTACAATGAAGCAATCATACAAAGAATAAATTAGTAAGGTAATAAATTAGTAATGTAATAAATGGCGAATTCACTCCGCTAACAAATTGAAAAAGTATTAACACACTAACCACTCGTTGAATGATGCGATCCTTGTTTTTCGATTTTCTATACGTTCCATATATATGCTATTACTTTCAATAGGTCATCCTCATATGGTATGGATATTATTTTCCTCTATCTAAGAAGATAGATTCTAAGAAGAGTATGTCATTTGATGCCACCATAACAGAACAAATCACACATTCTCTCAACCGCAGCTTATCCGATGTCCCATTCCAGCAAAGATGTTCCAGACACTCAAAACTGGTAGCACTAGCAGAGAATGAATTTTCACGCAAATCAGTAAAAAAAAAAAACCTGGCAAAAATGGAAATATCATTTGGTTAAATTCCCCATCTGAGAAAAAACGTAAAAAACTAAAAAATGCAAAATATTTATTAAAGTGAACCGTAAGATTTTCTCAAACCAAGCAATCTGAACAAAAGATTCTACAGCAAATCTGTTTTACCTAGCTGCAACTGTCAGTTGTGTCATGCGTGATACACGCTTAGACGATCATGTATCTTTCGATACATGACTGACGAGGTAGACTTTCCGGGCAGTAGGTTTTCATTTCTTTCTGCGGTGATCAGTTGTCATCCAAAGCTATAGAACCCGTTCTGTCCTGCTATTTACCCATAGCTGGGGCAGAAGAAGAAGAAGATCCATACATTTCCCCAGGGTATTAGCACGTACGTGAATGTAATGGATTCGACTGGAATTCGAGCTCGGCTCTCCCATTCTTCAATCCGAGCTACTACAGAGTGCTGTAACAGTACAAAAAAATACTACAAATTGGAACTATAATAATATACGTAGTTACGGTAAGACTGAAACAAAAGCGTGATGAAATATGTATAGTAATAACTGATGGTTCCTGGAAAGAAACAAAACTATTCATATTTGCTCAAGCACAACTGCACTAATCTCTATATGAGCTGCGAGTTAAACTAGGCCAATTTGGGAAATATATTAGTATAATCTTCATCAATTACTGGGAACAAACCACCGGCAGGCGGCTAGGAGAGAAGTTAAATAGAGAGACAAAATAGAAAAAGATGTAAGAATAACAATGAGTCTTTTCATTGAATTTCGCGAATGGTATACGCGAATGACACTGTACTGACTCAAAAGGAAATTACGAAAGCTCCTAACAAAGCAATGTGTGAAAAATGGATATGCCTTAACTTATAAGACAGAATAACAAATAGTCATAAGTGTGAGCTTTGAATTGAACACATCACAATTATCAGGTACAGAAATGTAATTATCTGATTACTGTAACTACAGACGACGTAATGTTTGCCATAGAAGTCCGAAGGTGTTTCAGAATACAGAAAGATTCCTTACGCATACTAAGCAAAGTAATAAGTTATCAGAATATTGTGTTAGAAACGAAGAAAATATTTAACATTTTAATGTTATTGGTAAAACAGATACTTTCATGACATTGACAGTAGAAATGAAAGAAAAGGTATAAAGCTATACTAACCGTAAACTAAAGTACTGTACCAGGTAACAGAAACAACATCACTTGAAGATTTTCAACAGAAATAACTACTATAATAGATATTACCTGTAACTCGAAGAGAAAGCAATGACATAATCAATATGTTGTCATTCAACACTGCTAGAAATTATAGGTTAGGAATAAAACTCCCATCTATACTAAAAAGAGGTATAGCAGCTACTAGACAAATTTCCTGAAAAACTGTTTTAAGAAAAATAAAAATTTCAAAGAGCAGTAATATTGGACTCTTGGTCAATGAATGCCAGAATGTTTCTTTATAATGTAACGGCTAATATTACCTATAATATAATTTAAGAAATTAAATAAAAAAGAAACAAAACCGCAACAATAAAGATCGTTCGACAAAACAAAATAACGTATATTTTACTATCTACAATGAGACGAATGCTAAATTGCTATTTCATATTTATCCTTCTGTATGACCGCTGGATAATTGCCTTGCAGGTGAGGAAGTGATTCAAAGTGTCAGAGACGTAGTTCTCGGCACTGAAGCTGAAAATAGCATTGAGAGAACACGTAAGAAACGAGAAAGATCCAGAGAAAATGGGAAGCAAATATAAACACATATTTAGAATTAGAAAAAGGGAGAGAAATAAAAAGAGAGAGAGAGAGAGATTTATGGGATACAATATGATAAAGGAAGATTTAGAAAATTAATAGATATCGAGAGGAAGAGGTATATTTGGAAACATTGAGCAAATTACTTGAGAAATTAGCGTGGATGTATGGGAGAAAAGGGGTAGGGAATTATGTTAAAAGTCACTTAGAACCGGAAGTCGATGATTATTCGTAGAAATCATCATTTAACTATAAAAATATGTAATTAGAACCTTTCATCATAAGACGAGGAAATATAGAACATACAGAATAAGACACTCCAAAATAAAACAAAAAAAAACAGCACTGGGCTAACAGAAAAAAATCAAAATAGTTATTAAAAATATAAACTATAAATTTAATTTAATATTCCCAGCATTCCCTCGTCCGTGCGCATGTGTAGTCGCACCAATATAACAAATTAGTCTGATGATGTCCTAAAGAACAAAACGTGTCACAAGAATTTTTTTTTTTCCACTTCGTCATACATTCTTATCCAATATTGTTCTTGATATAGAAAAATATATATCTTTATCACATATATGTAAAGAGAGGATAGAGCGAGTGAGAGAGAGTGAGAGGGCGAGAAAGAGAAAAATCAGGCAAAGAGTCAGGCATACTGACAGGAACATTCCAGAAGGTAAAGTAAATATAATGTGATTTGTTTTCGGAAATAGTAGCATGGACGAAAAAAGAAAAAAATATGGGTTACTTTTCTTTTCTTTATTTTCTCGAAGTGAAATCTCACACGCCAAACTTGTTATTCTTTTGTCATAAACAACCGAAGCAGTCACACAGTCAGGCTGGTAAACTGTTTTACTCTCTGGTGGTCAAGACACGACCATATGTGCTCTTGCATTAACAGCGATTTACAGATGCTCAAGTCATCATCCACCGTTGCTGTGACAGATTTCGTAATTATTAGACAGAAAAGTAGTCAATCCACAAGATTTAGAGATTTTCAAAAATAGTTTAACCTAACAATCATGTAGATATTTAAGTCTACGTTAAGATTATTTATATTCTGTGTCGAGGTAAATCAGATAGATTTGAGAGCAGATATCTGCGACT
>OZ038484.1:9770553-9780553 GCA_964036315.1 Acanthosepion esculentum | reverse complement strand
ATGGTCAACATTCATTGTGACAGAAATTTGGAAACGGCATGCTGTACTGCTTGGCATTAGCGCCGGAACTTACAATATGAACATTTCAGAATGTTTGTGAGTCAATCTGAGGACAGCGCAGACGATGCGAAAAGAGTTGGATGAGTGTAATGGTGATTACGAAGGGATACCAGCACGGAAAACTCGCTCAGATCGTATTCATAAGACAAAAACTCCCGAATTATTTGGTGAGGTCCTCAAACTCAACACCAATATCAAGTGACTCTGGGAGGTGATGCTACCTTGGAACAAGAGAGAGGCCACTGGAAAATCTATGACTGGCAACAAACAGGAGAACACAGAGAATTCTGCGATCACACCAGCGCTTACATCTGGCTATCTAACACCGCAGACTTTTGATTTACTATTCATTTTTGCGCAGTGTAGGCGATAATTTATCTATCGTATCTTGTATATATCAGTGTGTATATCTTAAATATTTCAAGGGAAAATCTTGCCTCAAATTTTATTTTTATTATCACAGTTTGTTTCTTGTCTTGAACTCTAACTTGAAATTTCTGCTCTTATTCTTTTTGGTACTGCTTGTTATTGGTAAGCATATTTCCAAAGAAACGCTAAAAGGAAACAAACCTGAAAAATGAAAACCATATATATATATATATATATATATATATATATATATATATATATATATATATATATATATATATATATATATATATGTATATATATATATATATATATATATATATATATGTATATATATATATATATGTATATATATATTCATATATATATATATATATATATATATATATATATATATATATATATATAAAAGTGAACGTAGAAGTCAACACTTAGAGGCGACAGTCTGTTTCATGATAGACGATTGCATCTAGCATGAAACAGACTGTTGCCTCTAAGTGTTGACATCTATGTTCACTTTTATAATTACACTCGCTCTATCTCTGATATTGAGCACTTTATCCCATAAATATAGCACATGTTAAGACTATATTTCTTCATATATATATATATATATATATATATATATATATATATATATATATATATCGGTAGTAGTTGAAAGTACTCAATATCTTTGTTAGAGCTAACATATTCAGTTGCATGAATATTACTTTATAACCCCGTGTTTCACGATTTTGCGATCTTCAAACAAACTATTTTTTTCTGAAAACTTGGGTCTATATTTTTATGTGTGTGTTTTGTACGAACTAAAATCTTACACCTGTATGTATGTGTCTCTATGTATGTGAGAAGAAATTTCCCCGTCTTACACACACGCAAATAATCAACCAAAAATAAGCATAAATGGATCCACTTTTTAAAAAAATATTATCAACTTTCTCTGATTATCGCAAAAGCGTTAAATCCGGGGTTACAAACTAATATCCATGCAACTGGATATATATATATATATATATATATATATATATATATATATATATATATATATATATATATATATAGATATATAAAAGTGAACATTGAAGTCAAGACTCAGAAGAGCCAGGCTGTTTCAAACTGGACACAATCGCCGCGATTGCGTCAATGTTCACTTTTATATTTATATTTACATACGCTCTGTCTCTTATATTGAGCACTTTATCCCATAAATATAGCACATGTTAAAATATATATATATATATATATATATATATATATATATATATATATATATATATATATATATGTAAATATGAATAAATATAGTCTTCAGATGTGCTATATTTATTGGATAAAGTGCTCAATATCAAAGATAGAGCGTATGTAAATATATATAGATTGCATCTAGCATGAAACAGACTGTCGCCTCTAAGTGTTGACTTCTATGTTCACTTTATATATATATATATATATATATATATATATATATATATATATATATATATATATATATATATATATATATATATATATATATATATATATATATATATATATATATAATTTAGTTTTAGAGACAAGGGTAGTTTTATGGTTAGCCTAAAAAAGGAACAGTCTTCCTTTTATCTGATTTTTTCTGGAAATATGATATTTTCTCTTAAGATGTTAATGCGCCTTCTCCAAACTATACAATATAGTCGTTTCTAGTATGAATATTTATATATTATCTAGGGTGAGGCAGTTATTTCCAGTTAGCCCCTTGATTTGTCTTTTGTTGTTGTTGTTTTTTGTTTTTTTTTAAATTTTATTTCGTACTGGTTTTTTGCATATTTTCTTAGAAATTTTTTGTCGAGTATCATATGTTGAAATACGTTTTTAAAACCTAGAATCCTATATTCGGCACCAACATTTCCAATCGCCAATCATTGTCTATTCAGTTGTTCATCGCCCACCGAACTGTTGAAATAGCCCACCAGTGGGGAATATTGCCTCGTTTGGGAAACTCTGGAGTAGAGAATTAATCCGTTCATTTATGCATTTCCTCTCAAAGTAATTGAGGTTCCAATACATGTTTTTTGATCCCGACTATATATTCTTTATTCAGACTATTGCATATATCTTTGTTGTTGTTATCACAAAGTTTCGCTCGTTGTGCCCTCCCGACTTCTTCTGTTGTTTATCCATCTCTATAATGTTTAGGGAAATTTAACCTGAACCTTTTATTACATCGACTTGTTTTGTTCGACTGGTCATGTCTAGGAGGATACTTTAAATCTTCTCAGTAATTGTTCGATTTGTTTTCCCTGAGTTTAACTGTGCACTACACAGCTCAGCGATTGAACTGACAAATACTATATCACCGAATTCACGCACCAACCCTTTGATCGACGAAACCATTTTTCTCGTGTCAGATTCTTTCGGTTCTCTAATAAATCCAAATATTTTATAATATCGGTTACCAAGATCGATAGTACCTGAGGAAGGTCGGTGTGCACAAGAACTGAAACGTTTGATAACAACTACAAAGATGAGTGCAATTTATGTTGACAAAGGTAGGAAATTTTGTTTATATATATATATATATATATATATATGTATATATATATATATATATATATATATATATATATATATATATATATTTATATATATATATATATATATATATATATATATATATATATATATGTATTTATATATATATATTATATATATACACATATATATACATATATAAATAGTTGTATATTTAGGCAGCAATCCTTCTTTTATGCAAGTTTCATTAAAAACGACAGACAAGGTACTACGGTTAAGTTTTTTATTTAATTTTTCTTGTCTACGAACAAGAGCTTTCTTTGCTGGAAAAAGGGTGTGTAAGAACTGTCCAAATGTTTTATTTTTCCGAGCGTTTTCGGCTATATCTTTAGCCATTATCAAGGATGATTTGATTTTTCAGCTTAATTGAGTGTGTGCATTATGTATATATCTTAGTGTGTAGTATTGGTGTTTTAATTTCCAAATACGGTTAGAACGTCGTGGCTTTGTTCGTAGTTAATATTGTTAAGAGTAGGCTTTTTCTTTTTTATTATTAAAGCCTCCATTATTTTTAACCTTTTTTTACAGGTGGAAGCAATTAATATATTTGTGTTTTCTACTAGTATATTTCTAATGGAGTCTGGTTAATTTTTGTGTGTGTTTAAATGGGTTCTAGAACGAAGAATCTACGGCTAAGAAGGAACATTTTATATATAAATACATATATGAACACATATATATACATATATATATACCTATACATATATATACGTATATATACATATATATATATATACACACACACGCACATATATATATATATATATATATATATATATATATATATATATATATATATATATATATATATATATACATACATATATATATAGTAAATTGTATTTTTTATCGGAGGAATTTCAGCTGAAATTACTTTGTAATCATTCTGTTATTTCATTTTGTTTTTAGAACATATATGTTAAAATGTTCCTTCTTAGTCGTAGATTCTTCGTTCTTCGTTTCTTTTTTCTTCTCTGTCGTCTCTTTTCATCGTTTTCCTTTCCTGCTTTAACCTGATTGCACCACACCTTTTTCGTTCCTTCCTTCTTTCGTGACCTCCCATCATTCGTTTCTTCCTTCCTTCCTTCCACAAACCAATACCAAGCCGCAGAATGATCCCTTCCAGTGACTTCGCTTCTTTCAAGGACTTAATTAAAACCCACCGGAAGAAGTCGAAGCAAATATAATTAATTATTTATTGATAACCCCAAAACGATATCTCGCGTGCTTTTCTGTCGGATTAGACCGGAATCTGCCGACTCATATCTCCTGAGTCTCTCCCTCTGTCTCGTACGGTAAGGGCTAACCGACTGTGGTCAAGGGATAAAACTCCATGATCCGTCTCATCTCAATCACGTCTGGCGAACAGATGGAACGACAATCAAAACTGACGAGCGAAAAGGGAGACAGACAAGTGGTGAGAGAGATAGCCGGGTGGTGAGAGAGACAGACGGGTGGTTAGATAGAGAGACAAGTGAGTTGAAAGATGATTATTGAGAAAATCGTTCAAGTGACTTCAAGGGTTGTAATTGTGACTGGCAGATATTGAAACGAAGGTGATGGGCAAATTTGTTATTGTTATTAGTTACCATGATAATAGAGACGGTATATTTTCCTGTTAAACTCTTAATGGGTAAGTCAGAAAATTAAAACTGGACACTCGTTGCCTAACTAAACCGGAAAATAATAATCTCTGTAATTAAACACTAATAACAAGTTTGATTTACATCCAATTGTACTAATGTCTGAATTACTAAAATGAGGTGATATAATTATTTAGACTTTACATTCAGACAATTATCCTTATCTTTGTTGTTGTTATCACAACGTTTCAACCGTTGTGTCCTCTTTCCCCAGGTGTATATTGATCTGAATAATTTACACTGAATTCTGAACTGAAACCTTTGTTTTACTTCGAGTGGAAACTCTTCTTGATCCAAACAAGAGCGCTGGATCGAGAAGAGTCTAAATCGCAGATTAAATAAATGGTTCTTTCCAGAATTCAATCACGGTTACCAAGAACGATAGTACCTGAGGAAGGTCGGTGTGCACAAGAACCGAAACGTTTGATAACAAAGATGAGGTCAGTTTATGTTGTCATAAAGGTAGGAATTTTTTTTTCTCTTACTAGGCTTTTACATGTGAGATTTTAAACATATTTTTTGCAAATACTTTAATTGTACTGTTTATCTGGACGGAATGTGGGACCGGTGTATCGATTTTAAGTTCTGAACGAGTCAGTTTGTATTCCTTTCAACTTATAAATGTTAAGAATCAGTATTCTACCAGTTATCTCTTAAGAACCAGAACATATTAGATTTTGGTTAAGTGCTCGTCGACGAGAGAATAAAACTGAATTAAAATCTCCGTAAAAATTAGTGAAGACAGCTATTTAGTGCATATTATACAAACAATATTGTATAAGTCAGATTTATGTGGGATATAATGAACATTCTAATTGTTGTGAGACTATTCCCGTTTTACACCAGATGGACTCGACTAAAGTATATTTATTCTGACAGAGTGGAGATACGTGAGTACACAAGGTGTTCACAATGAGATACGTAGATTTCACATACAGAGAGAGAGAGAGAGAGAGAGAGAGAGAGAGAGAGAGAGAGAGAGAGAGAGAGAGAGAGAGAGAGAGAGACAGAGAGAGAGAGAGAGAGAGAGAGAGAGAGAGAGATAGAGAGAGAGAGAGAGAGAGAGAGAGAGAGAGAGAGAGAGAGAGAGAGAGAGAGAGAGAGAGAGAGAGAGAGAGAGAGAGAGAGAATTACGGCTCCGATTACAGAGACTTGTACATATACTTTCTACTAACCCGTATTCCTGGACTACGAATCTTCATTTCAAGTTTGTATTCTTACGTTCATACTTATTTTCCTATTTCAATTACTGGCGTTATTTATTTATTTGTGCAGGATTCCATCCTGGAATCCACAACACTAATATACCCTAGGCGCAGTTATTGCTGACACAGCTACAGTAAATATGGTGCCTCTTCGACCTAATTGGACGACTGGATTCACCATCGAGTTCGTGATTATTTCACTTGGATCTTTTACAGAATTGGTATTTTCATCTATCGGTTTCATAAATATTTTTGAAGATTTTATCATTTACATAAAAAAGACACAGACACAGACACCTAGTGTCAACAGGACCAAGCGACTTTAACGTTTAAATATACAAATATTACAGATATAAATTATGGAAAATTGCATTGGAGCAATGTAATCTCATTACAAACAATTTATACGCTCGCTTAATCCCCATAAAAAAAAACGGCGCGGCGCAAAGGTGTTTGAATTATGAATATGGACTGTTTTGAACAGTGAACGGGAAGCTAACTCCGAGCTGATCGCACGTAGCTGTAGCTCCTGGGTGAAGGTGACTGATATTTGTAGAGACCTACACCCGAAATGACCCTTACAATATCGTTTTTACACTCCCTCAAAGGAAAAGAAGATTGAAGTCATTAGAATAATTGGATAAAAAAAATACTAAATTATTAATTCAGGCATATTAAATGAAACATATATAAAATAAATATTTCTATTCAAATATAAAACACACGCGCACAGACACACACACACACACACACACACACACACACACACACACACACACACACACATATATATATATATATATATATATATATATATATATATACAAAAGATGCTGCAAAAGTAGGTATATAGTAAGGATTATACCAGTATTGCTAGTAATATAATCGTTGTTCTAGTATTAATTTGTGTGCTGTGGAATAAATAAATTGAATCAATTGCTTCATCTACCGCAAGGAAACTTGTTTCTCTGTGCTGTGGCAGAAAGTTTTTCTCGTCAAAGTACATCCTTCAAATATATAAATCAACCATCTGTCCTTGCATGGAATATTGCTGTCATATATGGTCTGCTGTACGTCTTGAGGTCCTTGACAAAAACCAGGGCAGAATATGCAATATGATATGTAATCACCTGGCATCTAGTCCACAGTCGCTTTCCCACAGACGTGCCGTGGCTTCCCTCTGTCTCTTCTACAAGTATTTTCACGGCAACCGTTGCGACGAGCTACTATCGCTGGTTCCCAGACTGCATGAATTTAAACGAGCTACAAGGCTGGCATCTCGATCCCATCCTCTCACTTTCAAAATGCTGAAATATTCCCCATCATTTTCTGTATCCTTTCCTCAAACATGCCTCTTTACTCTTGTTCTCAGTCCTCTGTAACCCCTTGCGTGCTAGTGTCACTCCCGCCGTGCTTGAGGTGAATCACTGACCATACAATCTTACTAAATTTTAAAATTTAATAATCACTTCTTTTATGATGAATAACCTTGTGTTAAACATTTCAACTTATCCTTATTAAGTTAGATTTTCTGAGGGAGTATAGTATGTGCAATATCGCTCTAACATTACTAGTAGTATGCTATATAGAGGTATATACGTTCGCCCGATGTTTTTTTTGTTTATATTGTTTTAGTTTATTAATATTACATATAAAACACTTTAGTTAACTGTTATACTATATTATGTCTATTTTGTTATATAAATTATTAACTTAGCTATTTTATTTTTGTATACGATTTATTTATATATTCAATGTACTTTTAAGTTTGGTTAGTTCATTTGTTTATTATTTCATTTTTGATTTAATTTTCTAGTTGTCTGTTTTTAGTAATTTTGATAATTTTTTTCCTGTCCTTTCCTTCTTTTATTTCTTAAAAGGTATTTTATTTACATACTATTAAATAATGTGTGTTAAATTATGCTACCTCGTCACTGAAAATGTCAACCGTTTATATAACGTATCAAAATTCTATTTCAAATAAAGTGAATGTATTCAGTGTTTGACTCTATCTTTCACAACATATTACTAAAGAAACTATTTTTGATTGGTTGAAATGAGTCTCAACATATCTTGTCTAGCTTCTTGACATTTATATATTTCATACTTATATTTACCTTACCTTCTTCTTTTTCTTAGAGTTTATATTTGATTTTTTTCTTTCCTTGTCACTCTTATTTTCTACCCTCTTTTTTCTTTAGAAGAGATTGTATGTTGTCTTTCTTTCTTTCTTTTCTCCCTTTTTTGGTTACTTCTTGTTTTTTCTTTCTTTTTTTCTTTTTAGATGATACAATATCTCATGTGTTTCTTTTTTGCTTGTGTTTCTTTTCTTTTTCATTTTTTCGCCGGAAAAGTGATTGTTTCTGAATAAATTTAAACATTGTAATAAACATCATATACCACATCCTGATGAGATGCGTTGATATGCATCGAAATGTGAATGCATTTATGTAGCAGTTACATATGTTCAAATGTAATATCCTATAATAAAAAATAATCGGTCTGTTGTAGTAGTGAGACCTATATTAAATTAATGTGATGAACGTTTGAATTTATATTTGATTCGTTCTCATTTATATATATATACATATATATATATATATATATATATATATATATATATATATATATATATATGTATATATATGTATATATATATATATATATATATATATATATATATATATATATATATATATATATATATATATAAAGTACAAATTGTGTAAAGATCCATAGTTTATAGCATATACTTTAGCTGAATTTACTCATTACATAGTACATCGAAATATTATTATAATAGATTATAAAAAAACGAAAACATTTTACATCACTACACTAGATCTTTCATGTTTCAGTACTATGATTGTAGTTATTCAGGGGATGGTAGATATCTTGTGATAAAAATGATTTATTAGGGAAATTTAAAACTCTTTTCGGAAGTTCAAGTTGGGGTGCATAAGGTCAGAATTAAAAATATTCTTTTGGATATATATATATATATATATATATATATATATATATATATATATATATATATATATATATATATATATATGTGTGTGTGTGTGTGTGTGTGTGTGTGTGTGTGTGTGTGTGTGTGTATGACAGAAATAAAGTTTTAAGTTATAATATATTTATGGGTAAAAGTACTCCCTATCTTAGCTAGAGCTTTTGTAAATATAAAACTTGGTCGAGAAATAGCTATAACTTCTATATAACAATAAAAGAATATTACCACGTTAGCCAAAAATTGAAAGCCGAATAGAGTAAATAACAATATACAAAATAAAAAATAAGCAAATATATAAGAAAAAATCAAGTAAAAATTAATCCAAATAAATAAACGTTAGAAATAATAAAAATAAACAGAAATAAGCAAAAACAAGTAAAATTAATTAATTGAAATAAATAAATGATTAAAATAATAAACAGATTAAAAGCAGTCTTCCGCCACAATAACAGAATAGGCTACCGCAATCAATTCAAAAATTGGACGAACAAATAACTTTATCCTCCCAGACCAAAACAAACTATTAAATAAGCGACCTAAGAAAACCCCAATTTTTATTACTACATAATTAAAACATCGAAAACCGAAAAGAATAAATACATATATAAAATAAAAAATGAAAATAAAAGATAAGTAAAATAATTTAACCCAAATAAATGAATAAACAAGCCAATCCCGCCCAAATAACCGCCAGTATGGATTACCCAACATATATATATATATATATATATATATATATATATATATATATATATATATATATATATATATACATGTATGTATCAGCTCAGCGATTGAACTGAAAAATACTATATCACCGCATTCACGCATCAACCCTTTGATCGACGAAACCATTTTTCTCGTATCAGATTCTTTCGGTTCTCTAATAAATCCAAATATTTTATAATATCGGTTACCAAGATCGATAGTACCTGAGGAAGGTCGGTGTGCACAAGAACTGAAACGTTTGATAACAACTACAAAGATGACTGCAATTTATGTCGACTTAAAGGTATGAAATTTTGTTTTATATATATATATATATATATATATATATATATATATATATATATATATATATATAATGTTGATTTCCAAACGTAGCTAAGATTTGGCACATGTCTGGAAGTAAT
>OZ038484.1:9753053-9765553 GCA_964036315.1 Acanthosepion esculentum | reverse complement strand
TAGTTGTTTACTGGTATGGTTTTTTTTCTTTGGGCCTTGAACCTGTATCTGTGCGATTATTTTCGACAGACTTTCATGTCCCTGGCTCTTTCTTTTTTAAAACCTTTCATTCCGTTCGAGATTGATTTGGCTATTGGTAAATCAAGAATTCGAAGGTTTTTCGACAGGAGTATAGTTACTATATTCATATATATATATATATATATATATATATATATATATATATATATATATATGACAAAATGAAAAGTGCTTCACGTATGTTTCTTGTAATATGTAGATTTAATGGGCCGGTTTTGAAATTTGAGGTATGAAATGTCAGCAAAATGATACCAATATTGACAATAAAATTGATATTTAATATATATTAAACTTTTGACTGAATTGAGGCACGAGCGATAGATTCTATAGTCGGAATTTTCGAACACACCCGTGTTCGTGTCTATATTTCTGAGATGGGGTGTTATGTACACTATTTACATCATTCCGACTATTGTCCTCATCTTTGTTGTCCCATTTATCACAACGTTTCGGCCGTTGTACGCTCCGACCTTCTTTAGTTGGTTGAAATGTCGACTGAACCATGTATTTCGCTCTCTGGAGTAGAATGTTCTCGATCCACGTGCTATGTCTAATGGATGTCAGATATCAGTTATCTCCTGTTAATTCCCCTCTCCAAGTTGTCCATTGCCTTAACAAGATATTGAATCCTTTGGGTCCTGTCACTGGATCTAACTGACGCCTTTATCCTCTGTGCTATGTGTCCTTGAGGACATCTGTGTTTGAATTTCTAGGTATTGTAAAAGTAATGTCTTCAGCAATAATTTTTTTATCAGTGCTCATCTTGCAATTTTTGCTGTTATCATATTGCAAGTTTTCGTTGTTATTATCGCTTTTCTGTGGCACTCTTTATTACTGGTTCCCATATTGTATTCATGTCTATGTTTGGTCAGCTAAGGAGATTATTGTGGCCTGGCATATGTGCTGATTCCTTAAGTTTTCGAATTTTCAATGAATGTTCCTTGTCGATCATTTGAACTTGATCCCGCAGATGGCGGTGATCTCATTTTTCTCTCCATATATGACCAGCAACGCCTGATTCTCCACATCCCCTCGTGATACAGCTTACTGGTTTTCTTGAAGCCTTACCTGCGAAATAAATGATTCAGTTCAACATTCCAACCCCCTGAAGAAGGTCGGCGCGTACAATGGTCTAAATGTTGTGATAAATGTGGCAACAAAGATGAGGACAATAGTCCGAATAATGTAAATGGTGTACGCTTGTGTTCTTTTTTTCAACGAAGATAGGAATAGAAAAATAAGTGGGGCTTAATCTTCCCAAATCCCTACTTAATCCTCCAATGTTTGAAATTATTTTGAAAATAAATTTCAACTCCGATCTGCTTCTTTCTTCTCGGCTGTTGAATGAAGACGCTTAAAGCACGTGTCAGAAATGCACTCTATAATTTGATTTGTTGACGAGTTCAGCCATTTTGTAAAATGCTTGGCCGAGTTTTAAATATCGGAATTCATTTCTTAGGCTGTAGAAAAGCTTGTGGCTGTTGGAATTGGCTTTTCCATATCACCAGAAAAGAAACGAGAAGAAAAGCGCAGATCGTAGTTGAAATTTTATATTCACACTAAATCCAAACATTGAGAAAGTAAACAGGGATTTGGTTTTATTCAGAGGGTATAATTTCCACAGGGAGACCTCCATCCAACAAAATTAATTGGAAGAGTATGTACCGCATCTCGCTTCGTTGAAAAGGAACACACACTCACGCACGCACACACACACACACACACATACATACATACATACATACATACATATATATATATATATATATATATATATATATATATATATATATATATATATATATATATATACTCTACCGTCGAATTAGTTGTATGACGGTCAAGCAGATCAGTTTTAGGAACCGGCAGCCCAACACCAGCCCATAACATTTGATTCTAGTGGTGAAGGGGTTATATATATATATATATATATATATATATATATATATATATATATATATATATATATATATATATATATAAGTGAACATAGAAGTCAAGACTTAGAGGCGACAGTCTGTTTCACGCTAGATGCAATCATCGGGCCACGATTTCATCTAGCATGAAAGAGACTGTCGCCTCTAAGTGTTGACTTCTATGTTCACTTTTATATTCACACACGCTCTATCTCTGATATTGAGCACTTTATCCCATAAATATAGCATACTTTAAGACTATATATATATATATATATATATATATATATATATATATATATATATATATAGAGAGAGAGAGAGAGAGAGAGAGAGAGAGAGAGACAGACAGATATAGATATATATATATACCGCAAAGTGTGTGATGCTGGTAAAGCAATTAAAATTCATAGTAACTTTTCTTAGTTTCATGTGCATTGCAAATGTCTCCCACAAAATTTATTAATTCATTCGCTCCCTACAAGCAGGCAGTGCTGAGTAGTATGCCCACTCTCTGTCTATAATTCCTTAATCGGTTTCACTTCATGGAAGGCGAGTAAAGCCACTATGACACAAGGCGTTACGGCATGTGGAAGAATTAAGAACAGTGACATTAATACGGAGAGAAGAATGAATAATCAGAAGGACAGTAGTTAGCGATTGATGTTGCATTTATATTTTTACAGATTAAAGCTGGCTGGAAAGCATGGGGCTAGAAAGGAGTTTCATAAGCGAGAAGTTTGAGAAAATAAACTGTAAGCATGGAAGATCCGGCTACATCTAACCAGCTCAACTGTAAATTGATGAAATCTCGACGCCACTACTGCCCTTCAATTATAAAAGTATAGGTACCATAATTAACCGAAGAAATATTTTACTCATAAAACATTTCTTCGGTTTGTTATTCTAAAAATCGATTGAGAATGAAGCTGTGCTCTGAATTTTAAGTTTAATTTTGATCTTTTACATTTAGGACTTGAGTTTCAGTTTTGATACATAGTAATTTATGTGTCACGATGGAATCATATTTAAAAAATAATTATAATTTTAAGCTTTACTTCTTCGAGAACTGTTTGTAAAATAAAAAAAAATACTAAAGAACTTTTTATTATTAATCTAACTGTTCTGTCCTATAACAGCAATACACACACACACACATTTCTTTCAATTACGTGCTAAAACCCTTGGGAAAGGTATGAATCCTATTCTTCTTCATTAGCTATGGTTATAGACCAGATTCTATAGACTTGGATGGCAAATAGTCTACTGCAGAAAAAATGGCAACCTACTGCACGAAGTAATCTGCCTCGTTACTTATGTATCGAAAGATACAGGATCGCCTAAGAGTTTATCTGACCGAGTAATGTAGTAATTTAAAATGTGTATTATTGTAAGTGTTAACGTGAAATGGGCTACTGAAACAATAACTAGAACAATGTCTTAGAAGATTTCAGGAATGTCAGCGAACCCAATTCGCCATAAATTACATTAACTTTATTGATTTATTCTTTGAATGAGTATTTTACAATATTAATGAAGCTGTATTATTTATTAATTTGAAAATATCTTCGATCTACATTAAAAAAATTCAGAAATCATATATATATATATATATATATATATATATATATATATATATATATATATATATATATATATATATATTTCTCATGTTGTGTGAAGGTGTGTCTGTTGTGGGCGTTGTTACCTCGCCCAGGCCGCATTTCCCACCCGATTTCGATGCGGTTTTAAATAAGAGGTTGCAAATGGCTGCTGTAAGGTCATGACGGAGCCCGATTTTTGTGTTCCGTCTCACTTTCCGAAAAAATCGATAAACGAAAAACTCGATAATCGAAAAAATCTGCTTACAGGAGGAATGATCGCATTTCAACCAAATTTGACACACTCTTATAGTCTACCATTTGAAGTGTTGTCCAGAAGTTTCATGACCACGGACCCCTAAACAGCGCGGAAAATTGATAAAACCCAAAAACCGATCCGCCCAGATTGCGCATGTCGGTTTTTAGCGAAAACTGACCGGATTTATAAGGTGTCCATTGGGAATCACCATGTGAAGTTTCAACTCTGAGCGCCCTCCAAACAGAGTGCAAATCGACAATCGGTCAACCCTTAAAAATGTTTTTCCCGTTGGGTATGTACTAAATGCAGATTAATTTAAGGTCACGATATGCGCGGGAAGAAACGGTTCAGTGCGTGTAGTGGAGTGGAAGGAAACATTTGACCTCAAATTCTGGAATTGATTCAGGGCCATTGAAATTCGGCTTTTTTATCCCTGCTACCAGGTCTGACTTTGAGCCACAAATGACATATTCGACTTTGTCAACACTTTTGCTTTAATCGTCGCATCTTACCAAAATAAGCACTTCCTTTATTCGCGTGCTGAGTGAAAATGGTTCCGCCCGCAGCAGTCCATTTTCCAATTCTTTAAACCTTTTTCCCTAGCCCAGGCCGTATCCAAGACCTGACGAGTAGTTTTTGCGCTAAATGAGCATGGCTTCCTCCCAATCAATTTCAAATCTAATGCCGGCAAACGGTTAGCGGCTTTTCGTTGTCGCACAAACCAAACGAGCAAATGCTTCATTACAGCTCCTTGCATTCTCATTGCCGGCATCACGTGCGTTAGAGCCAAGCTGCATATGCAGCAGGCAGCTTGACCCCGTTTACGGCCAAGCCTTGCGCTTGCCAAATCATGCGCGCATGCGTAAATGCGCGCTAGCATCTTCCATTTTGCGTGAGCTCATTCATTGGTCTAAGTCATGGCCATTGTCCAGGCTATACCAATCAATGACATGTCACGCTCCCTTTAAATACCTTCAGCGCGGCTGCATCCGCACTCACGTCTTGATTTGATTGCTATTAACACATCTGTCCTTGGATTAATTCAGCTTCCTGCTACCTCAAGTTACCTATTTCCTTAAACTTTAGCATTACCCATTTTACTCCGCATGCTGCCTCGACTGCACAGCCCAGTCCATCTTAGCGTTCCATACCTATTTCTACCTTTTCGTAGTTCAGTTTTGCTATTAGACAGTTAAATGTTGTCGCAAGTTACTTCTCTTCTGCCTGTACTACGCGTTCCAGTACACCTCAGTGTTTCACTACTTTTTAACCTTCAACGCTTCAACGTTTTGGTTGCGGAACCTCTTCCTACAGCGACATTTTCGTGCTGCCAGAAAGCACGGCCCATAGCTAATAGAAACTTTTTCCATACCGCTCCACTGCATTTTTAGTTTTCGTATACAACGAAGTTGCAACGCTTCAGCTTCGGCATCAACTTCTATTCACATTCTTACACAGCATTTCTACAACCCTTCAAATGGCTCCTACACGAAGAACATCCGCACGTCAGCAACTGAAGACCCCTAACACCGTTAACGTTACATATGCAGAAAAGACGACTGCGTAGTAGCACATAATAACTCCGGTTACAGATGATTATATAGCGTATACTTCAATCTCTGCTTTGCACTAAGAAGAGTGCAAAGGCTGCAAAAACACCCAGGCGAAGCAACCTTAGCAGGCTTTCTAAAAACGCCTCACCGGCTAATGGGAAACGGGAGCAGGATTCCATTGAGTGCGCCTCCTTGGGAGAGAAGCGGCTGGCGTCTACTTCAACCTCTGCTTTGAACTCTTCTGAATGCCGTGGCGATGACCGACCCGGCAGCTTTGCTAAGCGTGCCAAAATACCATGGCGAGGCAACCTTAGCATGCGTTCTATAATAGCCTCTGCGGCAAAGAGAAAGCGGGAGGAGGAAACCGAGGTAGAGGCCTCTTTGAGGCTTTCCAGTCAATCTCAACGGAGGCATTATGTTTTGTCACATGAAACGCTTGGTGAGCGTAACTACCGTTTATACTGCAAATCATTTTACACATATTCGTTGAAAAGTAAGAGGAAACTACCTAAGCGTACGATTTTTGAATCAAGGACGGGCAACGCTGGGCCATGCTGCTAGTATATATATATATATATATATATATATATATATATATATATATATATATATATATATATATATATATAATTAGGTAATGAAAAGTTTGGTAATCCGTATGGGTAATTCCAAGGAGGATGTAATCCAGAGAGCTCAATGTCAAACCAGTGCAATTATTAATTCAATTTAATTAGAAAACAAACAAACAACCTTTAGGGTCCATTGATAATTTTTATTACCACAGGAAGGTGGTTTTTACCTAGTTGATCAGATCACATTTCCAAGTGTGAAAAATTTAAATGTATGTAATCCGGCGTAAATCTTTCTATATTTTGTTGAAAAATTGAACTCTTAAAGTAATCCGACGAGAGCTCAACATATTTGTATAAGGAGCCAATAGTTAGGTAATGAAAGGTATGTTAATCCGTATGGATAATCCCAAGAAGGATGTAATCCAGTAAGCTCAATGTCAAAGCAGAGCATTTATTAATTCAATTTAATTAGAAAACAGAATTCCCCAAGGGCCCATTGATATAATTTATTTCCCCAGTAGGTGCTTTTTACATGGTTCATCAGATAACATTTCCTGGGATGTAAAAATGATTTTAAATTTACGTCATCCTGCGCACGTGGTGCACGAAGCCACAATCTTCACGAAAGAGAATACGAAACAAAAACGATTTTTTTTTTTTTTAAAAGCGTATCACCCCAAGCAAGGCCGGTGGCCACTATCACGCATGGGGTTACAGAAGGGTTGGAGGAAGAGCAGATAGGAGTGGTAAAGGAATGGATGTAGAGAAAGAGAAGGACGGAGGGCCGATCGAGGTGGGGAGGTTACGGGAGATATAGAGCGAGAGCAGATAGGAATGAAAGATGTCAGGAAGTGGATAGATCAAGGCAATTGGAGATGACGATTGACGCTACACTTAAACCGTTGGAGATTGTATTTGTCAGGGAAACAGTAATAGGGAACGGAGTTCCATAGGCGAGATGTGCGAGACATGAAGCTATTGGAGTAGAAAAGACGTCTACATCTAACAGTTTCAACGGTGAAGAGGTGGGAAAGGGATGCCAGCCTCGTAGGACGCTTAAATTCACGAGGCTTCGGGACAAGAGAAAGCAACTCCTCAGAGTAATTACCGTGGAAGTACTTGTAGAAAAGGCAGAGCGATGCAACATCGCGTCTGTGAGAGAGCGACTGCAGGCGAGATGACAGATCAGGGCCAATCACATTGCATATCCGTCTCTGGATCTTATCAAGAACCCTGAGGCAATACGCAGGGGCCCCAGACCATAAATGGCAGCAATACTCCATGCAAGGTCGAATGGTAGACTTATAGACTTGGAGGATCGATTCAGGGGAGAAGAATTTCCTGGCTCGGCACAGGGAACCAACTTTTCTTGCGGTGGATGATGCAATTATTTATTTTGGAATATCTGCTGCGAATTGCAAACAGCGCCTTTATAACAAACGCCATTCATTTACAAATGAATCCCAAATACACTAAACAGCTCTATCGAAATGATATTGGGATCTGGTGGAAAACGGCTTCACCGCACAGGGGAAATGGAGCTCAAAATGCCTAGAAACGTTAGAGGCAGATGTGACCGCTGCATTAAGGAAAAACTCTTAATAAATCAAACATGATGATCATGAGGATTTACTAAATTACCGCAATGAGATTATATTTAAATGCAGACACAGACATCGTCACAAAATAACAAACTACATCTAATATTTGGGAGACCTGTCCATGGAAACTCCGGAAGTTTAAATTATCTATACTCGAAACAACACCTGGTGTCTCTCTATATAGTTTCAATTGCTTATGTTATAATATATATTCATATAGATATTAGTATATGGGCATATGTGTGTTGATATGTATGTATCCTTATGATTGTGTTGATATTTGTAGGTGATTATATGGTATTTAAAAGTATACGCATATGTGGGTGTATGTGTATGTAGGTGTTTATATACGGAGGAATTTACTTGCTTGCTTGGATGTTTGTATACATAGAAGAACACACGCGAACGCGTATATATATATATATATATATATATATATATATATATATATATATATATATATATATTTATTATAATTTTATCATATAGACAAAACCATTTTACTCACAACAAAGATGCAACTTGGTTTCAGTGCATTTTAACTGCACATCTTCGGGTGAGGGTCGGAAATGGATAAAGAAGTCTGGTGAAAATTTTGATATTTCCATGGGATCGCTGGATTCTGCTGAATCATCGGACTTGGTAGGACTGTTTATACTATATAACCTCACAATTCACAATGAAATTAATATTAATAATATAGGGATTTATAGAGACGATGGTTTGATGGTAGGGAATAATTCCAGTTGATAAGTTGAGGAAATGGATACATAGAGTATTTAAGTCTTTACACCTCAAGGTGAAAATTAATTCTAATATAAAGCAAGTAGATTTTTTAGATGTAACCTTAAACTTACACTTAAATAATTTCCAACCCTTCTTAAAGAATAATGCCAACCCCATTTATATAAACCCTAATTCCAATCACCCAACGCCAGTTATTAAACATATTCCATCATCTGTTGAACGCCGTATAAACAAGCACTCTTCTAGCAAAGAAATATTCGATAAGCATAAGGCTATCTATAACAAAACCCTCAACGACAGTGGTTACAGATCATCCGAAATAGAATATAGAGAGAACTGCAGTTACCCTAAAAAAACAATAGAGGAAGGAGAGTAATTTGGTACACACCTCCCTTCAACAAGTTAGTTCGTACCAAATTAGGACACAAATTCTTAAATCTAATTAGCAAACACTTCCCTAAAAAAAGTAAGTTAAGCCAGATCTTCAACCGCAATACCTTAAATATTAGCTACAGCTGTTCTAGAAACTTAGATAAAATTATTAAATCACATAACAATAGAATACTGAAACTACATAGTGATAATAAACGAAACCTAAATACAAGTTCTAATACACCCCAAGAAAAAAGACTCTGCAACTGTAGAATCCCCGATCAATGTCCATTATTAAACAGATGCTTAACCAAATCCATAGTGTATATGGCCTATATCTCATCAAATGAGAACCCCGGAGATATTAAGCTGTATGTGGGGTCTACTAGCAGACCTTTTAAGGATAGGTATTACAACCACTTAAACTCCTTCACAAATACGGCCAAACAAAATATGACATCACTTTCGAAACAATTTTGGAGACTCAAGGAAGAAGGAAAAACACCTAAAGTTAAATGGAAAATCCTAAAACAAGCCAGAACCTTTAATTCACTGAGCGAACCTTGCTTCCTATGTTTACAGGAGAAAATATGTATTATCGAACTTTTAAATAATAAACAATTATTAAACCAGAGGCATGAGACTACCGTTTTCTGTAGACATACTAAGGATTTAACATTACAAACTTGCTAAACTAGAAATCCCATAACTAGGAATCTTTTATAATTATATATACACAAAAAACGCTCTTTCGATTAAAAAATAAATAGTGATAACCCAAACATAAAGAAATGCAATCCAACTTTTAGAATTCTTACCGAGAAACCTTAATATAACTTTTCCTAATAATTATAAATGTTAACTCGAAATTCTTTTTACCTACTAAAGTGTAATAGTATCCCCTATCGCTATCTTCCCTCCCCTACCTCTCAAACTTAGGACGCTAGGTGGTTGACCTACCCAAACTTTGACCGATGCTTATCATCGGAAGAATGTCCACAGTCCATTCAACATTAACTACCCGACCCACCCAACACCAAACTGCTGTCAACAACAACTATCGTTTCACTTAGATACTTTTGTTAAGTACATTTTTCTTCTCAAAAAATGGAAAAAGGAAGTGACGTTTTATATCCGGGCTTGCCTACGAACACGATTGTTCATAACCATTTCCGACCCGCACCCGTAGATGTGCAGTTAAAATGCACTGAAACCAAGTTGCATCTTTGTTGTGAGTAAAATGGTTTTGTCTATATGATAAAATTATAATAAATAAATAATTATTGCTCTACTATCTGTATCGAGCTCTTTTTTGAATGAATGCTGCGAACGTTAGAATTTATATATTTTATATATTACTTTCGTTCCCACCGCATCGGATACACACACACACACACACACACACACACACACACACACACACACACACACACACACACACACATATATATATATATATATATATGTGCGTGTGTGTATGTGTATATATGCCTGTGTATGTATGTAAATATATATATATGTGTGTGAATGTATATATATATGTGTGTATGTGCATGTATATGTATATATATAGATGTATGTATATATGTATATGTATGTATATATATGTATATATGTATATGTATGTATATATATAATTATGTACATATATGTATGAGTGTATATATATATCAATATGTATATATTTGTGTGTGTGTTTGCGTGTGTCTGTGTCTGTGTGCGGCTGTATATGTATTTGTATATGTGCGTGTGTTTATATGACATACATACAAGAATATATATGGTTAAATGGGTTATAACTGATCTAATATTATCGTTTCTTCATTATGAATCTACCGTTATTCCTCTAATTATTATTATTATTATTATTATTATTATTATTATTATTATTATTATTATTATTATTATTTTTAGCATTATTAAGATACCCTAAATATAATATTATTTCTTTTAAATCTTGTTTCATTTCGAAATGTTTTTTGAATTTTTTTAAGATTCAAAATTTAAAATTTGAAACTTTAGATTTTAAGTATAAATTTTTTACTCCTTAATTTTTCTAGATTATTTTGTTGGTAATTTTTAAATGTTTAAATTAATGTCAAACGTTTACAGCCAATTATATAAATCTGTGTTTATTTTTCAAATTAACCGCAATATGCCCATATATGTTAATTTATTCTTTCATTTCTTCTACCTTTTATTTTCCCCCACTCTCTGTTCCCCTTTCTTTCCTCACACCCCTGCTTCCACATCTACTTTCTCATATCTTTACTTCTCTTTTTTCTCTTTATCTCGTTTCCTGTGAGATGTCTTATTAAATAGGCCAATGTCTGGTGCTTACCCACCGCCTTAATCTTAAGTATCTTAATAGAAATAGATTTAAAATTATTCCTATGTCTACCTCCCCACTCTAATTTCGACCATATCTGTCATATTCCTCCTTCCCCTCTTTCAGTCTCCTTACATCAACTTAAATCTAACCCTCAAAAGTGTATAAAAATAATATGTAAATTTAAAACAATTTTTTCACCTTTGGAAAAGAGATCTGATGAACCAGGGAAAAACCACTTACGTGGGGAAATAAAATGTAATCAACGGACATTTAAGGTGTTCTGTTTTCTAATTAAATTGAACTGAAAATAGTGCTCGATGTAATATAACAGAGCTATTAATCATATATTAATAGATATACATTGTTCCGCGGTATCACAGCCCATCAGTGTGGCTAGCCGTCCGGTTGACTCTAGCTACGATCGAAACCCGGTTAAAGTGGCGTCAGTCGGAGATTCTACCCCTAAGCCATTGGCGAGCGGCAGGGATGAAGGTGAATTTTAGCGTATTCATTTTCAGGTAAATACTCAGTTAACGAATAAATCTAACTTATTAAAATTTCTAGATAGGTTTAGCGAGTATATAAACCAAAACATTGTTACTATGACAAGGAAGAAATATTTCGATAGAAACAGAGAATGTATGCAAGTTAAAAAAATGGCGTAGAATTATTTGTTTTCAATATTTCCTTTCGCTTTTCAATCTGTGACAGATTGGACTGAAGGAGAGCGCGAGTTGACAGGCGGATTCCTTGGCGCTGTTGATGTTGGCATCTGGTAGCAAAAGACACTTAATCTGCAGATGCTTTGTTACTGAGAAATAGTATTCGCAGTTAGATTCCACTCTTAGACAGATTTGAGTAAGCTTATCATGTCACAGATTTAAGTAAGCTTAGCATGTTACGGATTAAAACGCTGTTACATGAATACGCCCTTAGCATGAGATATTTGTGAATTAGTTGGTGAGATATTGATACAATCTTGTGTGAATTTTTATTCATTTATATATTTATTTGTAGATGACTGTGAAATAATGTTGCATGATTATAGCAAAACTATTGACTAAAATAAAAATAAAAATTCTGAAGATATTTTAGGGATATTATTATGAAACCTTTTGTAGATTGATAAATCAGAATCATACCTTGTCTGACACTGCATTTATGATGTAATTCTTAGTATTTTTACTTAATTTCTCTCATTTATATCTTCAGTAGCGGGTGTGTTGTATATCTCGCCAACCATACAAATTGATCGAGTATTCGTTTTAGTCTCACTCGATGCACTTATAACATGATCTTGTACCAGACATTTCTATATTCAGTAAATATATCTCTACCTGCTGCAGCTTGGATGTTATTAAGTCCAATTAAGAAATTACTCCATTACTGAATTGCTTTCAAGACTCATTGGTTGAGGAACGAACGAGTCCATGATATTAAAATGGAATTGCAGGAGATTAACTGAT
>OZ038484.1:9748053-9750553 GCA_964036315.1 Acanthosepion esculentum | reverse complement strand
TTTTTTGTAAAGGAAAACCTTGTTATTCCTTTGTAAATGAAAACCTTGTTATTGTTTTTGTAAGGCTAAACCTTGCTATTTCTTTGTAATGGAAAACATTGTTATTCCTTTGTAAATGAAAACCTTGTTATTTTTTTGTAAGGGAAACCTTGTTATTCCTTTGTGAATGAAACCCTTGTTATTCCTTTGTAAATAAAAACCTTGTTATTCTTTGTAAATGAATCCCTTATTATTCCTTTGTAAATGAATCCCTTGTTATTCCTTTGTAAATGAATCCCTTGTTATTCCTTTGTAAATGAAAACCTTGTTATTTTTTTGTAAGAAGGGTCTATCTTCTCTGCTGGAATATATTTGCTTAAGTGCTATAGACTAGTGATTTCGTATTTTCGTTTATTTGGAGTTGTCTATTTACAGCTTTCGTTCGAGAATTTTTGTGCTGTTTCATATCTGCTCTCAGGCGCTTATTGAAAAGCCACATCAATCAACAGCGGCTTACGGTCAAATCACATTCAAACACCTGTTCCTGTAAGATTATCGAAGGTGAGCATTGCCTAGATGGCTGACCAGTTGGGAATGCCAGGTGTTGTAAGCATGGATGGTGGGGTGGCGTAATGGATAATGGCTCGCAACTCTTCCAGTGGAGTTCGTTATATTCACTTACACGCAATTACCATTGGGAAAGTTTTGAATCCACCTCTTCTCCTCCCAATTATGGGTTAAATAATAAGGTTTTTATCACCAAATTATTATTATCTCCAAAAACAAATTCTTACAATCTAAAATATATCCGGTCTATAAATAGCTTGATAAGCCGTAAAAAAGGATCATTCAATCACTCACAAATATATCACACATACACACACACACACACACACATGTATATAGGTATGTATATAACACAATCTGAAAACATTTGTAATATGATATATTTCGCCACTGATTAGATATCCTCAAAAAATAATATTATGCAAAAACTTATATAACATCTTAAGATCTAATCTATGGTTGAAATTATTTCTGTCTATACTTAATGTATTTGATAATTTTATAGCAATTTCAACCACAATTCCGATCTCAAGAACGCGCTATATTAGGCTATTTAAAGAAAAACATACTTAGATGAATTGTACTTGAGGCAACAATTATCGATTCTTGCAAAAATTTTAACTCATGCCTGAATTTCTTTCAATATATCCTTTCTTAAAGCATAATTTCTTTTCCAAGCCTTCATGCATTACCTTAAACCTAAGTAAAAGATAACAGTAAATTCAAGATCTTTAAATATTTAAAATAAATAAATTAATGCATAAATAATTTATCAAAATAAAATAAAATAATAAATATTATTTACATGAAAAAAATAACATATATAAATGCAAATTCGACAATATTTACTTACCGTTGTTTATTAGGTAATAAATTGCATCGCATCGTTCTCCATAGTTTTCCTTTCCTTACACAATTTGCTTCAAGAAGATTTTAGAGCGTTCTTAAATTTATAATGGGAAAATGTAACGATATTTTCCAACACATCATTTATGTTACAAAATAAAATCTCCCCATGTCCCTGTCCAAGTTAAAACACTTTGATAAATAAAAATTTCCTTTTCTCTTTTATTAACATTTTATTTAAATATATATTGCAGTTATATAGGAAACTCTCTAATTTTGTTTAAAATGAATTTTAAAAAAATAAAAATCTTTCTGGACGCTATCATTTTACTTTTATTTGAAAGCTAAAGAATTAAAAAAAATTACTATTTCAAGTAAGCAAAATACTATGTGGACTATTTCAAACAGAAATTATTTTAATATTAATCGAATTATGTTTTCAGTTATATCAATAAAATTGGCCATTTTGACACATTTATAAACGAATATTAATTCTCGGTTTTAAAAATATCGCAAAAATAAAATATATATTTCTGAAATGTTATTTGAGGAAATTTAGAAACTTGAAATTAAAAGTAATCTGATTTGAAACAAATATTACTTATTCATAAAATAAATTGTTGTATACAATCATTTCTTAACCACGGAGTCATGTTTTTCTAACGTATTGGTCAATTTATCGACCGCCCAACGTGGTAACGCAGAATTGCTCGCAGACTATAAATTTTACATGAGGGCTTTTTCCGTAAGCTTGGACAAGCATTAAAACAAGATTTTTTAATCCTAATGCCATGTATGAACTAGGATACTTAGAAAACTCTAGGATGTTTAAATACAAAAATAACGAAATTCTTTTAAAAAATATTCGTGGTAATAATCTTTACATTTTTTAGTAAATATACTTATATTTAATAATAATATTTCATAAGAGTTGCACTATTTGACAATGAATTTTTAAACATACTTGTAAAAATTCATTTTTTTATTGAATATTTTTTTCTTTAGACAATATTTTATTTAATATATTTTACTCATAAAAGCATATAAAAACTTATCTATTTAATTAATATCTTAGTTGTATTGAGTTTTTTATTTTTCAATTCAGAGC
>OZ038484.1:9700553-9743053 GCA_964036315.1 Acanthosepion esculentum | reverse complement strand
GATCCCCACAAAAGACATGGGACGCAGAAAATTTATTCTTTTAGATATGAGCTTGGGGTATATGCTATAGACGATTTCATTTCGTTTGTATTTGGTTTGTTTATGATTATATCACTTTTGTTAATACTTATTCTAGATTGTGATAATAGAAGATATGCTAAAAAGGATGAAATTTAATTTGTTGGACGATCATTTACTGTGGGTAATCTAGCGACTAACTCTTTCTATATACATTCTAACCTTAGTAAAATTCTTTCCCTTTTAATGAAAGTAGTATTTTTAATCAAAATTATGCACAGTTTCTTTCTGGTGAGTAATTATTACCATGAGTGTGTTATTTAGTGAAAGATACATTTTGTTTTCATATAATCTTTTATTGAAATTCATTGAACTTATTTTCATATATTCCTTGTGATAATTACTACAGGTGATAAATTAAAATTTTAACTTATTATCTTGGTTTTTATTAAGGCTTTTATTATTTTAGAATATAGAATCCTATAGGATAAGCATATCAAATTTTAAACAATACAGTTATAGATAGCTCGCTGTGTGCTTATGTATAAGGATTCGAGTTGGTACAGAAACGATTATATGAGTTACTTGTCCCAAAATATTGTCTCCTACGCATAGATTTAGATCGAGAAAATGTGAATATATTTTTAAGGCATACTAACATGTCCTAACTCGGGAGAAATTGTATTTTATTCCACCCACATAGAAACACAGACATAGTTTAGATGGATTTGGTTGCCTTACAATCACACTATACGCCTATATTTTTAATGAAAACATTGATATCTGTTGTACTTAAATCAAAAATTCATTTTCATATATTACACAGATGATCTTCCTACTTACTTCTTACTTAGAACGCTCCAACCCATTAAGCATAGGGATCTAACAAGAACAAGTAGATTCTTGTAGTTGGTTTGATGACATTGAAACATGAGAGTTTATATATATATATAGTGAACATTAAAGTCAAAACTTAGTGACGATAGGCTGTTTCATGCACGGCGCAATCGTCAGACCACAAGTGTTGTTTTTTTCGGCTATAAATAGTCGAGAAAAAATTAACGCTTGTGACCTGACGATTTCGTCTAGCATGAAAGAGCCCGTTGAGTCTAAGTGTTAACTTCAATATTCACTTTTATATTTACATACGCTCTATCTCTGATGTTGAGCACTTTATCCCATAAATATAGCACACCTTAAGGAGCATAAATATTATAAATTAACTGATTTAAAATCTCATTAACTAAGCCAACCTCTCATATATATATATATATATATATATATATATATATATATATATATATATATATATATATATATATATATATATATATATAAAGTGGTTACTGATGGTAAAATTAGGAACGAAGTTGGTCTTGTCGGGGTACGTCACTATGTTCAGCTTTTATTCCGGACAGAGCCTAAAAACATTATCAATACAATATAATCTTCCTTAATACACTCTATTTTATACTGGCGCTTTTATTGTATATCTTTTACATTCCCTCACATAATTCGCCAATTTATTTCAACTACCGTGGCTCCCTAGTTTGAAGAAGGATTCATGGTTGTATCAGCTTTTCTTAAACACGTCTTCAGTGCACCCTATGCATACGTCCGTCTTATATACCACGCTCTCGACATTTCAGTTACCTTCCAAATGACACTTTTTTGTTCCTGGTGTTACAGAGGATTATATTAGTGTTGTTGCTATTAGTGGCTGTATTGAATTTCCTCTGTTGTGCTTTTTTTTATAATACTGTCTAGGTTATTGGCACAGTAATAGCTTAGTTTTATCATATTTCTATTTAAAAAAAAAAGGTAAGTTACAGGATCTGTGGAAAGTCTTGTTTAACACATTGAAAAATATTTTACGATATTTGTTTTCACATCCAGATTGAATGGGGGTTGAAGCAAATGGTACCTCTCTTTCTGTCTCTGCGTCTGACTTGTGGGTTCGATTTCGGGTTGAAGATCAACTTGTTTTCCTGCCCTTCCTCTTTTTACAATGTTGCATATTTTTTCTTGTTAAACTCAAAGATATGTTAAGACGTGGAATTACTTGAGAGTCTGCACTCACTGCCCTTGTGGATATGGTCAATTATTGTAGGATTGTGGTTGAACTATTCGTTTATTTACGTTACTATGTTGCTTGGTTTCATGTTTGGATAAACTCTACCCGCAGTGAGGTCAAATTTAACATCCAGATATTGAACGCTCTTTTTGTTCACTTTAGTTGTAATGCTGAATTTGAGGTCGTGGAAAAGCTTAAATAGCAATTTTATGACTTTATCATTGGCTCTTATTTGTTCGATACAATCGTTTGTCCCTCGTCTCCATATAGGCCGGGTTGTCGATATGAACAATTTTGTTAATTTTACTTAAAACAAACAGATCTATGAGCTCAGAAATCTCTGCACCATCGTAAGGTCCTTGTGGGACGTGAAATCCGTCCTTGCTTGCTTTCTTTACCCAGACATCCACGTCGTAATAGAGGATAGATTTGCGGCAATGCTAAATTATATTGATATCTTCATACGGTATGTTAAAATCTTTTGCATATTTTAGTGCATTCAGTAGGCTTTTCTTTGATATTCAAGGGGTAAATGTCTTTCATATCATATTTGATAAAAACATACCTACTTTTATCCTTAATTTTCTGGAACCAGGTGATAAACTCGTCCCCGTTCATTGATTCGCTTGCCTGGCCACTCGTAATAAACTGCATATGTTTTGCAAAATGTTCTGGCTGATTATGCCGACCTCGGTCTTGGTATGGTTTATCAGCCCAAACGAAGGACTTTCAATGAAGACACTTTTATGGTCCTTGAGTGTGAGGAAAGCTTGTTTGCTGTATAATTGTTTGGCATTATCACTGAGGCCCAGCATGTCTGTGATCATCTTGACCGCCTTATTGTTATTGTCCATATGGTGTATCGGCACTTTTTTAGTGCCTAGTGACTTCATTGGTTAGTTTTTTGTATGTCTTTGAGGTTATGGTGTAGATGTGTTCCGTTTTGTCACCTTTGAAATAAAATCATTGTTCATCTAAAAAAAATATTTTCCACCTCAGTCTTTTGGAACCTGTTGGTTCTTTTCTTAAACTTAATTTTATTTACTATATTACTCAGATTTTCTTCAAATCCAGCCAGATCCACAATGGCAGGAGGTGGGGGGCATTGCCAGGTTTTAAAATTGGGTATATCCTAATTGTTGCTGTTGTTGGCAAATTTATAGCCAATTATAATTGATATATAATGACTAATTAAGTCTTTTCCTCATCATACACACACACACACACACATACATACATATATATATATATATATATATATATATATATATATATATATATATATATATATATATATATATATATATATATATTGTCACTTATAGGAATTAAGTTATATTTCGCACCTTGACTCCTCCACAGTTTCGTAGACGAAACGTTTTGTAGTCACTCGGCCCACTCGTCAAGAGTTTGCAGCAACTGACTACCGATATTCCCATTTTGTTAATTTATATTACATTAAAATATAATTTATATGCAATTTGTTGGTGTTAGATTAATTTTTTATTTGGTCGTGTGTGTATGTGTTTTCGCATGTGTGCGTGTTTATTTTATCCGCGTATATGCAACTATGATATAACATAGTTCAGAGCCGGGGATAAAGATTTCATATACACATACACTCACGCATACATATATACATACACATGTATGTGTGTGTGTGTGTGTGTGTGCATGATTTTGAATGCGTACACATAATTTTACACCACGACAAACACCCATATTTATGATAAGGCCCTACTTCAACAATAAAGTATCTGATCCAATCGCACGGATTTAATGGAAGAAAATGTCGTTCTCCTCTTTTATGCTTCAGGCTGTGTGCGTTGCTGGAACTTGCAAACAAGGGAGATCACTCTGACTCATCATCCAATACAACATTGAAAAACAAATATTCGAATCGAAGTTGTAATCAGGTTCAGCGTCGATAAAAATGGAAACCTATAAGACGTTAAGCCCTGTCCCTTGAGGTCATGGTCATGTCCCTTCACTGCTACCTTCCCCCGTTCTCTGCCTCACTTGCTCTCTACTGCCTTATATTTCCTCTCTCCTCCTCCTTTTCATTTATATATATATATATATATATATAGGTATATGTATATATATATATATATATATATATATATATATATATATATATTTATATATATATATATATATATATATATATATATATATATATATATATATATATATATACATAGGTATATGTATATGTATATATATATGTATGTATGTATATATTTATGTATTTGTGTATGTATGTATGTATCTCTGTCTGTGTGTGTGCTTTTAACATGGCAATATTTATGGCTAAATAATGCTAAATAACAGAGCGTTTGCAAATACCGACAATGTGAAACCGAAATCAACACTACAGAGTGACTGTCAGTTTCACGCCTCGAGCTAACAATAGATTATATATATATATATATATATATATATATATATATATATATATATATATATATATATATATATATATATATATATATATATATATATATATATATATATACATGTGTCTGTGTGTACGCATGTGCGCGCGTATGTCGGGGCGTGAGTGGAGTTTAATGCACATGTATGACTTATTATATTTCAATACACATGTAACGGGACAGATTTTACAGATAAAAAATATCTTATGTGCTTAAGTTACTATGAACGCACACATTACGCAATATATATATACTCACAAGTGTGAAATATACTGACAAGTGTGAAATATATAACACCTGCATCTCTCCTGCGTCTCAATGTTTAAGTTGGTGAATGCTGCCATAATTCTTGCCTTCAGTTCATCTTTTGTGTAAGAAGGAGTTTTGTTGCTCTCTCACTCAATTGCACCCCACAGATAATAATCAAGAGGGTTGCTGTCTGGAGAGTTGTGCAGATCTAAGGGGTCCCAATTGGATAAAGACGTTGGTTAGTTCAGGTGACTAGACGCAAATATTTGTGAGTTCAATACCAGGTCACAGCAGTGGTGAACCAAAACATGGAGAGTTGAGTTAAAGGGAAATAACTGAAACATCCGGAAGAAGTATGGCGCGTGAAACTAGAACAATCTGCCCCAGTGGACGAAATAATGTTTAGATTGGAAATTACAAACAACTGAAGAAGGCCGTTGTGAATATGGCAATGAAGATGAGGATTACAGTCTGAATAATATAAATAATGTAATGAAACGAGAGATATTGCTATACGTAGCTAACCCACCATATCTAAAATTGGAAACAATTTATCTAAGCCTAACATAAAATTTGTTACAACTACTTCTACATCAACGACTTAATTAATACAAAACGAAATACGAACTACCTAAAGTCTGAAACAGCAATCTACTCTGCCACAAGCAATACATAGGAGAAACGTCGAGGAATTTAATTAATATATAATGTAAACACAAATATTATACAAAACAACAAATCAATGCATTAGTCGTTCATCATAAAGAGTTTTAAGATAATTTCGATTTAAACATTGAAAATTTAATTAAAAGAAAGAAACAATGTTCACTTAGCAAATATATATAGAAAGTTATGATTACTTAATTTAGTAATTTAGTACTGTAAGTTTTGATGGAATAATGGATAACGCCTCGGATTGAGGAATCGGAGAGCCGCGTTCGAATTCCAGTCGAATACGTTAATCCCTTACATTCACGTCCATGCTAATACCCTTGGGAAAGGTATGAATCCCCTTCTTCTCCTTCCAATTATGGGGAAATAGCAATGGGTCGGCAACTAGTTTACCATATAAAGAAATGGCAACCTACTGCAGAAAAAAAATCTTCCTCGTCGGCCATGTATCGAAAGATGGCTTAAACGTCTATCATGCATTTCATTAAAAATAAGTTCACCATTCTTGTATGATATTCTATCATTCCAATGTGGCAGACTTAAAAACAACAGCGATAAAAAAGGAAACAAAAGACTACGAAAACAGAATAAGGTTTGCTAGACGATATTCACAAAATACGATATTATTTTAGTATGATGGTGTACCATATGAAAATTTTAATGTGATGTTCCATATGAGAATTTTGATATGATGACCAAAGGAGAATATTAATATATACAATATGAAAATTTTAATAGGATGCACCATACGAGGATTTTAATATGATGTTCCATATGAGAATTTTAATATAATGTACCATATGAAAATTTTAATATAATGTACCATATGAAAATTTTAATATAATGTCCCATATGAAAATTTTAATATGATGTACCATGTGAGAATTTGAATATGATGTTCAATATGAGAATTTTAATATGATTTTCCATATGATAATTTTAATATGATGTACCATATGAAAATTTTAATAGGATCTACAATATTCAAATTTTAGTAGGATGTACCTTATGAGAATTTTAATATGATGTTCAATATGAGAAATTCCATATGATGTTCCTATGAGAATTTTAATATGATATTCCATATGAGAATTTTAATATGATGTACCATATGAAAATTTTAATATGATGTCCCATATTGAGAATTTTGATATGATGTACCATACGAAAATTTTAATATGATATACAATATGAAACCTTTAATATGATGCAACATATGAGAATTTTGATATGATGTTCCTTATGAGAATTTTAATATGATATACCATATGAGAATTTTACTATGATGTTCCATATGAGAAATTTAATATGATGTAACATATAAGAATTTTAATATGATGTTCCATATGAAAATTTTAATAGGATGTATCAGATGAGAAATTCAATATGATGTTCCATATGAGAAATTTAATATGTATTCCCATATGTAAATGTTAATATGATGTTTCATATGTAAATTTAATATGATATTCCTATGATAATCTTAATATGATGTTCCATATTTGAATTTTAATAGGATGTACCATATGAGAATTTTAATATGATATTCCAATTGAGAATTTTAATATGACGTTCCTATGAGAATTTTCATATGATGTAGCGTAAGCGAATTTGAACATATATTGTGAAATGTCTTCTAAAACACTTCCATCATGCATGAATTATTATGAACATTTTTAAGCAGGTTGATAGTTTTGCGCTGATCGGTACATATGACGTTTCTTAGTTATGTAATGTATTATCCATAATATCTATCTATCTATCTATCTATCTATCTATCTATCTATCTCTGTGTATGTGTGTGTGCCTATGCTGTGAGCGTGTTCTGTGAGTGTGTGTGTGTGTTGAAAAGCATTCGCACTAATGCACGCTCCAAAATTGAAGAAATGACCAATCTTTTGTGAAAACACTTCAAAACATTTTCGATGGTACGTATTAATTTGAAAAAAAATTATAAGTTCATTTCGTTTTTTATCCTGCCCGCGAGAAGAAACGCCAATAGACACGTGGAAGTTTAAAATAAAATGCCAAAACCGTACTGTGAAGAAGTGATTACATTGATTTAGTGTCAGCAAATCTGTAAGTAGCAATTATATTCTGCTTGAAAAGCTTACAGATGAAACTGAATAACATTTCTGACGTATTTGCACGCACTAACCAGCATTTATTGTGGGGTTAATATTTTAAAGAATTTCATCTTTTTTTCTTGTATTTTCTTGCATAAAATATTTCCTTTACGATTTCTGTCTGTCTGTACATTATTTCCATGTTCTGCTGTATTTGCAATAGATATTTATTTTCCACAGATAAGAGCAACAAGTATTGGTCACATAGGGGGAAACAAAATTCTATAGGATTATTATGAGAGATGGGTTTGATAACAGCGGAATTAGAATCATGAATTTTAAGTTATATTTTTCAATCTGCCATTAGCAAAGTACGAGTCCTATATAATAATAACAATCTTTACTGTAGTAATAATATTTGAGAACAATTCCCTATCAATACCATCACTTCAATTCAAAAACAAGACATAACCATTATTGCTATTTACGAAACTAAAATATATGGTTGATAATTTTCTGTTTATTCTTTCCTTAATTAATGTTTGTTGATTTTTGTTATAAACGTTTCCATCTAACAATTAGTGGACTTTTTTTTACAAGGGATTTTGTACCATGAAGTATCATATTGTATAGTAATCAGTTCTGTCATGTTAGCTTTTATGTTTTGTTTTAACTTTCTAGTTATTTTGTGCTTTAATTTTAAACAAAAGTTGCATTTTCAGGTAACCTGTCTCATCTTCTTTCAGTGGTAGTGCCGTATTTTTATGACAAAATTGTTAAAGAGATTATATTAAAATCGCATGCTGCTATTATAGAAGTTCGAAATGCAAGGGTTTTCACAATGCCTATTTAGAGCAATTTTAAATTATCATTGTAAAAGAAAGAATGCATATATTTATTGTACAGTCGCAAATATATTGCGACGTTTTTCTTGCGATGTATCTGATGTTTAAACTCCCAAAAAATAACTTTACACTTACTGCTCCTATTTGAGTTGGTATAACAAGCATTTCCATGTATGAATAGAAAAATTACACTGCTAATTAAAAAAAAAATCTGGCGAATGTTTCTCACTTTCATGTATATATATAAATAATTCTATTCGCAGAATTTACTGTTTCACAGCTCCTCAGAGCAACTAGACAATCGAATGCTCCAAGCCCGAATCGAAACCCAAACTATTTGCTGTTAGTCAGATCTTCTACCACTGAGATATCTTCACTCGACAGAATGCGTCAGCCAAATCGAGTGGATTGTTTTTTATAAACGTAAACAATCGCCAAGCAGCCATAGTGCTCCATTCATTTTACTGAAGAACTTCGCGTTTATGCAGGTGACCGTTGTTTTTTTTATAATTAAGAATGTTTTTTATAATCAAGAATGTTCACTTGAAAATATATTTTCAAGAGCTAAATCAAGATATATATATATATATATATATATGAAGAAATATAGTCTTAAGATGTCCTATATTTATGGGATAAAGTGTTCAATATCAGGGATAGAGCGTGTGTAAATATATAAAGAGAAAATGGAAGTCAACACTTAGAGGCGACGGTCTGTTTTATGCTAGATGCAATCGTCAGGCCACTATTGCATCTAGCATGAAACAGACTGTCGCCTCTAAGTGTTGACTTCCATTTTCACTTTATATATATATGTATATATATATATATATATATATATATATATATATATATATATATATATATATATATATGTGTGTGTGTGTGTGTGTGTGTGTATGTGTGTATGTATGTATATATATATATATATATATATATATATATATATATATATATATATATATATATATATATATATATATAAATTAACTGAAAGTTATCCGACAACACTTCCAGTGAAACATTCTACAAAGAAGCCAAGGAAGATAGTGGATTTTCGGTAACATTCGCATACACACCTCGCGCAGAAAAAAAGGAAAACTGCACCAGCCTATAACAATAAATTTAAACACTGTAAACTCTGTCTGGAGGAGAAAATAAGTATAATTACATTCGCAGACCAGTACGAACTACCAAATAAACGATCGCTATTTAAATATCGAAACTAAAAACAAGAAAATAAAAATAAATGAATGTAAATAAGTACATTAAATTAATCTGACAGGCACATATGTTAGTAAAATAATAACAGAAAAATCGTGTGAAATTTGATATTAAAAAGAAATGTGTGTTGTATGATTAATATTCTTCAATGTTACGTGGATTACCATGACTCTTCGCAACTTCAGGTCTTTTGCTACGCTAGGTAAATTTTAACTCTTTAGCACCCAACCTTTTACATGTTCTGCCCCCATTAATGACAATCGTGTTAATAAGAGTGTATTATCCGGCTTACAAGACGCTGCGGCTTGGAAGACGCCCCCTATACAGGAAAAAATTTTTTAAGAAAAAATTAATTCCTATACATCAACACATTTACCATGCGTACCTCACATACTGGCGCCACTTATTGATTAGATTAATCACTCATCGAATTGTGTTTGTATGGCAATGATAAGAGCAGAATGGGTCTCGAAGCTGCTAGTAAACAGAACATGTTTAAGTTTGTGGCTCGAATCCAGGAAGGTTTATAGTATTGAAAATACGTATAACAGCTAAGTACTGAAGTTACATAATATAAAACGCTGAATTAGATAGATAGCTAAAATTATAGTGGAATGACTCAACATACAAATCCACGTCCCACTCAGTCAAGCAAATTAGGTGTCCGTCAAAACTTGAACCTGTGTGTTGTCCTACATTCGTCTTGGAAGACGCAAACGTATTTTTCTGGGTATTCTTTAGAAAAAAAAGTGCGTCTTGTAAGCTGGAAAACACGGTAATCGCTGTTTCTCTTTACTTTGTTTGTCTTCATTATTTCCTGTGAGTGTTAATTTCTCTAAACTTTCTTTTTTCATCATATCCGCTACGTATTTCACCTCTTAATTGTAAGTATAATTGCTCATTGAAATTGTTAATCCAGAATTTCGATTAGGGTTAAAACAAACATCATGTCAGTATCTATTTTTTAATGACTTGTTCACCAAATACAAATCAGAAGACACTCTAGACAGAGAGTCACTAAATTAAACTGATTCACATAGGAGGAACAGTTAAGAAATGCAGTTTATGAGGACATGCCAGGTATATAACGAATGCTCTAGAGTTGCAGAGGTTAAGAATGTTCACATTGGGGAAGCATCCTCTTGGGAGTCTTTCCATATATAAATTTCCTTAAGAAAAACGTCTGAATGGTATTTTATTTTTATTAGCCAAATTCGAATGAGGTTGAATTGTTCCTGTGAACGTATCGTCATGGTTTCACTCTAAAGGGTAAAATTGGTGAAACTAAGGAATGTAGCTCTTCAGAACATTTGCCATGGAAATAGTGACAGATTAGCAAGTGGCTTGAGAATTTTCATCTCTGGGATACCGTCTATCATTAATGTTAGAATTCGTTATCGTCAGTATTTTATTCATTATTTGATTTAATAAGACCCCTTTTGCGATTTTTTTCTCATCACTAGGTTTGAAGTTTACTGGAGATTATGACGAAATTTAAATCTGTATCCAACACTCTATGACAAAATTCAACCAAGTCTCACTGAAATTGTGATGTTTAATGAGCACATATAAGCCTTTACTAATTCTCAAATATCTTTTGTCTGATTTTCTATGCCGTCTTTCTTTTTTAAAAATTCGTAACATAAAGATTTCCGTTTTTATATTTTAATAAACTGCATCTTATTATTGTAGCATTTTGTTTTTACAAAAACACACAAGTTGATATAAGCTTCGATACATCAACATTGTATAGCTACAGAAGTAAAGGATAACGAGTAGAAATAATAATAGATAAAATGTAGAAGCATAACAAATATAATGAAAAAGGTTAATCGCAAAATAAATATAGTTGAAATAGATTAAAACTATATAAACTCTATTCTATTAAGAAATAACTAATTTTTTTAATGGAAATTGATCATAATACGGCTGCACAATATTCGAAATGCTAGATGACTAATGGACGGACTGAATGCAACAAATAAAACAAGAGAGGAATAGATGAAACCGGTGCGATTAGCTTAGAGAAGAATCTTTACGTTCTAGCGACATCAGTTCCGCATTCCATCATGTTCACATGTTGAATCATCATTAGAAAAGGGTGAATAATATAGCAGAAGATCTCATCAGGCAATGAGAATGTTTCATTTATTATCTGCGGGATTTGGAAATGTTATTTCGTTCGTTTTTAGCAATCGTCTACTTTTTTTTCTGACATTATCTTTTCATGTCATTCTTCAAGTCAACACTAGTTTATTCTTTCTCCAGTTTTTTCTCTTCTTTAGTCTGAGATTATTTTTATGAGTCTTTACTTTTTCGAAATTCATTTGTCGATGTAATTAGTTTCCATTTTTGTATGACTCTTTTTAACAGTTATTTTTATTAGATTGTTAACAGTTACTTTTATTTTACTCAACAATCTTCATTTCTCTGTAGCTTTTTATTGCAATCAAATGAATACCGACATTTGGTGTAAGAACAGCAATTGTATTTATTCATTTTATTGCAATAAAAACCAACTAAAAAATTATAGCAAATGTATGTAATCAAAAGTAATAAAATGAGTAACAATATTTAATCTAATGAGATAATCATAATACTACTACCAATATTTTTCTCGTTTAACAAAAAAAACAACAATATATGACTACAAGAGAGGTTGTGGAATGGATGGGTTTGTTTAAAGACAGAATTGATCTTCTACAAAGATGATAAGTTCTCAGCGTTAATGCAGTTAAGTTTACTGAAATTGAAACTCAAAACAGCTAACAAATGGAGGTAAACCAAAAGATACTGTTTTTTTTGTTTAGAGTTAGTTTTTCAGTGATTAAAACTATTTGACAATTATGGCACAGTAGCCGTTCTATTGACTGAATTTTATCTTTTTTTCTGTGATATGTCCCTTCAGAATGTGAGTGATAATAGCTCTCCGTAGCATCCTGTCCATTGTGCCAACTTAGTACATATTGTTTCCGTTATCTCTACAATTTATCTTCTATCATCCGTTTACGAAATGCCGTTACTTATGTTATTCGCTACTTTCCGCTCACTTTGTCAGTGTGAGTTTTTCGAAGCCCTATTTCATCATTATAAGTAGTAACAAATTTAATTTTCTACTTTCCTTCAGTAAGGTAAATGGGGAAGACATTAATCTCAAGTGATTAATCACACAATACCTTCTACTTTTAAAATAAATTGTAAGTCTGCTGAATTGGATCTTGATTGCGATTCCAATGTAATAAATAATAACCATGGAATAATAGTGTTTGAGCCTTTTATATTATATTCTTACTCTATCCTGGACATTGAGTTCTACCTGGATTATATCCTCTTGGAAATTTATATATATATATGTGTGCGTGTATATATATATATATATATATATATATATATATATATATATATATATATATATATATATATATATATTGATGCGTGTTTCATTAAATAATATAGACAAGTTTTGTCTATTTATTTTAAGTAAGTTTCTTTCATATTGTCTGATAAGATAATAACATTATCATTGAAAGACAAAAGGAAATCACTATATTAATACATGTTTAAATCCAATCTAAGCCTTCGCCTTACATAAGCCATTATCAAAGATGACAATTACATTTCAATATATCTAACAATACACGGACGAAACAATAATGATAGTCTGTTTTTGTTGCATGAAAAGTTTCCAAGCAACGACAAACTCGTGTATACGAGACGCGGAAGCGAAAATCGCGTCACGGCTCGTGACGTCACACATGACAAAGAGAGAGTGGAAACAAGAAGTATTAAGTATGGGAAGCCGTTAGTATAAACCAATGGCTTCTGTCATCAATTGTAGGCATTTAAGAATATTTTTGGAGATTTCGTAGTTTATTTTGTTCTGATTAGGTTTCAACTGTTTTATGTATATAGCTTCAAGATTTTTTAGTTTTTGTTTATTGTTTTCATGTCTATTTATAGTTGTGTTTTCGACGAGGATTTTCCGGAATTGTGTATGCGGCCAGGCATGTTGTTTTAAATGCCTAAAAATGTTAGAGTTATCATTCAAATAAAGAGGCAAGCGTCTTGAAAGCGAGTTTGTGGTGTGACCAGCATAAATATTATTTAATCCATTAGAGATACAATCTCTCAAAAGGCACTTGAATTTGTAAACTATGTTGTTTTTTTTGCAAATAGCTAATGGGCAGGTGGGGAATAATCATTGCTTATAATTAAGTTGGATATACTAGATTTACGGTAGTCTATGATTAACCTTTTTTTTTTGCTAGGATCTATTGTAGATATATTAATATTTACTAATGTTTTTAGTATATTTTCATTTTGTTATTAATTACTATGCATTTGACTACGATAGAAAAGATTAATATGTTTGGAAATAGTTGAAGCAATATCATGTTCTATTTCCTTAGTATTAATACTTCTAAGAAAGTTTTTTATTTGTTCATGAACTATATATTTTGGAAATATATTATTAATAAGTGTTTGCTTTGGATTTTTTATTTCACTGTAAAAAATCAGTTTGTAGAGGAATTTGTTTCTGCACGATGGATTACATTTTTTATAATTGCTATTTTTAGTAATATAGACATTTGCTTTTGTAGTTTAGTGTACATGAATTTATGCTGGTAGGTTTTTGCATGGCGAAATAGTAAATTTGTTATTATTTGTGTTTATCAATATGTCAAGGAAGGGAATATGATTAGTAGTGAGTTCATACGTGAATTTAAGGACAGAATTATTTTGGAAACGTTGTTGAATTTGAAGTATTTCATCTGTATTTTTAACTAACATAAGGATTTCATCAACATATCTTAGATAGATGGAATGTTTTTAACATCTGTAAATATCTTATTTTCGAGGTTCGACCTGTAGAAATTGCTAAATGACGGACCCAATATTGATACCCATAGAGACACCATCACGTTGTATATATATATTATTACTATGATCTAAGAAAGGGACTTCAGTAGTACAAGCTAATAGTAGTTTCCGTAATATATTCGGATTAATTTTAAGTGGTGGGGAAGTTTAGTTACTGTATATATTCCTTATAAACCAACAGAGTTTACAAATTCAAGTGCCTTTTGGGAGAGTCTACTCCAATGGTTTACATAATATTTATGCTGGTCACACCACAAACTCGTTTTCACGAGGCTTGAATCTACATTTGAATGATAACTCTAAAATTTTAGGCATTTAAAACAACATGCCTGACGCGTATACAATTCCGGAAAATCCTTGTTGAAAACACTACTATACTTAAACATGAAAACAATAAACAAAAACTAATAATTCTTGAAGCTATATACATAAAACAGTTTAAACCTAACCTGAACAAAATAAACTACGAAATTTCCACAAATATTCTTAAATACCTATACTTGATAACAGAAGCCATTGGTTTATACTAACGGCTTGAATTTGTAAACTATGTTGTTTTTTTTTTGCAAATCACTCTCGCGCGGTCATGTGTGACGACACGAGCTGCCACGCGATTTTCGCTTCCGCGTCTCGTATACACGAGTTTGTCGTTGCTTGGAAATTTTTCATGCAACAAAAATAGACTATCATTATTGTTTCGTTCGTGTATTGTTTGATATATTGAAATGTAATTGTCATCTTTGTTAATGGCTTATGTAAGCCGAAAGCTTAGAATGAATTTAAATATCTATCAATATGGTGATTTTCTTTCGTCTTTCGATGATAAGGTTATTAAGCTTATCAGACAATATGAAAAGAACTTAAAAAAAATAGACAAAACGTATGTGTGTGTGTGTGTGTGTGTGTGTGTGTGTGTGTATGTGTGCGTGCGTGTGTGTGTGTGTGTGTCCGTGCCTGCGCGCGTAAGTGTCTGCTCGGCGGCAATTGATTCGTTATCGAGCAAGACACTTTTGGGCTTATTTTGTGCCTAGAAATGTTGATAGGGGAAGAGTGAGTCATTGTGCGAATGGCACGAATCTGTCATGTCTGCAATAAAAAAAAGTAAAGTCTTACGAGAGATTTACATATACATCAACAGATGGAGCAGGTAGAATTATCTGTCGAATTTTTGTTACTTGTAACAGATGTTGGATAGGCACCGGAATCTGATGGATTTTCATTTGTCATTTTAGAACAGCCGATCTTTTAACGGACTTAACACATTCGGCGTACGGATACCTGTTCTCAACAGAGTTATGAATTCTGACTTGATTGTCATGTGATATTTTATTCATGTGGTACATATATATATATACATACATACGTATATATATATACATACATACATACGTATATATATATATATATATATATATATATATATATATATATATATATATATATATATATATATATATATATATATATATACAGGGTGTCTCAAAAAATGTACTCACACTTTAATTGTCTCTAACATTTTTTTTTGTCATCAATTTGAACATTTGCGAACATGATTCTTCAATTACATTTTTCTTCTGTATTCGAAGCTATTCCATTTCACTCTACTTTCATAAATAAAGGTTTTCTCGTCATTCAAAGTGTGAGTACATTTTTTGAGACACCCTATATATATATATATATATATATATATATAGGCTAAGAAAAATTTGTTAATCCGTATAGGTAATCCCAAAAAGGATGACATCCTGAGAGCTCACTGTAAATTCAGAGCTTATAATTTAAAGGAAAAACAAACTTTAAGGCTCCATGTAATAATTTATTTCGCCAAGCCCTTTATTAAAGGACATTGGCACATCAGACTCCACTTCCAAAACGTGAAACGAAAAATGATAAATGAAAATTGAAATGAACTTATACACAGGGGAGTAGTGAGGAGTGGTGTGAGAGACATGATCGAATTTAGAGACGGTTTACATTAATATTTCTATGTATCATACTTAGTATTAAGGTAGAGGGCCTAGACATTGACCTATTTAATCGGTTAACTTAACGGAAGTGATATATTGAGAGGGAAGTGGGAGAAGAGAGAATCAAAGAAGGGAGGGGGAAGTAGAGAGAAAGAAGCTGTCAATAAGTTTTGTTTAAGCGAAAGTGGGAGAGATAATTTTAGCAATTTATGTAAAAAATATTTTGAAGTTTGATAGTAATTTAATTTTTAAAATTACCGAAGAAATTAAATTGATATTTGCTAGCAATTTAAAATTCTAACTCTTTTAACAAATAATTTAGGGATTTAATATTATTTAAATAGTATATTTAAAAATACATTCATAGAAAGTACATTAAAACTAATTATTTAAATTATAACAGTTTACTTATATTAATCTTTCAATATTGTAAATGATTGTTAAGGCAACTTCTCTATCAGTTTGAGTCTAATTCATGAATGTAATTTAAGACTATTTTTAGATGGGTAATCTTTTTTACTTAAGGTTTTGGTTTTCAATTAAGATGAAGTAATGATTGAAGGCGATTATTAAATATTTTGTTTTATCATATGCATATATATCTATCACACATACACTTATGTAAATCACATATATACATACATTTATTTACATGTGCAATTACTCACATAGTCACATACACATGTATCTACATACACAGGTACTCGTTTACTTTCATATATCTGTACTTACATATGTTTTCAATTCCTTACACATATTTATATTTATATCTCTTTAAATTTTACATAAATATTACAGTTAATATTTAACGTTAGGTGATGACTTAAGTTTATAAATATCAAAGTAAATATTATTAATTTTAACATTTTACTATTTAAATTTAAATTAATTTATCAATTTAAACTGAAATTACTGAATTACTAAAATTATTTTTAAAAAAAGAAAGAAATTATAATCATAAACACCTACACCTGCATACTTATTTATATTACTCTATTTTACATATACTTACACTCATTACGTGTACTAACACACAAATATTTACATATATTTACATGCACAGACTACATGTAATCCCATATACATGACACGATATCCATATACGCACACATACACATATATACATATATATACACGCATGCATCCACGCACATATACACATATGTACATATCTATAAATACAAACATATCTACCTAAATTTTTTGGAATACACCTATATACACACACACACACATCCACATATATCTATACACATACATATATTCACACATATACATATATATATATATATATATATATATATATATAAATACACATACATAAATACACATCCTACACATGCTCCTACAATACACATACACATACATATGCGCACATACACCCCTATACAAATGTATATACATATACACATAAAATTACATGTTAATGTTCAAGTTCATCTACATATTTGTATACATATAATTATGTGTCCGCAACCATGTGTGCATAATCAATTCCAAAACCAAAAATACCATAACACTTTCCTTTCTATATAGTTATTTCTAATATATTTAGTTAAATTGAGGTGGCTTTTGTGTCTACATTTCGAAATCAATTCGTAATGTTGGTTCAGTAATATGTCTAGATCTTTATGTTTTATTATTAGGAACTTCTCTTTTATACACAAGTCGCATCTATCTCTGAAATTTATTGGTGTTCTGGCTCTCGAGATGATTCTCCATTTTAATTGTGGGGTTAAGCCGCTCTCCACCAAATCCCAATAACGTTTCGACAGTGCTGTATGGAGTTTTTTTTATCTATTTGTGAAGGACTGGCGAAGGTTATAAAACCTTTGCTTCCAATTTCCCGCCGATATTCCTATATATATCATTTTTTGTTCTATATTTTTCTTAGGGAAAATTGTAGCTTCATATATCACGTTATTCGCCATGCATATTCATTCAAGTGGACAATCGGATTCTGTCCTGCAATTACAGGTAGATGTTTTCGTCCGGTTTGTATTACGATCCTTATGTAGTTGATTGTCATGAAATTCTCTCATAAATTTGCTATTGTGGGAGCTAATGATTTTTTCTACGTTGCCAATGCAAGAGTAACTAATTTTTAAATTCATTTTGTTGAACATATATATATTTGGAAATGGATTAAATCTCACATATTGTTATTTTAAATCTATTTTGTTAAATCTTTATTTTGGATGGATACTCATATTAGAGTAGACGCTCTGTTATTTTAATTTGACATAATTTTTTTATTATGCAAATGCATCTATTAATTATTTTGAATATTCAAGTACGGTAGCTGTAGTTGTATAAAAATACTGTTAATTTTAAAGAAAAGTTCCTACTAGAATATGAATAACCATTAAAATTAATAGGAATCCATTAATTGATTAATTACTCTATTAAAATCCATTCCTTAACGTGAACAAAGAGAACGTATACGATACAAAGCAGACGTTGATTTTTCGAGAATCGGCAGAGAGTGTGTGTTCAAAATGCACTTTTCGGACTTTGTTTGAATTGGCCTTGCAGCCAGGCAAATCAGATCCAACGAAGGTTCCCCACATAGAATGTAGGTTCGAACCGTGCTGACAAGATTTCTGGATTTTTCAGGCCGGTATATGTATTTGGATAGAAAAGTTGTTAAAATAAAAAACAGAGCTTCTACTCGAATATGAGTATCCATCAAAAATAAAGTTTGTTCTTCCACAATCGCTTCGTCAAGCTTGCGCAGGTGGTGTCTGCTAATTCGTTTCGTCTACTGACAGTGAATTCTAGTCCAGGCTGTCCGTAATGGTGGAACCCAGACATATGAATCTTTGGTGTATGCTCCAAAATAACATTGATATAAATTATATATATATATATATATATATATATATATATATATATATATATATATATATATATATATATATATATATATATAAAATGATATATGTATATAAGTAGATATAAGGAAGAATGTCGAGTATTGTGAACAGAGCGCATATATAGACTTATGAATATATATGAGCTCATCTGACGTACGAGTGTCAAGTACCTCAGTTCTTAGAACCAACAGCCAAACTACCGCCACATATCATTTGAGTATAGAGATGAAGACTTCTACAGAACCAACTACATTTGTTCGAAGAGCCGAATATAGAGGCAGTGTGCACATTATAGCATAAACTCCCCAAACAAACCACCGCAGATTTTAATTTAGATTTTCTTTCTCCTAGACCGTAGGTCCTACGTGACCGAGTGACCAGGCACACCAGATCCAAAGACGGTTCCCCATATAAGATGTAGGTTCGAACCCTACAGGAGAGCGCATATTTTTCGGACAAGATTTCTGGATTATTCGGGCCGGTTGATGTAGTTGAATGAAAATAAGTGTTCCTCACCTAGGCCGTCCACCATCTGAGACTATAGGACAGTATATTATGACCAATCTTACCAATTCTTGGGATGGGGAGAGATCATGCATTCATACCTTTCTGAAGGATATTAGCACATAAATGTATATAATGAACTCGAATGTAATTCGATCTCAGTGCATGAGACCACCGTGCCTATATATATTACTCTAACGTGCCATACACACACACACACAAACGCGCGCGCGCGCACACACACACACACACACACACACACACACACACACATATATATATATATATATATATATATATATATGATATAAAAGTCTCAAACACTAATATTCCATGTTTATAATTTAGTACATTGGAATCGTAATCACAATCCAATTTATCAGACCAACAAATTCAAAAAGAAATCGGAATATATATATATATATATATATATATATATATATATATAGACACGTCCTTTCATGTTGACTTAAACATCATCTAATCCTAAGTATGTTTCTAATAACCATGTCCTGAAGATGGTCTACTAGACCGAAACAACATTAAAACAGTAAACTTGCATATTCGGATTTTGTTTTGTATTTTCCATATTTTTCATCATATATATATATATATATATATATATATATATATATATATATGAAATGCCAAATGGTTCTAGTTTCGATCCTGGCTTGTAGTAGTCTGGCGTATAGTCACACTGAAAAGCTGTGATACAGCAAAGCAGTCTGTCTCTGAATGACTATATATATATGCTCTTGGAGAACTTTCGCTAAACCTCTCTATAGAAAAGGGTAAATTTAATAAAAAACAGTTGCTGCTATGAATGCATTACTCTTCAAGTACGATTTGAGTTCTCTTACATACTGGCGTATTTTGTATAGAAAAAAACGCTAAATTTTCCCGTTCTCTCTGCCGTTCGCCGACTGCTTAGGGATATGATCTCTGACTGACACCAAATCAGTCGAGTTTCGATCCCAGATTTAGTAATCGGACGACTAGCCACAATGGAGAGCTGTGATACAGCGAAATAGTTTATCTGTGAATGACTACACACACACACAGACATACATATATATATATATGTATATATATTAAAATACTTTTTTATCTTATACTATATTTATGGGATAAGTTTCACATTGTCACGGTTACAGTGTATGACAGACATGACTGAAGTTTAAGCATGAAACAATCTATTGCTGTCGTGTTTTGACCTGACACACATATCTATAAATAGACCATTCGCCCTTGCATTGAGTATTACTGCCATATATGGTCTGGAGCCCCTGCTGCTTGCCTCAGGGTTCTTGATAAGATCCAGAGACAGATATGCAATGTAATTGGCCCTGATCTGTCATCTCGTCTGCAGTCGCTCTCTCACATACGCGCCGTTGCCTCGCTCTGACTTCTTTTAAAAATACTTTCACGGTATTTGCTCCGATCAGCTGCTTTTGCCTATTTCCAAGTCTCATGAATTTAAACGTCCTACGAGGCTGGTATCCCGTTCCCACACCTTCACCGTTGAAACTGTTAGATGTAGATGTCTCTTCTACTCCAATAGCTTCACGTCTCGTACATCTCGCCTGTGGAACTCCCTTCCTTATTCCTGTTTCCCTGATAAATATAATCACCAACTATTTAAGTGTAACATCAATCGACATCTCCAGTTGCCTTGATCTATCCACTTCCCTTCTCCACATCCTTTCACCTTTCATTCCTATCTGCTCTCGCTCCAAATCTCCTGTAACCCCCTTCCCTTGATCGATCTATCTTTCTGCACGTCTTCTCCTTTACCATTCCTATCTGCTCTTCCTCCAAACCATCTGTAACCCCTTGCGTGCTAGTGGCTTCCAGACTTGCTTGTGGTGAAAAGCTTAAAAAAAAATAAAAATATAAAAATATGTAAATATATTTGCAAGATAGTAAACTGATATTTTTATGACGCCTGAAATATGCAATTATTATTAAACACTGATTTAATTATAATATAAATGGTGATACCTTTGAACAATATTTTTAATTAAATTAATCATTTCCTCTTTAACATATGGATTTATTCCCCCTTATGTAACAGATATAGAAATAAGCCATATTCCAAAAACAGCCGAATTGTTGTTTTGTGTACTAAAATGGTGTAACAGCCTATTTTCAAATAAACCACTTGTAATTTACTAAATTTATCATTGTGTAACTTGCATTTTTCTGCCAATTCACACTTCAGGATGACCGTCTTAGTCTTTTCGTTAAATCTTTCTCTGGAATGAAATTGCATTCATTTCAACACCGATTACAACTTTTGTAAAATCACGAATGTAAGATTAACTTGGGCATTCAGTCACCGACATCGATAGGAGAATTCTTCATATTTATACACAATGCGCTGAGGTGCTGAAAAGATCGTGAAGAGTGTAATAAAGGAACAAAATATCATGTAAAATACAATGGTAATAGATCATTCAGTGGAATCCTGAGAAATAAAGTCGTTTCTTGAGACTGGTAGAGAACACCGGCCAGCGTTCTCTCTTTCCTCATACGAAAACTGCGAAATGAAAATTATTGAGAAGTTTTCAGTAAACGCCGTCGATTTATTCCTATTCATCTGTGTCATGAAAACTTGAGATTATCTATGAATATATTTCTCTTACTGTTGTGGATACCAGGAATGGAATCCGGCACAAATAAATAAACAACGCCAGTAATTGAGATAGAAAAATAAGTGTACTAAACGTAAGAATACAGATTTGAAGTAAAGATTAGTTGTCCAGGAATGCGGGTTCGTAGAAAGTATATATACAAGTCTCTGTAAGCGAAGCCGTCATTATATATATCTCTCTCGACTCTCGTATAACTCTCTGTGAACACCCTGTGAACACCCTGTGTACTGTCTCCGTATCTCTCACCCTGACTCCACGTATCTCAACCTGCAGGTATTCTCTCTGTCAGTATAAGTATACTTTGGACGAGTCCATCTTGTGTAAAAGGGATCTGCCCCACGACAGTTACAAAGTGCATTTCATATATATATATATATATATATATATATATATATATATATATATATATATATATATATATATATATATGCATGTATATATACATATATATATATATACATACATACATACATATATATACACACACACGCACATATATATATATATATATATATATATATATATATATATATATATATATATATTCAGTTGTGTAGAGATGAGTTTTTACGCTTTTGCCATGATCAAATAAACTGGTTTATTTTGGGGATGACACTCACAAACACATAGACACACAGACATACAAACAAGCAGAGAAGAAAATCCCCCTCCCACCACCAAACATAGTCAAACACAAACAAGCATAAATAGATTCAATTTTTAAAAAAATGATCACAAAAGTGTGAAACCTAGGTTCACAAACTCATATCAATACAACTGAATATGTTATCTCTATCACTGTTTTTCTGCACTTTCCACTAATTACTGCACATACACATATGCGCACAATATCCTTCAATCTATCTATCTATCTATACACACACACACACACACACACACACACACACACACACACACACACACATATATATGTAGGATTTTTTATGCCTTTCTGGATGGTGAAAGGGATATCCTTTTCCAGACGGTCTCTTTTAAATGTATTTTAGTCCCGTACATCCAATTAGACTGGATCTATTACAACAGTAAACATAAATCTGGCGGACAAAGAGAAACAGTTTCCCTGCCTCTTACCTTGACCAACCGCCACACAGCCGTTTCAATTCCATCACTTCCCCCATCCACATCGAGTTTCTTGAGGAGTACAAGTTGCAACAATGCGCGCGCGCTCACACACACACACACACACACATATATATATACATACATATATATATATATATATATATATATATATATATATATATATATATATATATATATATATATATATATATATATATATAGGTAACTATACTTGTGTCGAAAAACCTTCGAATTCTTGGTTTAACAATAGCCAAATCAATCTCGAAGGGAAAAAAAGCTTTTAAAAAAGAAAGAGCCAGGAACATGAAAGTCTGTCGAAAATAATCGCACAAATACAGGTTCAAGACTCAAAGAAAAAACCCCGATACGAGTAAAACAACTAACTAAAGAGCTCGATACAAACGTAGAGCAAACCTAGTCAAACCTAATGAGCCAGACAAACCTACCAAGGTTTCACTTAGGCAGATCGTCAGGGGAGCCAGCTGACCCTGACGATCTGCCTAAGTGAAACCTTGGTAGGTTTGTCTGGCTCATTAGGTTTGACTATATATATATATATATATATATATATATATATATATATATATATATATATATATATATATATATATATTAGTTTTATGTAAATATTTCCCTTGCACTTCTCTTTAAAAAACAGTATGCGAAATCTTTCACGTCCGAAATCTTTCACGTGCGAAATCTTTCACGTGCGAAATCTTTCACATATTTTATCATGCGTTCCATCACCATAATAATATCCTTACAGAGGCATACACTCTGCTAAGTGTGATTTATTCATAATTTATTCATTTGATTAAGAAATGTATTAAACATGGATATATTTTTACCCCGGAAAAAAATACTATGAATATGTCCTCTTTCTGCAGCAAAAGATGTTTACACGTAGGGCCCACTTTGAATGGCCCACTTTAGTGAAATTTGACAATATTTTTAAATACTGTAAATTGTATTCTTCATCGAAATGTCACAAAATAAAACAAAACGATATGGTTATATATATGTGAGAAAGTAAGTAAACAAGCAAGAACGAATCTAAATACATTCTTCATCGCAAAGGTGAACTGTTCGCATGTAACACGTGGATTTGCCCATGATTTTTGAAAATTAGTAACTGAATAAATGATGACAAATCCCTTTAAATATAAAACGCTGACATCTGTAAACACGTAGATTTTCTGATCAAGATTTGTGTTGTTCAACTCAAAACAAACAAAAACCCTGAGCGACAAACAGTATCAATATGACTATGATAGTTCCACTGCTTCTATCATAACTGCCATTACTCAGAAAATCAGTGGCGCTCTAGATGTTAATTACATTACGAAAACCATCGACTTTTAAATGTCGAAGTTGATAAAGTTTGTTATCGTGTGTGTTGCTAACCAAACTCTACAGCTACGGAATCTCCGGAAGTGTTTACACAATTATCTAAAACTACATAACTGATAGGTCTTATTTTTTAATTGCTAGTCTTCAGAAACCTAAAAGATCAATTCAGACGACCCCGAAGATTTACTTCTTAGTTCTATACATTTTCTGCTTTATGCTAACAATCTGCCGAAAAAACTACTCCGATTTTTAATGTATATTTATTCAGATGATTCAAAGTTCGGTGTATGGGTGCACTTGCAAATATGTAGATGAGCAGCGTCTGGCAGACGATTTCTACTCTGATCGTCCTCTAACAGCTCTAACAGATCACAGGGGAGGGTAACTATATTGTAACATTCTATAACTCTAACCTAAAAACTAGAAACGGTCCGAGCAAACTTTTATTTTTAGTCTATCGTGATAAATCGCGGTTATCTCAAGGTCTCTCTTTGATTTGAACGCTTATTGTGATTCAAGTTGCCCAGACACCACAAGGGAAATTATATATACAACCCATCACTTACTGTGTTGAAAATAGTATCGGTTAATTCGATTTGGAATATCAAGTACTGTAAGCTTGGATGGACGGATGATGTAATGCATAATGGTTCGGAAGCGGAGTTCCAATTTCCGTTCGTTTTACTTATATTTGATTACGCACAAGTACCTATGGAAACGGTAGCAACCCATCTCTTCTCACGTCTTCTGACTTTAAGTCAATCAACCCTACTATGATTTTTTTTTTTACAAGAGTCAAATTAGATTAAAAATGGACTACTGCTTCCATATCGTTTCCGGAGGTGTCCAATTCTAACTTTACAGCCTTGACAAAGTTCGAAAGCGTCTACACAACAGTTTGGGTGGTTAATTGTTTTCCACCCTACAACCTCTTTCCTTCAGTCGAAACGTCAAAAGCTTATCATTAAGCTATTGCTATTTCTACAGCAAATATTTTGAGGACCTACGTTCGTTAGGTTTACCTATCCAAAACTTCACCGATATGACCTGCCATGCGTCGTACACTGGGAAGAACCTTCCACAATAACTCCGTAATCTATTAGTAAGACTGAAGTGCTACCTTCTTCCCATGAGCCTTTACTTTGTAGAATAGCCGCTCTTAAAATGATTTCGTGACCACTACAATCTTAGCATTTTCATGTCAAGAGCTCACCGTTATTTTTCTCAGATAGTCTCATAAATTGAATTCCTTACTTCTACTCTTACCGCTCATATAACATCATTTAATATGCCTCTACCTAAAGTAACTCTTATGCCTACAATTCTATTAATATTAGTAAAAAGGCGGGTATAAGTAATTATGCATAATACTACTAAACTGTTTTTCCACGAATTCTTAAATATACTCAGCAATATTATTCTCTGATGTTTGTATCGTCTGTTTAGTTGCATTAGATTCTGCACTGAATGACCCATTTACGTTCCTGGTGATCTTTGTCTTCACGCTCTCTCTTTCTCTCTCTCTCTTTCTTTCTCCTTTTTTCTATGTTTATTCTTTTTTATTTTTGTTTTGCTCAATCCCTCTTTTTCTCTCTTTTGCATTCACTCCTTCAATGCCATCTGCGCTTACAGATTATTTTTCTACTAAAATCTTCCACGAATAATAAAAAACGTACTTTTTTTCATTTTCTGTTGATTATTTTCTTTGTTTTTATTCAAATATTTCTCACAGGTCATTTTCTTTCTGTTTTGTTTTTGTTTGTTTTTTCACTCATTCTTCATTTTTTTTTCTTTCTTTCATCTTAATGTATTTCTTTTTCTGTTTTTTTTTTCTTTCTTCCTTTTCTATATATCTATGATTCTATGTTTCACAGATTCTATATTTCAGCCCCCCCCCTTTCAGTTAGTTTTCAGTCATCTTCCATAGTTCGTTCTCTCTTTGCATTAGTTTGATTTTCTTTCTCTTTTACAGATTTTCGTATTTTGGGGAATACTTTAATTCTTCCTTTTTTTCTGTTTTTCGTCTTTGCGATTCAAATTTATTAATTACAGTTTCATTCTAATCTTCTATATATTTCTTCGCAAATCATTCTAATATGAAATTTTAGCGTTCTTTCTTTATTCCGATATATTCCTTCCTTCTTTTGATATATTCTTTCTTTTGATATATTATTTCTTTCTTTCAATATATTCATTCTTTCTTTTGGATTATTCTTCCTTTCGATATATTCTTTTTTCTATATATTCTTTCTTTCTTTCAGTGTATTCTTTCATTCTTTCTTTTGATATATTCTTACATTTGATATATTCTTATTTATATATATTCCTTCCTTTCCTTCGATATATTCATTTTTTCTTTCGATACCTTCTTTTTTCCACTTTTCTTTCTTTCGATATATTCTTTCCTTCTTCCGATATATTCTTTCTTTCGATATTATTCATTTTTTCTTTCGATACATTCTTTCTTTATATATTTTCTTTCCTTCTTCCGATATATTCTTTCCTTCTTTGATATATTCATTCTATCTTTCGATATATTTTTCATTCGATATATTCTTTCTTTCGTTCAATATATTCTTTCTTTCGTTCGATATATTCTTTCTTTCAATATATTCTTTTCTTTTTGTCGATATATTTTTGCTTGTTCCATTTTTAAAATAAATGTCTTTTTCAATATTGCTAAAATAAAAAAAATAAAAATTCCGTTCACTTTTCTACCTTATCTTTCTTTCTTTCTTTTTATATCTTCCTTGTCGTTTAAAATTTTACACGATTCTAAATAAAATTATTTTCGATATCTCCATCTTGATTCTTTCTTCGTGTCCTTCTTAGTTTTTTTTTAATTATCATACCTGTCATCTGATCATTACTTCGTCTTCAGTGCTTTCTCTTTTATTTTTTTCATATCGTTCATTCTATTCTTCCTATGTGACGCAGTCTGTTTTTCTTTACTCTCCCCTATTTATCTCGATTCTTCTATTTTCTTTTATTACAAGAATTTCATTTCCCCAATTCTGCATTTATTTCTTCTCCCTTTCATTCCTTTCTTTGCAAACTTCTGGTTTCTCTCTTTCAAATGCTTAACATGCGAACCAGCGTGGTCCCTTCCTTGCTGGCATGATTTTCAGGCGGATCAAAAAGATTACACGCAGTCACTGATAATTTTTATTCTTTTTCGCTGCATCTGCTTTTTCAGTCAATTCTCACATCAAGAGATTAAATCGTTTACATCCAACCCAACCATTCAACCACATTTTGCCCCCTTTGCACTGATCCGCGTTTTCTAACCCACTTATCCAAATTTTACTAACTTCGTCGACATAATCACGATCATTGCTTAATTTGCTTCTGCTCTCATCGTTGTCATCACTGGCTTGTCTGCTGGTCCGGCTATTTATTCTGAAAACGACATTTTGCAAAGTCTCTGTTCACACACAATACAGATGTAAGTAGTAAGCAAATTTAAAGCCTAATAAGAGAGCAGGCTTCATACTCGTGGGAAATCCAGGAAGAACTTCTTTTATATAGCTAGTCCTCTTTCCAGTCGTATTAACTTCTTAGTAACGAGTGCTTATTTCAGAAAGGATGTAGGGCTCTGATTAGATGAAATACCTGCACTTCGCTGAATGTTCTTCCGGAAAAAAGAATAAGGTTTTGGAAGCTTCACTTTTCTTACTCTAAGTTTGCTACCTTAATTCCCCATGTGTAATACGCATCTTTTTTCTAAAAGATAATAGTCAAAATTAGGGATGCGTATTATGCACAGTTACACAATTCTTCAAAAACAGCCGTTTCATATTTCGATTTCTGTTGCGAAATGTCTGCTCAACACTAACATACGACAATTTGACACTAACATTCGGCGATTGTAACCCCATAAGGATGTCAAATACAATCATATGTACCTAACAATACTTACAAATGGAAAATAAAATAAGAATTATCATAAAACTAAATTAGAATAATATCATCCTATGTTTAAAACCATTTTTTGTGAAAACCTACATATAGATCAGGTAGATTACACATTTTATCAATCTGCGCAGTAGACACAATATGGCTATTTCCGTTTCCTTTCATAATCGTGATGATCAGAAATTTGATAAATATCTTCAATTACAGCTTAAATAAAAGTAGAAACGCTGGCCGTAATGAAATTGGAGAGTACAATTTACAGGGTTTGATTACCAAACAAGGGGTGCGTATTATACGCGAGTAGAAGTATTTTCCCACACGTACAGCACAATTTTAGTGGTGCGTATTATTGATGAAAGCGTATTATACATGAGGAATTCTGGTAATGTAATGAATCCTATTTCCATGGAATCTACGCCGTGTACATGTAGGATAATAACACTTTTGGATATTGCAGTTTTCACCTAGAAAACAATGTCTAACTGCATAGCACTGGCTATTTACTTTTGGCAACATTCAGCAAGAACATTTCGTTGGTTTGCGCCTGGATGGCGCCAAACGGAGGCTTTTTGGAATTGCTAAAAACGACAACTTTACTCCTAACAATATTCCCATCCTGTTTATTCACTGTAAACATTCGTTTATTCCAGTGAATAGCAATAGTTATATATTTCTACCTACAATGATACACGTTATTTTTATGCAATTTAGATTAAGATACAATTTTGCGATCCTAAGACACACTTGCTATTTTTAACTGGCTTTATTTTTTTAAATAAAAATAAAGCAATGTTATTGTTATCAATAATAATTAAGTTATTTTCATGCAATATCATGATTCACTGAGGTGGAACTGTCATCAGGTCCGTCGAACAGTTTTGTTCGCTCTTAGAGCGATTTATGTATGTCAATATTATCTCATGAATATTGTCTTATTACCATGCTTATCTGGGAATATTAAAAATTTAACATATCGACGCAGCCTCCGATAAAATATATACATTTTTTATACGAAGAAACAACTTAGAAATACATTCAGAGATTTTCCATTGAATATTACTAATGTATTTGTGATAAAAAATTAAAACCGTTGCTTGTAATCAAGGCATTTTTTCTATTTGCCTTATCCATTCAGTGCGTAGGCGATCATGGACCTCCCCTATGCCATGTATAGGTCTTAATAAATGTTGTTTTTTCATTATTTATCCTAAACTCCGCCATTTATTACCTAAAGCTTTTTAAGAAGGTAAAGTGTTGTTTTCCTCTTCCCCTCTTGTCTTCAATATGTTTTGTGAGTATTAAATTTTCCAAGCCCTCCTTCCTCATAGTGTGCCCTAGAAATTTCAACTGTCTCGTTCTGATGTTAATTATAGGTGTGGTTTCGTTTTATTTTACTAAAACTCACGTGTTCGCTCCATGGTATTCTCAGCACCCTTCTGTAGAAATACATTTCATTTGCTTCAAGTATCTTTTTCACCTGCAATGAGATTGTGAGGCATTCACTGTAAATGTAGGAGGTTTGATATTACATAAAAATTCAGTATAATTTTCTGTTTCTAACGAAATATTTGTTTATAAACCACGTATTAAGTCGCACGCTCGCAGGTACACACGAACACCCACAAACACATATACATTATTTTTAAGAATAATCGTTTACAAGTACACCAGTTTGCTAGAGAGCTAGCCAATCCCGGTTTCAGATGCAATCTCAGGCCAATTTATGTTTGTTCAAACCTAACATCACCCACTGATGTTTTATAATGCAAATATGATGTGCCGTCATTAATTACTCTTTGTAGGAGAAGCATATAAAATGTTGTTATCAAGAGTACGCTCAATCTCTCGGTCATATATACAAACAGAGATACATACATATATAGATACAAAAGGAAAACTTAGTCGGTAAAGTCCCTCGAGGAACGAAACGCGTCGGCTAAGATAATCTTTTAATCCTTTTTATAGACATACTCGATCTGAAATATTTACATGCAAATTGAGGGTTAATTAATTGAGCCAGTTATTCCGGTACACTTACCAGATATTGGGATGGCGTAAAGAAGACACCCGTCCACACACACACACACACACACACACACACACACACACACACACACACACACACACACTGTTGTCCAAAACTTTGAAGTCACCCCCAGAAAAAGCATGAGACAAACTTGACAGAAGAGTGAAAAAAAGAAAAAAAAGAAGCTCTTTTTTCTTTCTATGTATCTGTATATATGACAAAGAATTTGGGTATACTGTTGATAAAGACATTTTATATACTTCCTCCTACTTGATTCTATTTCTTTCAGTCACTAAAAAAATAAAAGCAATTATCAAACTTATACATTGAGAAACGTTCGCAAAGAATGCCAATATATATATATATATATATATATATATATATATATATATATATATATATATATATATATATATATATATAGTCTTAAAGTGTGCTATATTTATGGGATAAAGTGCTCAATATCAGAGATAGAGCGTGTGTAAATATAAAAGTGAACATAGAATTCAAAACTTAGTGGCGACAGTCTGTTTCATGCTAGATGCAATCGTCAGGCAACGAGTGCTGTTATTTTTCTAGTCTATTTATATATACGGGTCTGTGATGCATTGTGTGTAGTCTATTTTGGCGGATATATATATATATATATATATATATATATATATATATATATATATATATATATATATATATATATATATATATATATATATATATGTGTGTGTGTGTGTGTGTGTGTGTGTGTGTGTGTGTGTGTGCGTGTACCCACGCACACTCACACACACACACAAATATATATATATATATATATGCATGTATGCGCATATGAAAATGTACATAACTTCTCTAGCCGTTTTTTATGAACCGCTGTCATGAGAAAAATTTTCATCTGAGAATTTTTGTTTCTTCTGAAGAAAATATCCTTATATATTTAGCATTTCGTCGAATTCTCATTCAACTTTTGTCATAATCACACACATACATATATGCACCTATAGAAACACATATCTGTATATCTCTCTCTAGATATATATACACACACACACACACACACACACACACACACACACACACATATATATATATATATATATATATATATATATATATATATATATATACTATTGCTATATTCACGATGTTTCGGCCATTGAATGCTCAGGCCTACTTCTGGTGATTGGAATTTGGAATCGAACTCTGCATTACGTCTGCCGGGAAAGACTGTTCTAGTTCCAGGATGTGAAGGAATTATCGGAAAAAATACAAAAGATCTGTGGTCCATATAAAATCAGGACGACCTTCTTAAGTAGTTCAACAATTCGCAGATACCTCTTAAGAGTAAGTCAACCCATAAATAATAATATGGCTAAGGACTGTGTGTACGACATCCCGTACAACTATGGCAAAAAATATGAAAATGAAACAAGACGTCCCCTTAAGATAAAAATACAGGAACTCTGTAAAGCCGTAACAAGAGGGAAAATATAAAAATCAGGCGAGGCTGAACTTATATGGAGGGAAAAAGAGGTCACTGCCACCTGTGGAATGAGGTGGAAATAATTGACAGAGAATATTACTGGAAAATACGAAAACTTAAGAAATTAGCGCAAATGCTAGGCAACAAAAATTTCCTAAGCCGGCCAATCATAGACATGATGAATTCAAAGTATGGGTATCAGTAACCCGGAATGCTGGAGAAAAAGAATAATAAAAAAATGTAATATGAGCTCTGGTAAAAAAAAATATGTTTACTGAGACATTCAGTTTATAATCCCCAACAATTCATACACGTACAAAGCGTTGGTAACCTAGTGACTTGACCCAAAGTGTTGAGGGTTCAATACCTGGCGATAGCAGAGGTGAATAGAAATTTTATAGTTGATTTAAAGGGAAATAACTGATACTGAGATATCCGGAAGATGCATGACATGTGGAACTAGAACAACCAACCCCGAAAGAAAATGTTTGGTTCAAAATTCCAAATATCTGACGAATGCCGGAACGTACAACGGCCGAAACGTCGTCAATATGGCAACAAAGATGAGGATAAGAGTCCAGACAATCTAAATATCGTAAATAATTAAAATACCTCATCTTAGAAATAAAGACAGATATAAATTCGACATCTAGAAAAAGAACTTCTTAAGAGAAAATAATACAACTGAGTTTTCGTGGAAAATGCTCAAAATAAACTGCAAGGAATTCTCCACGAGGATCCAGAAGTGACAAACAATTAAAATGAAAAAAATGGTAAGACAATCCTAGAGGAATTTTTTGAGCACTGTTAGCCGAATGTGAATTTATCAACTGATATCCTGTTTTCATTTCGTAGCGACAGTAAAAACAAACTCTTGACTGATTCGCACATTATTGAGAGATAATTAGAGACTGCGGTTTCAAACCATGCCTACTTGAAATCTTGATTTTTTTAAGTATGTCACGTGTGGTGATAAAATAAAACTTTTTCGATTATCATAAATTTATATTTTTATTAAGTGTCCTTTTTATTTAAATAGTTATTTTGCTTGATCTATATAAAAAAAAATTGTGTTTTAAGTGTGTGTGTGTGTGCGCGTCCATTTTAATCTCCAAGCTAATGCGTCCTTTTTTCTAATCTTATTTACACATAAGACTACATATTCATGTACCGAGAAGGAAAACACTTGCTCTCCCCGGAAGTGTAATGTTACACCGATCATCTTACCAAACCTTCAGATATTCAAATAAACATATATAAAGTCCATATTTATCAACCCAACTCACAGATCCCGTGTCGTTTATTTACACCATTTTCTCCCTGAGGAGCACGCATGTCTATATATGTCTCTGTGTTTATATCTTGAGACATCCCTGCAACTGTTTTGTTCGACATCTCAATATTGTGATGCAAAAATACTTGTCATTCTGACAGCCAGCCAGTCAATGTAACTCATGACAATGCGTTGTGTTATTGGCATATGCTAATCAATTATTGTGCTGTTGTTCATCCGTACTTCTCCCTTAGAAGCCTAACGCTCATGTAACCTTTCACATTTCACGAAGGTCAATTCTGGTGGTCATGTCAAGAAACGAAACCGGCTTCTTGTTATGACTGGCATCTTAGGGGTTCAAGAGTAATTTGAATATTCATTAACTTCTCCTCTCTTTAACTTTCTAAAACTACACGCACTCTCTTTCACTCTCTCTCTCACTATTTATCTATCGCCTTCAGAGGGCTTCTTTGAAAGTGTCAAATCCTAGATAGGCAATGGGATGAAACTGTCCGAAATTATCATAATAATTATGAATCTGAAACACTGAATAGAAAGGTGGTTGCGTATATATACACTCGCACACAAGTGGTCACAGCCATACATCCAACCAAGGTGAAATTAGTTCTGTTTTATTTTGCTTCCGAGCAATATTCTGAAGCTGTTTTGTAGTGATTTCATAAAGTGAATTATACTAGATATCTCTTATCTCTGAAATTCGAAAAGAAGATTTTATCTGAGCCACAGTAGAGAGCTATATCGCTGTTAAAAAACCCTCTTAAACACAAAGTATTATGATACCCATGTTAACAAAATTACACTTGTTTTAATTGAATGTTTCAATGACTTCTATTTAATTAAAAGTATTTAAGCCCTCGCTGTAAGCTTAGACACATTTCACAGTGGATAAAGGCTTTGGTTAGATCCATTGACAGGATCCAAAGAGTGTGAGTTCAATACCCGGTTAAGGCAGTGGAGAACTCGGAGAGGGGAATTAGCAGAAGATAACTGACACCCATTAAACACGGCACGTGGAACTAGAACAGTCTACCCCAGTTAGCGAAATACAGGGTTCAGTTCGACATTCCAAACACCTGAAGAAGGTCGGAACATACAACGGCCGAACCGTTGTAATAAATATGGTGACAAAGATAAGGGCAATAGTCCGAATAATGTAAATAATGTACATGATACCTCATCTCAGAAATATAGACATATACTTAAGCATAAACACATTTATTTTTTCAATAATGTAAACGTTTTAACTGTATTTTTGTTCATTTAAATTTTAGTACCTTTTCGCTGCAACACTTCTGATTAGTCAATGTTCAAATATAGGCAGACGATAATGTTTTTTTGTGAAACTAAACATTCTACTCTTCGGAAAACATATTTATCTGTAGCACTTATTTTGATATTTTAACAGTAATGTGTTGGCTGAATATAAAATTTTAATCAATAAACATAAACCTCATTATTCCCCAATTGCTCGGTGGTTTATTGTTAGTGATTTTATGCTGTTTTGTTAGGAGTTACATTATTTATTTTTTTAAATTAGATTAATAATTGTCAGGCAATATTAATTTTGATTATTCAATTTTCATCATAATATTATTCAAAATATTATTACTCAAAATATTTTACGTACGATTCTTATATATCATAGACGTAATCTATGGCAAGATAAGTTACAAACCTACAAATGTATAAGCAACGACGCGAACGGAAGAAGTCTTGCGAGGCAATCGACTTTCTCATCAGGATCTGATCCGATTCTTTGAGCATCATCTCAAGATTAGAACTGATAGAGAACGCTTGCATTCGACAGTGTTCAGCGAATGGTGGGTGAAAGAGGCGAGCTTGGTTCGTTTGAACGGGACTAGCTTTGATTTTCTCTTTTAGGTCAGCCTACGACACATCGGGGTGGTTTCCTGCAGAGCCTCCCCCCCTAGACACCTTCGTTAGGTTAGACAAGCTTTAGTGTACCTAGTTAAGTGTTGTTCCTGGCCTGTTCCCGGCTACATCTTTGGTTATGATTCAAGTCGAGATTCCCAACCTCCCAGTTACTTTTGACCACCCTTTTCTTCTCGACTGGGTCAGCTTTATATTTTCCCATGTCCGTATTATTTTTTATCCTTTTCCCCACTCCCGTAGTGAGAGAGCTTCTTGCTTTTGCCCAATGGGCAGAATACAGCGGCCTCCCCTTTTTCAGGGTTGGACCGGCCCTACTAATATCAGTTATGTTTAGTTTACTTTGTGTTGATTTTTAGTTTATTATTGGTTTCATCTCCCTCCTCTCTCATTCTTCATTATTAGAATTATATATATATATATATATCTATTGTCATTATTTTTTTAAAGTATGGGTGAGCGTTTTGTTGGTTCCCCTTGAGAGGATGCGGTATTATGATGAACGGATGATTGATTGGTGACGGACGATTTCTTATGGTGAATGTGGAAACTGTAATGTGTTAAAGGGTCGTGAATCGGATTAGCCAGGTAGAAGATAGTTAGTGACGACCAGTCTCAACTCCTCCCCATTTTGACCTTGTGCCCTAATTGTATTTTAAATACAATAAATATACTACAGATGTATAAGCATGTCTATATATCAATCATTTCAACTGTTATATTATTTTACTAGTGAGTAATACTCTCATATTTTTAAATGACAGCATTTCCATTTCATAATTCAAACATTTTGTTTAAATACATTTTCTCAGTCGATGCACAAATATTGATCAAAAGAGTGATATGTATTCTTCCAAAATTGTTTACTATAAACCTTCCATATTTTGTATTTCGAATTCATAAATATTTCAACTATACTCCTCTCTATGTGGAATCTGATGAACGTCGTTTCAATTATTTAACTATCGTCTCTTCAGCATATGTGAGTGAATGCAGATAATTAGTACAACTCCTTCGAAAAAGCATTACATTTTTTATAAACAAATGGCAAGCTTATATATTTATATTATGTTTTTTTCTAATGCGCATTAAGATTATTCTGGGAGAGAAACCCAGTCTTTATTTTTTCTCTAAAAAGAGAAAAGAGTGCATTACATTAATCCTGTCGAATCAATGGATATATAATTACAAGGATTAAACCAAAGCTAACAGGAGTTATATTGATATTACATATCGAATATTTAAGATATTTAGCGAATAAACTACCGGTCGATATTAAGTAAATGGATGGCAGAGCAGGAGCTGATAGAGATCGTAAAGGGTCACAGGTTGCTTAAGAGCTACAAGAGATAAAATGTGAAAACTCATGGTTACCCACATCCTGAAGGGGCGCGACACATAAAAGAAGAAATATAGGGTTCCTTCATTCTTCCTTATCATTCATATTATATTTTCTTTCTTTCTTTCTTTTTCGCTTTCTTTATTTCTTTCTTCTTCGCTTTCTTTGTTTGTTTGTTTCTTTTTCGATTTCTTTCTTTTTCGCTTTCTTTCTTTCTTTCTTTCTTTTTCGCTTTCTTTCTTTCTGTCTTTTTCGCTTTATTTTCTTTTTCTTTCTTTCTTTATTTCTTTTTTATTTATTTCTTTTTCGCTTTCTTTCTTTCTTTCTTTTTCGCTTTCTTTCTTTCTTTTTCGCTTTCTTTCTTTCTGTCTTTTTCGCTTTATTTTCTTTTTCTTTCTTTCTTTCTTTCTTTTTTATTTCTTTCTTTTTCGCTTTCTTTCTTTCTTTCTTTTTCGCTTTCTTTCTTTCTTTTTCGCTTTCTTTCTTTCTGTCTTTTTCGCTTTATTTTCTTTTTCTTTCTTTCTTTCTTTCTTTTTCGCTTTCTTTCTTTCTTTCTTTCTTTTTCGCTTTCTTTCTTTCTTTCTTTACTTGTTTACATCTAACTGTGGGTATATCAAATTCCCATCAATATATAAATAAAATTTATTTTTCTCTATATTCATCCTGAATGTTTTGTTTCCATTCTTATATTTTTATCTGCTAAAAAGAAAAACAGAATTTGAATGAAAATATTTTCAAGACACATAAATGCCGTACAAGTATAAACATTTATACGCTGAACTCTCTCTCTCTTTCTTTTTCTCTTCTCTTTCGTTCTTTTTTACTTTCTCTCTCTCTCTCTCTATCTATCTCTCTCACTCTCTCTCTCTCTCTCCATATACATCACATCCACTTATCAGGGATTAAATTCTAGGACGAGCACAAGGAATCTTCACAATCCTCATATATGTTTACTTATTTTAATTTATTATTAATGTTCTATCTCTTGATATTGTGCGCTATCTCTATCTATAAAAGGCAGGATGTGTGCGCGCGCGCGCGCGTGTGTGTGTGTGTGTGTGTGTGTGTGTGTGTGTGTGTGTGTGTGTGTGTAACGAATGCACGGCCTCTATTTTCGACGGATTGGCACCAAAATTTACATGGACATGCCCCAAGTTAGCGGAAAGGTCAAGACCGACCTTGCATTTCCCAACACCCATCGATAGTGGAAATAATTTTTTCATGCTTCTACGGCAGTTTTCATGTAGTTTGCGGCCATTTTCTACTCTGCCAGAGTAATAGCCTATAGCTGACTGCCACGAATAGGCAGGAAGACTCTATTGGCCAGCGAGAGAGCCAACAGCTGACTGACACGAATGTTAACTAGCATGCTAGCATGCAAAAAAATCGATAGCTGCATTCGTCACAAGTGGGAAAAATTTAAATCTGCATGGCACTTTACACCAATTGGCTCATTAGCTTGCTTAAACTCAACGTTGATTCTGATTCCGCAGAACTGGGTTGGGTGTGAAGAAGTATTTGTTGTTAACATTGTTTTTTCATTCGGTTTTTCCAGTTACGAGTCCTTTTTTAAAGCTGATCCTTTTGTGTTCATTTTGTTTAGTTCTTTTTTCGTAACAGATTTAATGTTTAGTATAGAGCTTAGAAAAAATACGCAGTGTGAGATGGGCAAGAAGTAAGACATGTAACAACATCAGCACGGCAAAGGGCACAACTTTAAAGGCAAGGAAGGGCAAAAATATTTTAAGTCAAGTGATAGCGATTGCTGTATGAGTCGTACGATTTTTACTCAGACTACGTGCCTTAAAAAATGTTTCTTTGTAGAAAAAGCATGGTCGAATGTTTTATTTTTTGCTACACCATATTTTAACACTCACACACACACACACACACACACACACACACACACACACACACACACACACACACACGGATTAGGGATGACTAATTATTTGCGAGTTTAGCAGAAAGAGTGTTAGAGGGTAGGATTATGAATTTTGTGTATTTTTTCTTAAATCCCTAATACTAGGATCTTGACAAACAATTCCAAGACAATCAGATATATAATTATGAAGAAAAATAAACACAACACTAATTCAAATAAATTGTTTACAATGCAAAAATATTTGTGGGATAGACATCGCGTGATCAAAAACACGGAGAGGTTTACGTTTGGACAAACTTTCTCTCTCCCATTACACAGGAACAATTCTGACCATGACTTTGATTTTAAGAATGCCACACTATTTTAAAAAGAACATGATTCTTTAAGGAGAAAATTCTTTTGAAGCTTAATAACAACATTATCATCAACTACAAAGACACTCCTAAATATTTCATTACATCATCATCCATGTTTATATCCATTTTAAAAGAATCTAACACAAACGCTAATTGCTGGTATTCGAGGATACCCGTCTATTAACAGACGTTTCTTTGTTCAACACCCACAGAGTCCACCTGCGATTTATATTGCAAATATGCTGAGCAGATGTTAGTTACAGTTTCTTGGAGAGAGCGTTTTATTTAGCTTGATCAACTAGCCAAGCACACTGAAACACTTGGTCACGATGATTTGTGAATTCGTGCTAGCGCAGCTATCGACGTCTCCCAAGGGTTCCGTCTACCCAATTTCCCTCGCAAGGCTTCGGTTTGAATACCTCCTGACCGATAACATCATATCAATCGCGGTGAGATTCGATCCCGGGACTCATGGTCAGTAAGCGAACGTTCTAACCACTCGGCTACGCGCCCTATAATAAATACAGACAGTATTCTACGCTGACTGACCAAACAAAATTAGAACACCTTCTACTAGACTGTTATATTCCGTGCTAATAGGAATATATACTTGACAATCACGGTGAATAAATAAGTAAAGTTTTATTCTAATAACCAGTACAATAAGAAATAAGATACAGTGTTGCGCACGGTTGTCGCAAGTCAAACCAGTAGTGAGTGCTGCTAGTGGAAGTTTGGTAGTTCTCGCGTATGTCTGAGTCGTATTCAACAGATCCCAGATGGACGATATTTACCAGACTCCCCTCCACGAGGCAGGAAGTGGCACAAGGCCGAGTTTAATATGGGGCATTCCGAGCCCGTAGGCTCGGCCAAAAATTCCGCGTAAACCCCGCATAAACGGGATCGGGTCTGTGTACCTCTCCTAACGTTCGGCATAGCCTCGTCCGGGTTCCTCTCTGCCCGAAGTCTGAGAGTTCGACAGCTCAGCTGGAACAGATCCCAGCTAAACTCCCGTAGTTCATTACCTTACGGATAATTATAAGCATTTACTACTTATAGTGTAGTCACTCATGGGGATGACAGGTTATTCATCATAGACAAGCCCACATAAACAATTACGAATATACATTACCAACCAATGCCCGCTTAGAAATTTTCATAAGCTTAGGTACAGGTAGAATTTTTTATGGTTTTCATGGACGTGATTCATGATTGACTAATGAGGATTGATCCAAACGAAACTGAATATATCAAAGTCCTGCCTTTTTGTCTGTTCCCTCCCAATCACGGACGAAGCTTTAATAAAAGTGAAACGTGTTAGATTGATAAACATTTCCAATATGTTCTTTATCATAGCATTTATAATGTATGAATACGAAGATTAACCATTTCCTTATAAAGAAACATTCGGCATCCATTGCTGAACACCCAGTATGGTGTCGGTTGAAATTTATGAAACCTTTCCCGTAAAACATTTTTTCGTAAAAAATATTTCTCAAGGCCTGTAGCTAATATTACTCCAATCCACAAACATACACACACACACGTATATATATATATATATATATATATATATATATATATATATATATATATATATATATATATACACACAGACACACACACACACACATATATATATATATATAGATAGATAGATAGATAGATAGATAGATAGATAACTAGATAGATAGATATTTATAATATTAGTGATCAATATGTATGTATGTATGTTTGTATGTATATATATATATATATATATATATATATATATATATATATATATATATATATATATATATATATATATATATATATATATATATATATATATAAATTCTCAAGAGGATAGAATCCAGGTAGAACTCAATGTCCAGGACAAAGTAAGAATATAATATAAAAAGCTCAAACACTAATATTTCCATGGTTATAATTTATTACATTGGAATCGTAATTACGATCCAAATCATCAGACCTACAAATTCAAAAACAAAATTTTTTTTTTGAATTTGTAGGTCTGATGAATTGGATCGTGATTTCGATTCCAATGTAATAAATTATAACCATGTAATATTAATAATAGAGTTTTAATTAATTGATTTTTAATACAAAATTAAACGAAAAAAGCGAATCATTTCCGGCATGATAGTTTATTAAATTAAGCTAACTCTCTTTTATCCTGGTCTTATTCATGGATCTGACATAACTTTCTATCTGTCTACCTTACTATCTGTCTATCTGATTACGCACAAACTTGCATCTCCAAATCGTTTTTATATTATAATCAAATTTTCGTTCTCTGTTTTTGAAAAAAATCAAGTTTATCACTCGACTTGAGTCGATCCCGAATTCCAGTCGGTTTCGTTACAATATTCTAAGGAAAGGCATGATTTCAGCTCTGTGTTAAAAACTAGTAATTGTAACTGGAAACATTTCTATCTTAACAAAATTGTTAATTTGCAAAATAAAGGATCATCCGTACAATCCAAAATATGTGTCGACTTTAAATAACCCACAAAGGGTTGATAAACAGTAAAAAATGTAATATTTCAAAACACTCCTCTTGAGATACTGAATTTTATCTTATCTTACCATTAATCTACCTGGCCTTGTGCCAGATGTAGGCATGACTTCCTATTTGTTTGAATACGCCGACGTTTGTGTATTTACATTTCCGGCTTCAAAGATTATGTAAACTCTATTTGATGTGTCTCTTTTAAACTAATGATTTAAGAAGTCTTGCTGTTACATAACTCAAACCATAGATATCTTTTGTTGAATTTATATTTTTCCTTCCTTACCAACTTTTCTATTGTCCACTATTTTCTCTGAAAATTAGTTAACTTAGCTCGGGCGTGAACGGTCATTGGCAACTTTATTTTTTAGTCCCCCCGCACATTTTCAGTTATCATTCCCGCTCCGATTCTCCTTTTAGGTGACAAAAGACATTCTTCTTTGGAGCAGTGAGAACATTTCGTTTTCTGCTTATTTTATTTTATGTTTTTCTTGCCACACGTACTCACTGTATTTTTCGCCCAGTTAACTTACTTTTCTGCCATAATTACACATGGGGAAGGTCCCATGCTAACATTTTGTTTATTGGTATATATATATATATATATATATATATATATATATATATATATATATATATATATATATATATATATGTATATATGTGTACATATATATATATATATGTATGTATGTATGTGTACATATATATATATATATATATATATATATATATATATATATATATATATATATATATATATATATATATATTCATGCAAATCATGGGCTTATTTCATGATATAAATAAATATCATGTTGTTTATCCTCCTCTGCACATATTTGTAAAAATTGGGATATTAGTTTAGGTATTCATGG
>OZ038484.1:9613053-9695553 GCA_964036315.1 Acanthosepion esculentum | reverse complement strand
TTACAAAAATGTACAGCTGGTATTTAAACATATTTTTACCCTTTCATAGTGCTTTGACTCCAGTTGGGAACCTAACAGGTGCTACTACTCCAGGTCAGGGTGGACCTGGGAACACCAGTAAATAAGAGGTAGTTCCACGCTCCTCAAAACCCCCTGATCAGAGGTCTTGCTGTTGGATGTCGTTTATCGTCTTACACAGGACGTTCTTGATAATGGCTGAGACCCAAACAGGTTCTACCACTCCGGGTCAGGGTGGGTCTGGGAACACCAACAACTAAAAGTTAGTTCCACGCTCCTCAAAATTCTTGATCGGGGGTCTTGCTGTTGGATGTAGTTTATCGTCGTACCCAGGAATTTAGACTGTGGTTTCATGGTCAAGAGTACTCCTCTCCGTTTAATAAAGGTTTCATTCTATATTATAATTTCATTTGTTCTCTCAATTTCAGATGTTTTTGTTAATCGTTGGTTCTTACACGGTTTATTAAATTCTCGTTTTATAACACAAATTTTATATTGTATATTGTAAGTTATTTAACTACCATCACTTGCCAGGATTGGATATTGCATCTGGTATCCTGTCAAGGTCTTCTGGGCTCTTTGAATGTCAGAATGTAACGATATTTTGCCTATTTTAGCATATAACGATTAAAGAAAATCTATTTAGAACAAAATACCTCTGTGCCGCATTGTTTCAAAACTAAAGATGAGGTAACATTGCTTATAATAGCAGATTGTTTACATTAACCACTAGTGTATGATGCTATAATAACGAAATGTTTCTTTTTTTTTGCCAGGTGTCTGGAAGTTTTGGCCAAGTCTCCGCTACATGATTTAAATAGATTTAATCAAATATCATAGTATATGCAAACAGATTAGGGGATATATTGTGACATGACCGTAGTTATCTTCGTATTGTTTTTCTTGACCAGTTCAGAAAAGCATGAAAGATAACTTGATACAAGTCGCAATCCTTGCAACCTATGATATTTAACGATCTTACTATAAAAATTTGATAAAACGACAATTTGATGAATGATATACGAATCAACAATTAATAAGGCAGTTGAAATTGAGAGACCAAATTCAAATTCTTTGAGTCCTACATTCCTGAAATATTTTAACCCTTCTGTCTGAGATTCTGGGTCAAAATTCACAAATAATTGGTATGTAATGTTTCACGGTAGATATAAATATAGTTACAAGTGTTTACCCACCGTTCAATCCGTAACTGGTTCTCCACCACTGTTCAATCGGTGCTTGGCCATTACGTCATTTCTCTAGCACCGGTAAAGCGGTGGTCAGGGCTGAAATGTTTAAAAGGAATAAAAATTTTATCTTTTCCAGAAAAGACAGAAACGAAGTCACAACTTTTCCTCTGGTTGGTTAAGAATATTCAGGACATATTCTACCTTTAATATAACTCAAAGATTATGAATCATGTATTTTATTATCGAATAATTAGTATAAAGACATTTTATTGAAAGAGAAATAGCATAATAATACATTACATGCAAATTATATCAATATCGGAATAGGATCAGTTCGTTCGATACAGTCTATTATATTAGCAAATCCATATCTATACGTTTGCTACATGAAGTAAATATAACTAGATGTGATATGACGTAAGAAATGATTACGTATATCATAGAAAAATAGAGAAAGCGAATAAATTAGCAGATGTCGACATATAGAGAAGACATCTGGTAAAATTTAGTGAATCAAGGGAGCGAAAAACGCATGCCGAGATTAAATAGCTTTGGCATCTAAGCAAGTATTAAATTAAAATGCAACACTTTGAAGTATTTGCAATAGCCCACTGATCGTGAGATTTGGTCTCAGTGAAAAAATTATAATTTAGCTAAGGTTTCCCTAAGAATTAACAAGAAATTTTCTTTTTAAACTTCATAGGACTCTCATAAATTAATTTTAATAACCTAGGTTTGGTAGATTATGGATTTAAGGCAAATCTTATAAATTACTTAAGAAGACGTATTTAAACCTGCAATGATTTATATTTTATAAGTTGTGTCAATTTTACTATGTTAGATTTACTAAAAGATGTCGTTCATAATGCAACGAATGAAATGCGAACTTTGGAGGTAAAAATAGTATTTTATGTTTAAGCACTGAATTTAGTAAAAAAGAAGATTTGGTTGAGCAAATTAAAACACTCAATCTCTATGTGTCGCAAAGGAAATTAATAATACACCATTTTGACTTATAAAGAAATAGTTAATTGTTATTTACAAAACTGGTTTAATATACGAATGCCATTCCAATTGCAAAGCCTCATATTTTACTAAGTTGGCTCACGAAAATCAGATATTAGTGCCATGGAAGTTGAGTTAAATGTTTCCATTGAAGACCAATATTTTTTATATATTATTAGTTTACAAGACGAAGTAGGTCACACAGAAATATTGTAACTGCTAGGTAACTTCAAAATATTTAGGAAGGACACTAGAATAATCCAGAACATGTACTGGCAGCAAACTGCTTGCATACGGATAGTGAGTTCATTAAATATCCAAAATTAGAAAGGGTGTAAGATAGGTTATAGGTATGTTAAATTCTTAACTGCTGATGTTCCCAGATGTCGTCTGTAAATGTCGGCATCTGCTAAACCTAGGTATCTTGAATATATAAAATTAGAAGTTCTACCAGGATTTATTATTAGCGGATGCAATCTTAACAACGTAAGATATCTAGATGACACAGTGTTGATAGCAGACACAGAAAGAAAACTACAACAACTCCTACAGAAGGTGGCGAAAGAAAGCGAAAAGAAAAGACTAAACATCCATTGCAAGAAAACGGAATGGATAATGGTTAGCAAAAGGAACTGCCCGACATGCAAATTACAAATTGGTGAGACACAAATCAAATACGTATAGTAATTTAAATACGAGGGAAGAGTTTTTATTATAGGATGGAAAGTGCGACACTGATATCCGAAGGCGAATTGGGATAGCTAAAATTGCCTTCCAAAAGCTGATCAAAGTATTAAGAAATAAACATTTCGCTAGAAACAAAGAAAATAGTATATAACTGTTATGTATTACCATTCATTTATGTGTCATGCGTGATGCACACCTAGGCGAACATGTATCTTTCGATACATGACTGACGAGTCAGATTTTCCCCGCAGTAGGTAGCATTTTCTTTCTGCGGTAGACCAGTTGCCATCCATAGCTATAGAACCCGGTCTGTATTGCTATTTACTCCGAATTGTAGAGAAAGAAGAGGATTCTTACCTTTCCCAAGAGTATTAGCACGTAAGTGAATGTAATGGATTAGACTGGAATTCGAACTCGGCTCTCCGATTTCTCAATCTGAGTCGTTTTCCATTACTCCAACGTAATATCAGACCTCCAATATGACAGTGAATTTTGGAAAATCTTGCAGATGAAGCGGAGACTTGCAGCAACATAAATATGATTCTACCGAAAAATGCTGAGAATAATATATACAGTATATGTGAACAACAGCGACGTTTTAGTGATAATGGGAACGAAAAGGGCGTTTATACTTGACAACAGGAAGGGAAAGTTGCTATTTCAAGAGCAGATTATGAGGAAAGAGGTCTTGCATAATTTTAAACTCACAGGACAGACCGAAAGCAAGAGAGATAATGGTATAACATGCATAACTTAAATCGCAAGCTTGAGTAAATTGTGTTGGAGCAAGATTTAGGTGAGATAAAAAGGAAATTCATTAAGTACTAACATTTTATTAAGAGCTACAAAAGGCAGGAAATTGTGGAGTGCCGTGATCGCCAACGTCCTGAATGGATACGGCACACATAAGAATAATGGCCAAATATTATCCGACATAAAAAATGCCTAAGAAGCAATTGATTTTCACTGCGTTCATTGATACGACAAAAAGATCAGTGAAATCCAGCCAGCAATATGACCTGTGTTATGCACTGAGTTAATGTTTCAGTACAAGAATCGGATCACATTCACAGGTGCAAATGTCTACTAACCCGGGATGCAAGCACTTTTTTAATGCTGCTGAAAATGCATAAGCAATAATGCTGGATGTATAAGTAACTTAGTGGTTTGCACCGTAATGAATAGCGGCTCGGATTGAGGAATCGGAGAGACGAGTTCGGATTCCAGTTGAATCTATTATATTCACTTGGAAAAGGTATGACTCCTCTTCTCCCCCCCAGCTATGGCTAAATAGCAGGACAGACTGGGTTCTATAGCCTTGGATGGCAACTGGTCTAACGCAGAAAGAAAATGCAACCTGCTGCGGGAAAAATCTGCCTTATCAGTCATGAATTCTAAGATATAGGATCGCCTAAGCGTGTATCACGCATGGTATATGACTGACTGACTGAGTGGTTTGCAGCAGAAAATTTGCTCTATCCGGCATTGTTATTGTATTATATTCTGCTAAGCATTCTCTGAGAAAAAAAGGAGGTATTCTTTTCGGATCTTTGTTCTTTTTAATTAGGATTTAAAACAATTATCATGATTGTTGCAGATGTGATTATAAAAATTTTATTTGAGATATTTCTTGTAAGCAGTATAATTCCCCGCTGAAGATGTAAATTTCTAAAACGATTTTTGGCAAAATATTTTTCCCATCAGAAATTGAAACATAGAGACAATCGCATACGTGTTTCTCTAAAAATGACAAAATATTAAATTCCACTTTGTGTCTAGAAAGTTGCAAGTAGTCATTATGAACCCAACTCCCCTCCCGTAAGAAATTGTAATAGACAACTGTTGTGAGTATAGCGCTGGGCACCTAAGTAATATACTAATAAAATTAAACATAGTCAATTAAATTTGGTATGAAAATTGTTTGCATAAATCTTAGCTCTTAAAACACTTGAAATTGAATTACAAATTATTTATAACTTTCGTCACTTCTTCCGTACGTTTTTTCCTTAAGATGAAAACATTCTTGACGAATGTAAAATAATTTTATTTAATTAATTTGAATATGAATATTTTAATTTATGATATTTATATGCAATGTTATCTACGATTACTGGCATACTAAAATGATATAATTTAAAATAAATATTGAAAAGTCATTTTGAAAATGATTTGTTTGTTATATATTTTACCATAACATATATGTTTTCATTCTAGTGCTGTGTTTCTTCAGGAAGTTGACGATCATGGCTCTAGACATATTCCTGATTTCTTAGTTCTGGGTAAAGTTTGTATATCTGTTATACCTCCAAACCTGTTTCGCCAACCATTTACACAAGACAGTAAGATAGATTATTTCATTCTTTTCTTTATCCCTCTTGCTTCAATATATCTTGAGCGTATCAAATTATCCAAGTCCTCTTTCATCATTATGTGCCCTATAAATTTCAAGTGTCACCTTCAGATTCTATGCGATTATTTCATAGACTCTTGAACATTATAATTTCAAATATTATTATGAATTAATTGATAACTTATAAATTTGAATACTTAAGTTTATTTAATTATTACGTGAAATCAGTTCATATATATTTCGTTTTCAGTAAGGCTATTAATGAAACATTAGACTTTAAAATTAACGACGAAAATTGTTAGATTATATACACTCGAAATTTAAAAATATGGCGACCTATCCTTTAGAAAATATTCATAGAGTCTATGTGCAAATGAGTGTATATAAATATGAATGGTATGATTGATTTGTATAGTTTAATGAACGATACTCCAAAGGCATCTAAAATCGTTAATGTACATAATGATGAAATGACGTCATTACATGTTATTATGAACATATCCAAGGAATCCAGAAACGGATATACTAATCGGAATATCTACCGCACACACGCGCACGCGCAGACGCACAACCGTGAGTAACGTTGTAAAAAATTATTTGCGTGTCTGAATTTTTAGATGCGTTCTGATCGTTTATTTAGTAGTTTGTGTTAGTCTGGAAATGTAATTATAGCTATATTTTTCTTATATTTTGGATTCATTGATTTGGTCTGATTTTATTTTTCTTATATTTCATCTTATATTTGGTGTTATTTGTTTTTCTGTTTTTAATTCGCCGGATATGTTCAGAAATCTTTGTACTTTTCGCGTATTTACTATTTGTAAAGAATGTTTTGAGCGTGTATACCTCACTGAACTGTATATATAAATAGTAAATGAAAAACACAACGTACGTGGCCTGACAATTCCGTTTAGTATGAAACAGACTGTCGTCTCTGGATGTTGATTTCTACTCTCTATACTATATATCGAACACGTTAACTTATAAACAGAGCATACCTATCTTATCATATATATATATATGTATATATATATATATATTTATATATATATATATATATATATATATATATATATATATATATATATATATATATATATATATATATGAATACAGTGCTGTTCGATAAAAGTGACTCACCTTATCCTTTGAATTTAGCTCACCTTTCGTTTCATCGGAGAAGAGAACATTCTTCGTCTTCTACGGTGATTTTTTTGTAATATTAAGCCCATTCAAGTCTCTTGGCTTTGTTGGCTTTGCTTATTAGCAGCTTAAACCTTCGTGTACAAGATGTGTAGCCTTCTTATAACAGCCACGGACGGACTGTTGAAGAGGCAAGACTAACACCTTGCTCTTCGCTTAGACTGGCTGCAATTTCTTGGCTAGTTATAGTCCTATACTTCGCAACTCCTCTGTTGATTACCCTGCCAGTTATATCATCAATCTTTTTCTTTCGTCCTCTTGTTTCCTTCCTTGGAGCAGGAGTGGCATCATTATGCGTCCTAAGCACTCGAGAGACAGATGATTGCCAGGTTATAGCAATTTCTGCAGTTTCTTTCGTAGACTTGCTTGCTTTTGAGAGGGCAATAATATATGCCTTAAGTGGTTCTGATGCGTGTTTGTACCCTTTTATCTGGTTGACTTGAGTGGCTATTTCAAGCAGTTTTCATACTATAGGAGGCTTTCTAGAATATTCTGGCATACTCTAGATTTAATTTAAGCTGTTCTAGAATTCTCTATAATATTGTTCTGAGTGTATTGTAAAATAGTTTTCAATATTTTTTCAAAAGATCTTTAAATTTACCAGTTTAATCATTAGAATGCGATATCCTAGTCACTTTTTTGCACAAGTTTTTTTCCTGAATCTCATTTATATCCGAATTTATAATTATAAATAGAATACCTTAGGGTGAATATACTTTTGTCCTAGGTGGTCAGGAAGGGGTATTTATATTAGTAAGATTAAAAATGATTTTAACCCCAAAAACAATAGACAAAAAATAATTTTATTAAAAAAATCAGGTGAGTCTCTTTTATCGAACAACCCTATATATATATATATATATATATATATATATATATATATATATATATATATATATATATATATATATATATATGGGGTGCTCTTATGTGCAGTTAATGTGTAAAAAATATTTAATAATACGAGCTAAATATTTCTATACTCAGAATTTCCTCAAATATAAAGTTTTAAAATTTTTTTAGAAGTTCGAATAGAATGATACATCTCACTATTAACGAAAAATTTAAGTATATATCAGGGTACTCGGATAAAATTGTAAAGAAGCTTAAAATATTTTAAAATATCTTATCCTTCCAAAAGTTAAATACATCAATTAGATACGAAGATATTTAATTTTCACTTCTGTTTTTTCAATACCTTTATTTTTGACGATTTTCTCAATAGCCGAGAACACCCAGAAGTCATGTTAAGCGTCTGTTTTCTTTGAAAGGTTGCTTTCATTAACAAAACTACTGTTTTTTGTTTCTCATAAAATAATCTGCTCGCTTGCTAATACCAAATTTGTAAAGCCTAACCGATGTATACGCCAATGCCCGTCCTAATGTGTGCGTGTGTAAGCCTGCACATGCGCACAGCACATGCACGCAGATGAGACAACATGGCCCCTCTCTCAAAGGACGAACAGATAACCAGAGTTTTCATAAAATAATAAATATGGTAGCCAGAGTGAATTAATAGGGAGAAATGATATCTACCGCCGTAAATCTAGAAGCTTAATTTAGAAAGAGTTGGAATGGGTGTTTGAACAGATGCGGACGTCAAAAGCCTCATGGCGAGTGCGTTATACGTGAAAGATAAATATTAGTCGGATGTGTTTAGGGTTTACTCTGCCATGTGTTCCTGTAGTGATTCGCCGAACATTTACTTCCATTTTTGTCTTGTTTCCGTTGTATTCTCTTTGGATATTCAACCATTCATATTTTTAAAAAGTTATAGAAATGATCCTTTTTCTGATGTGTATTGATGCAAGAAGAATTGAACCATCAAAGCAAAGCAAACATATTTTCTCAAGATTTTTAATTCTGATATTTATTAAGCTTAGTTGAAAATGATAGAAGCCTAAACTGAGCTGAACTTTCCAAAGAAGGTTAGTATACGCTTATTTTTAAAGGAAATATTTTAAAGTAGCTTATATATATATATCGCATTTACCTTGTCTCGAATTTGGCCAAATTGGTGAAATCTGACTTTAAGGATCACTTATTATTATTATTATTATTATTATTATTATTATTATTATTATTTTCTTTGATATCTGGCGTTTACACATTTCTTTCCGGGTCTCGCCCAGGGACCTAAGGTTAGAAATGGTATCATGACACTTTCCACTGAAAAAAAATTTACATCGATAAAGCCCTTCGTAAAGTGTGGTCTGTATTTGTCAGAATATTTTTTTGTATCTCTTTAAGGCATGGACTTCCAGGGATCCCTTCAATAACCTACTGGAATCTTTTCCAACCAGTCCAGGGGCTCCAACTACAACAGGGATTGTTGATGTTCCCATGTGCCACATTTTTGAGATTTCTATTTGAAGGTCCTCGTATTTTGACAGTTTTTCGAATATCCGTTGCATATTACATATTATTATTATTATTATTATTACATTCATCTCAGAGAAAAGTATATTGTTTCGCAGCTTTTTGTATTCACTTATAGAAGGGAAATAAGAGTGAAATATTAAAAGCGTAACAATATCGTCAGTTATGTGGCATACATGATATCCGCTTTGGCATTTATGTCTTTCTCGATTCATGACTGATTAAGTAGAAGATATTCCCATAGCAGATTGCTGGTTCTTTCTGTGGTAGGTTGATTGCCTGCCAACTCTATAGATCCCCCTCTGTCCTGCTATTCAACCCATAGCTCGGACGACAAGAGATGGATTCATAACTCTCCCAAGGGCTTTTGAATCTAAATGAATGTAACGAATTCGACTGAAATTCAAATATCGAACAAATAACCATTATACCACAACACACGTTGGTTCATTTAATGAGTGTGTGGACTGCAGTTTTCTCTGATCTCAGACATATAAACATACACGGACTTCTATTAAAACGCTATATGTTGCTGAGGCGAATTTCTCATTATGCATTCTCGTTTGAGTTTTTTTAACTGCGAAATTACTGTATACCAGCCTGCATATCGAAAATGCGTAAATACAATTTTCTTCCCGACAGGAATCAGAAATTCACTTTATCAATCAAGTAATTTTTTTTCTCACCTAAACGTACTTTATAAGTCCTGGAAAGCTACCATGTCAAATCAAGCCTCGATTATGTTATTTAGGAAATGCACACCTTTCTTTCCAAGTTTAATAATTTTCGGAGCCTACATAACTTTATTTTTTATATATCCATACAGAATTATTCTACAATAAGTTAATGACATTTGGATGCTTTTATGTAATGTTTAGTTCGTTTCTAAAAGCAATATGGTTATTCCTTCTAAAAAGACTGGCACATTTTCCGATGACAAGCTGTATTGCTTAATATCGAATTCTTTGTGGCTTCAAACTAAAAGTTAAAAATCATGTTTCCCCCATTGTTAACCATCAGTTCTTCACGTCTGTCAATCAAGTAAATAATCTTTCAGGTTATTTTTGCTGCTTAGCGTTCCATGTCATAACCACAACTACACGAACGCTTGGAATATCAAGAATACAAAACTATCATCTTAAAGACTCCTATGCGTGTTTAAACATGGCTGATATAATGTTCACGGCCTGCCCACTAGATAAAATTAGCATTTCAATAAAACAAACATAGGAATATTTCATGACATTGTGAAACAACAAATGAAATGTATTACCTGTTGAAAGTGTGGAATAGTGTGTTTCTTTTCATAGATCAAGTTCATTATACTTGTTAAGCTGACAAGTTTTCACCACAACTCGTAATTCGAGGAGATGTTTGCCACTCTGCGAAACACCAGCATCTTGGAGATGTCTGTGATTACTATGTATTCAAAAGTCAAATCATCGTATATTTTTCCTATTATGCCTTATCTTACTTTTTCCATAATGTTGGTGTCCCTTTGAACGGTGGGTTCTTGATAAGTGATATAGTATATGGAGCTAAAGCGAATAGTGAATGCGAAACATATTACTACATAAGAGCCGCCGAGGGTGAATGGAAAAGACGCTAATATAAACATATAATGAGTGTGAATAACAGAACATATAAAGGCATGACTGATCTTTCTATCTTCGTTGGGACGTTAGTAAGTGGATAACGAATCGCTAACTACAAGATGTAAAATACTGGCAAAATGGTGTTGGTATACAAATGTAGTGAAAAAGGTTGTAACTTATGCTAGGAGAGAAATTTCTTATCCTACAGCAAATGGGTGGCCGGCTGTTAATTAAAATAAAATAACTGATGATCGTATGTAGGTATAGGAATAAGTATTTGATTAAAAAATATGTCTGTCTCCTCCGGATTTTATAAGTAAGATTAAATCGAGAAATTGTTTCCGATTTTTATCCGCTTGACGAGTGTGATATAGCTTGGAATTCTGGGCAGCAGGATTTGGTTATCTTTTGACATTATTGTATTAATGAACTATATTTAAACTATGCAACAATTAGCATTGGACCTGAGGTTTATTTTGCATTTCAAACATTTATATTCTTTTAAGGTTTAGCTTATATTTTATAAATTGAGTACACACACACGTACACACGCACATAATCATACACACACAGATATATATATATATATATATATATATGTGTGTGTGTGTGTGTGTGTGTATATGTATATGTGTGTGAGTGTGTGTGTGCGCGCGCGGGTGTATTTTGTCGAAAATTATTAATTATTAAGGAATTGTATTCCTGGTCAATCAAAATTCATAAATAATTAAATAGGCCATAGCTCAGTTAGATATCATTTAAATATTCATGGAGACCTACCAGGCACTATTCATAACATACTTGTTGACAACACTGATATAATAGCATCAACTACATGCAAAAAATGTCTAAAAAATGGAAGCCTTATTAATAAAAACAAAAAAAAATCAGGCAATAATATCAACTATGAACATGGACACAATATCTTGACCGTGTTTTGTAAAACAACTGAAAACATTATGTAAATATATATATGCAACAAACTATTTCTTATCTAACAGTTAAGATATTTCATCCTTGAAAATGGCTAAATATATAGCCGAAAGTGCTCGGAAAAAAAGATCATTCGAACAGTTTTTTATAGAATTTATTATCTGAAAATAAAAATAAAATTATTGGATCATATGAGAAAATTTATAAAAAAACTCAATGAAAGCACCTTCTCTGTTCTATTCAATGAAACTTATATATATATATATATATATATATATATATATATATATATATATATATATATATGAAAAACAAATATATACACTCAAATATACGCCTTGGAGAGGAGGCACCTGCGTCGCGCCACCGCAATGGCAAAACACAGGAAGCAAAAATCTACTGATGGTAGTATACCGAAGGTCCTTCCTGATCGTCAACTGGCCAAGATGGTACGTGGGTGACCACATCTTCGCTTCAAGGATGCCTGCAAGAATGACATGAGGGTAAAGGACATGAACATCGAGCGGTGGGAGGTGTCACTAACGATTGCTTACTGTGAAGACGGTTTGATCGAGGAGAGAAGAAAAGGAGGCTTACCGCCGAGTTGATGCGTACTCGAAACAAAAACAGTGACATGAGTGAGAGCAATCAAGATTGTCACTACTATGTTGGCCCCAACAGCCATAAGTGATGCTGCGCCACCATCAGCAGCTGAGACATAATTTTGAGGGCGTAGATCTATGGTCTCTCAAAACTGATGGATGCTATATATATATATATATATATATATATATACAAATATATTATACAAATATAGTTTTAAAGTATGTTACACTTGTACCTAATCTTCGGGTCGTGGGTGCTGTGTTTTGGTTCAATAATGTATATATATTTGTCACTGATGCACCGTGGGTAGCAAGATATATTCTATTATACTAAAGGTTATTCGGAAGGTTGTAACTGATCCTATTTCAAATTATTATAGATTATATAAGTTGAAAATAAATTTGAATCTGAATGACTTCATTTGTATTTATTTTATAATTTTTTCATTACTTTTTTACTTCATATTCATTATTGATTATTTATGTCGTTGTTGTTTATTAATATTATTAGATTTACGTAATTATTTAATCTTTTATTATTTAATTAATTTATTTAGATTTTTTGTTTATTCTATATATTTAATTTTTCAGAGTTTGTTTTTTACTTAGATGAAGTAATGATCGTTTGTAAAATGTGTTACACTATTTGCGTTGTATATAGTGCATATATTTGAATTTCACATTATGGTATTTTAGAAAGTATTCGTTTTCAGTTATAGATTTTTAATTAATCTCTCTTAAACAGAAACTGCTTGCAAAACAATATAATATACCAAGCCACTGTAAAATAAAAAAATAACGAAGATAACAATACGTAAGAATAACTGAAGGAGCTTGGAATATATATTTTTTTTTCACACAAGCACACAAGCGCGCGCACAACAGACGCAAACACATACACACATCACCTAGAATAATTCGAAACACAACTGTTAACGCTCACCAAAATAACCGTTAGGAAAATACAATATACTACCCACAATGCAATACAATAGACTACCCACAATGTCTCACTGACCTGCATATATAAATAGTCGAGCAAAAACACAAGGCATATTATGGTCTGACGATTGTCTTTAGCATGAAACAGACTGCCGCCGCTGGGTGTTGTTCAATGTCCACAGTTTCTTTTGGTTTCTCTATCTGGACATAAACTCTTGGATGTCCCCTTATTCAAAAAAGAAATTACCATATTTTGATTTTATTTCAACGCAATGAAGAATTGAACTCTTGTTGCGCAATGATTTTGCTCCATTGGTATTTGTAAGTAAGACTTTAGAATAAACATGTACATTAATTGATATTATAATACCTTTAAAACGATTTTATTGCTTGCAAAGTGACGATCTTTACTCTGTGCTTCCAAAGTGATATTTACTGCTCAGTTGTGATGAATTATCAGTTTCGGTAGTTGCAGGAAATGTCAGAAGTTTTGCTGAATGTAACACTGATCTAAATTAATGGTCCACATTTAGATTAGTTTTCGGATAACTTTTTGTTTGAAAAACTATTTTTCAGAACGCACATTTCAGTGATATTTGACGACAAAGAGAGAATTGGATTGACAGAATTTAAACAGATATTGCTCGACTAAATCTTGAACATCCATTACGGCACTTCTTCAATTGTCATTCACAAGGAAAGGTAAGTGACATGTAACAAATATTGTGCGCAGTATAAGAAGTTTAAGATGATATCGTTTGAAACGTTGTAACAAAATGAAATATAATGTTCGATTGAATAGCTTGGAGAATCAAACTTGTTTAGTCTATTTTCTACTCCGAAAGAATCTTCATCATGAACTCAATACTATAATAAAAGACTATAAGACTGATCACTTCTTTGAAGCTTGGTGCAGTCTTCCTTCTTAGCACTTTAATCCCCACCATTCAACTTGGGGTGCGGTGAGTATTAATGAGTTATATATACGAGAATGAGTAAAAATAATTATACGCACTTTCGCCATAACTTATGTTTAGGTTTTTCAGACTACGTGCTTATAGTTTGTACTGCTGTGATGACGTGATTGAGCTTCAGCACACCGGCTTTCTTGCTGCTGATACAGTGTAAACATGACCATTCAGCTGGCAGTGTGTACCAAGGAGGAACACAAATCAGTGATCTGATTTCTCTGGTATTCAGGGGCTGACATTCATCGAAGTTTTTTAGAAAAATACGGTAATATTACACAATTGCGTAGAGGTGTGTATGATTGGATCGAGAAGTTTAAAAATTAAGCGGACAAGCGTGGTTGATGAAGTCGGATGAGAACACCCATCAACTTCCAACGATGATGAGAAGATTCAGCAAGATCATGAGATGGTTTTGTCGAATCGGCATGTAAGCATCTCCGCAGTTTCGGATCACTGCTCTTTGTCCCTCTTTGGTGCAAACTGCTAGCGGAGCGGCCATGTTTAAACTGTAACATCTGCAAGAAAACTAGCTCAAACGTCGATCACATGACGACAACAGCAACAATTATAACTACGCATGTGCAAAAATAAATGTGACACACTGAATGACATGTTATGTAGAAAGTGATGATAATATTTGATTTATCCCTATATAAACCTGTAATTGATACAGGTCTTTTGATCCGTAAATAATACTGAATATTTATAAGGTACACCGGATTGTACGGCGTGTATTAATGAGTTAAATAAGAAATCTGGCGCGTTATTTCGATCTAGGAATCCAAAAGTGACAGGCACCGTGATTCGAAGACATGAATATTTAAGAGGCGAAACAGTTTTCTGATTATTGAAATTAGTTTTATTGTATCTACTTTCAAAGAGTATACTTCAATTTCTTAAATACAACCGTAAATTGTGACAACTTCTCACTCGTTCTAACGACTTAGACAATAGGGTTAGACATCTTGTATACAGATGTTTTACGTTCTCTTCACTCATTCACCTTCGGTTATATGCTGTATGGTAAATCACTTAAAGGATGTTCTAGTCTTTGTGTTACAGTTGAGCTTTGGAAAAAGAAAGCATTGTAAACATGACTGTAAGAGTCATCTTCTCCCCCTTAATTTCTCTCAAACAAGGCCATAAGATTTGATCGGGCACCTTTCAGAATGAACAAGGAGTTTCCAAGGAGTTTTACGTTCGAACTTCAAAATGTTAAATCATTTAGAGGAAAGATACTTCATAATATTCTATCCTACTGATTAATGACGAAAATTAACTTTTATTATGCAAGATACATTTATGTAAATTTTCTACAGATTACGATATAAATTAGGAGGAAAATGACCTCTGAACTTTCTTAATCTAGCACACATGTACATACACTCACACACAGGGACACACATTTCATACAGTTTAAGATTTGCTATATCAGTAGAAGAGTTATCAGTTCCGTAGAAAGTTTGTCTATAGATAGAGAGTGTGGATATAGAATCACTTAATGGTGATTATAAATTTCCCGCCAAAATGAGAGGTTTAGACCATCTATCTCTACATCTAACCTCAACATGGCCAGACATGAATAATTAAAACACAATAGCCTCTATTAAAATATCAAAACATAACTATACCTATGGAAAAGGGATATAATGAAATATACAAATGAAGAGAACATAAGAAATCAGCAGATAAATAAGGAACCTCAAGATTATGACTAAAAATGACACGATTCTATTATCAAACACACAACCACCGAACCCGCATTTCCACCGCTAGGAAAGTTGGCTCCTATGACGCGTCAGGAAACTTTTCTCGCTGGAGTCGATCGTTCAAATCTACAAATCAACAATTCGCTCTTGCATGGAGTATTGCTGCCATATATGGTTTTGAGCCCCTTCTAACTGTCTCAAGATAAAACCCAAAGACGGATATGCAATGTAATTGGCCCTGATCTGTCATCTCGTCTGCAGCCGCTCTCTCACAGACGTGCCCTTGCCTCCTTCTGTCTTTTTTACAAATACTTTCAAGGTAACTGCTCCGATGAGATGCTTTTGCTGGTTCCCAGACTTCATGAATTTAACCGCTCAACTAGGCTGGCATCTCGCTCTCATCCTTTCACTGTCGAAACTGTTAAATGTAGCCGTCTCTTCTACGCCAATAGCTTCATGTCTCACACTTCTCGCCTGCGGAACTCTCTCCCCATTTCTTGTTTTCCTGATAGCTAAAATCTTCAACTATTCAAATGTAACGTCAATCAACGTCTCCAGATTCCCTGATCTATCCCGTAACCGTCTCTTCATCCTTTCCTCTGTCACTCCTGTTTGTTCTCGCTCCAACTCTATAACCCCTTGCGTGACAGTGGCTTCCCGCCTTGCGTGGAGTTGAATGCTTAAAAAAATAACCTAGCTAACTATAAAACCATAGATAACAGTAAATATTAGCTCTAAACAACATAACTGTGAGTAACCCCCATTTTCTTAATGCATACAATTATATATATATGCAAATCACACATTACCCCACCACAAAAAAAAAACGTTTACATAGTGTTTATGTGTGACGGAGGTTAAGCACGGTGGCGTAATGGATAACGACTCGGAGCGTTGATTACAAATTCCAGTTGAGTTTCTTACATTCACCAGCGTAAAAATACCATCTTGCCTCCCGCCAGCTATGCGTAAATAGCAGGACAGACCCGGTCATTAGATGACAACCGGTCTAAGAGAAGGACAACTCTGATTTCAAAACCTGAAGAGAGTCTTTAGGAGACAGTGTGGTACACTGTGCAGAAGTTATCTGTATTTGGTTCCTCAAAAATGGCGATTCTGCACAAGCCTTCACCACGATATTCAAATGTGCAGGTAGGTTGGCCTTTTGGTTCTTAGAATTGAGTAGCTAGACCGTCATAGTTCGTAAATCGCTCCCCCAATATATGACGGGGGCTTTTGACGGAAATAAGTCCGCGGGTGATTTGCGCAAGTCTACTTCATTGGTGAAGGATTTCCCACGAGGATGATTATCCAGGGAGTGGAAGGGGTGGTAATCGTATGGCGCAAGGTCAGGTGAATAGGGTGGATGGCACAAAGTGTCCCACCCATGTTGATGTATGGTATCCCTGACCACTCGCGCGACATGCGGCCTGGCGTTGTCACGGAGGAAAAGCACACCTTTGCGATTCACCAGTGCTGGCTCCTTCTGGCGCAATGCCTGTTGCACACGTTTCAATTGCTGCGAGTATAGGTCTCCAGTGACCGTTTGGCCCGTTGGTAGAAGTTCATAATGAACCACTTGACGACCTGTCCACTAGACACAAAGCATAATCTTGCGTGGGTGCATAGGCGGTCTTGCGGTGTGAAGGACAGCATCCTGAGGAGACAACCAATGTCTCGAACGCTTGGGACTTTCGTACAGAACCCACTTTTCATCACTGCTAAGCACTCGATTGAATAAGGATGCGGTACGGTGGCGAGAAAGCGGCGATACGCAGGTGCCACTCGTTGTCCCTTGTGGACCTCCAACAGCGTTTGCGGAACCCACTTGCTCAGTTTGTACGTCTTACCTAGGCGGTGCAGGTGAAGTCTAACTGTTTCATCGGAAACGTTGAACTGTCTTGCAAGTTTAAGACACGGTAGCCTACTGTCTTCTTCAATGGCCGCCTTCAGGACTCCGTCAGTCAAGACCTGTGGTCGTCCACTGCGAGGCTCATCCTGGAGAGACAAATCTCCCGACCTGAATTTTCGAAGACAACGCCTAGCAATACGTTCATCGAAAGCACTATCCCCAAACGCTTGACATATGCGGCGACTTGATTCAGCTGCCCACTTTGAAGTCGTAAAGCAAACAGCCCCGAACGAGATCTCTAGATACTTCCATCCTTCTCACAGCTGTACGGCTTATAACTGATGGCCAGGCACGGTGTGCGTGTTTTTTATAACGTCTGATGGTCCTACTTCCTGCTGTCTGAATTTGAAAACAAATTGCTACACGCATTTCGTATATATTTCAACTTCATTCAATGACTAATCAAAAAACGGACAGAACTTTTTTTGTTACCTTGTATGATTATACTTCCTGAGGCGATGGTAGGTAACTGGTTAAAAATGATTACCTAGGGAAATTTAAAAACAAATTGTTGCCTCTTTTCCTAAAATTAAAAGTTGTGTATAAGGTCAGAAATTAAAAATAAATTTATTAGTGTGTCTGTATTAAGAAATTAAATATCAGATCTACGCTAAAGGTCAGTGGGTGGAGGTGAGTTAGATATTTAATATACACACATACACACACAAACACACACACACACACACACACACAAACACACACACACACATATATATATATATATATATATATATATATATATATATATATATATATATATATATGTTGCACGTAAACATACATATGAGGTGAAATGTGGTTCTACCGTCGATGCTGAGAATACCATGGATTGAATATAAGATTAGCGATGAAGTTTCAGTGAATATAGAATAAAAAGGACATTTATAATTTGAATTAGGAAGTACCCGCGATTAACAGCACATACCACAAATTAGCAAAGGACATAGCAAAATCTCCTCGGAACACTCAGCAGCACACATTAAAATTTCAGACGATCAATAGACTAAAACCTGTGGATATGACAAGTAAAACCATACCTACCTTAAATATCAAATCTCAATTTACAAATATTCCCGTCGTTTTTTATACGTTTGGCTGTGATATTTTTCGTCACTTCGTTTATAATTTTAACGTAACTTAAAAAAGCACGAAAATCGTGCATTAAAAGTATAAACAAAGAGTCAAAAAATGTCACTGCTAAATGTGTAAAAAACGGCGTGTATATTTCTATACTGCGATTTGATTTTTAAGGTAGGTACGTTTTATTTGACATATCCACGGATTTTAGACAATTTACCGGCCGATTTTTTTTTATATTTCGGCCAAACTAAGTATAAGTGACAGGGTCTATATAATGTGCAATAAGAAAACATTTCTACCTATAATGGACCGTAAAGACAAATCCCCAATAATCCTTTTTTTAGATTAATAAACCCAACCAAAATTGAATTGGGTAAAATAAGCCAAGAAATACTAAAAAAAAAAGTGTGACTCATTACGGATCGCTACACGAGCCAATGAATGGAAGGTTACACCTGAGTGCCTGGGCGCGTAGCCGAGTGGTTAGAACATTAGCATTCTGACAATGAGACCCGGGTTCAAATCTCACCGTGGTTGATTTGTCAGGAAGGAGACTTCCTGATGTTATCGGACTGGTGCGTGCAGCAACCTTGGAAAGTGCCTGAAAACCATACCACGAGTTGACCCAAGCCTTGTGAGGGAAACTGAGTTGACGGACACCTAGCTTTGCTAGCACGATGTCTCAAGTCATCATAGCCGAGAGATTGAGTGGGCTGGCCTTGGTCAAATTGATGATCATACTAGATAACACGCTCTTTCCCAGAAACTGTAAGTAAGCCCTGCTCTACATACTTGTAGCATAAACCACTGGTGGGCTCTGTAGGTTTTGAATAAACACAAATGCGCCTGAGCGAGCGTCTGCATTAGGGATTGGCTCGAATACGATTAGCCGGCTATAGTACTACTACTGGTGAGTGCATTACTTTTTCCCACAATGTTACAAATAAAGATATATAAGTATTTATAACATACGACATAAAACCGTTTATCCATCTATAACTAAAAAGTCTGCTTGAGGCTTTGTGCTTCGACAATGGTTTCGTAAATATGAGTGAACAAATGGACATGATTTTGCATTGCCGTAAATCAATCTTATTCCACAATGGAGACGCTTGGTTTAAAAATTAAAAAAAGGACGACTTCGATGGACGACAAAGTCTGTTTGATAATGCTGAGGTTTTAGAATTAATAGGCCTATATATTTTATATGAAGTCAATAAAAATGTACATACAACATAACACGGCCTGATTAGAGATGACGAACTGAAGAACAAATGAGAATATAGAAAAGTGCTTTCGAACTCTGCAAAATCCCCGACATTGAAAGAGAAGTCGATATGTATAAGAACATTGTCAAATATTTGGATTTAGATTTATATCTATAAACAGACAATGCCTCCCTTTACATAAAACTCAACACCAAATTAAAACACGTTAATACCCACTGTGTTATCAACTGTGCCATGTGTCCTCAAGGACATATGGCACTGTGGATAAAGGCGTTGGTTAGATCCAGTGACAGGACCCAAAGTGTGTGAGTTCAATACCCTGTTAATGCGATGGAGAACTTTCAGAGGGAAATTAACAGGAGATAACTGATAACTGACGTCCATTAAAACATGGCACGTGGAACTAGAACAGTCTACCCCAGTGAGCGAAATAAACGGCTCAGTTCGGCATTCCAACTACCTGAAGAAGGCCGAATTGTACAACAACCGAAAAGTTGTAATAAATATGGCGACAAAGTTGACGACAATTGTCCGAATAATGTAAATAATCTCCTAAGGATATATCACGACCAGAATTTCTCGATTGATTAAACAGAATAAAACATAGAAGTGATTTCTTTTCCGGAACAGAATCAACCTATGCTTTACCATCTCTCGACGTCATGTTAATACGCTAACATAAATTCTTAAATTCTATTGAAAATCCATAAATAATAATGATCTTATACATTCTTATTCCCATCACAATAAAAAGTAAAATCCGGTGTAATCATAGTCTTTTACTTACAGGCCTTTAGAATCCGAAGCAATAAATTCATGCTCGAGAAAGAGCTATACATTAAAAACACCGTTGAACTCTTCCAATACTACAAATTATTTCTGTACAAAGTCAATGCCAAATCCTTTAAAATCCACAGAAGAAAATACAAAGATCCCCAGATAAATAAAAATCCTAAATTTGGCACATAATATTACCTACCAAATCCATAATAGACATCATCGAAATTCTGGTCCAACGTTAACCTAAAATTCATCAAATCCACCTCTAAAACGTTAAAATATATAGTTAGCTCCAAAGAAGATAGCAATAACAACAGGACAGAGGCAGAGATATACAAAATAGATTGTACAAAACACCCAATGTAGAACATCAGCGAAACATAGAGAAACCTCGGAAAACATTATATGACAGTCGCAGAGATATACTGAATAACAACGATTTAAACGCACAGGTAGTTCACTGTAATATATATGATCAGGACATGTTTAATCAGTAGAGATTGCGAATTATGAAGACGAAAATGCAGTGATATTGCACTAATCTTGCAATTATTGGCAATAAATGTAAGACGCGGATTATGCATACTTACACCGCAAAAACGAGTAGCAAAATGTGATAGACGAATAGGGAAAAGAAAGAAAATGATTTACTCGAAGTCGATTCTTTTAGATTCTAACAGACAGCAATACACACACACACACACACACACACACACACACACACACACACACACACACACACACACACACACACATATATATATATATATATATATATATATATATATATATATATATATATATATACATATGTAGTATTGGAGATGTTGGTGACTACATCAACTCTGGCCATTTCCTTCCAACTCCTGCGATCACATAGAGTATGAAGTTTTAATTCTAAACTCTTGAGGTGTTTATGATTAATTCTGGCAACCTCGAATCGGAGTCCGGCTTCTTTAAAATATATATATATATATGTGTATATATTTATATATATATATATATATATATATATATATATATATATGTGTACACATATATATATATGTGTGTGTGTGTGTGTGTGTGTGTGTGTGTGTGTGTGTGTGTGTGTGTGTGTGTGTGTGTGTGTGTGAGTGATAAAATATAGCGTATATAGTGTATATACTGTATTCATGTGTTGAATTGTACAATATCAGGGATAGAGCGTATATAAATATAAATGTTGTCATTGAACAGTCAATGAATGGCTTTAGAGTTGCGTATAAACATGGGATAGTCTATCGCCTTCCTGTGTGTGTGTATATATATATATATATATATATATATATGTATATATATATATATATATATATATATATATATATATATATATATATGTGTGTGTGTGTGTGTGTGTGTGTGTGTGTGTGTGTGCGCGCGCGTTCGTGCGTGCGTATGTTTATATATATATATATATATATATATATATATATATATATATATATATATATATATATACACACACACACACACTATATATATATATATATATATATATATATATATATATATATTTAGAAAGCGATAGTCTGGTTGTGGAATGTGACAAGGCAAATTATATTTATTTTCCCTCTTATCCGAAAAATTATAAACACATTTTCCATAAACTCAGTTTTCTCGTTCATTCCGGCCTGAAGAAGGCGAAACGCGTTGTCCATTAAAGCAGCTTGTATTCTTTGTGCAATCATACTTTTCCCTTTGGATTTTTCTTCACAACATACTAACACACGTGTATATATCTATATCTATCTATCTATCTATCTATCTATCTATCTATCTATCTATATCTATATCTATATCTATATCTATCTATATCTATATCTATCTATCTATATATATATATATATATATATATATATATATATATATATATATATATATATATATATATATATATATATATATATATAATGATGACAAATCGGTCGAGTTTCGATCCCGGATTCAAGCAATCGGTCGTCTCGGCACACTGATGAGTTGTGAGAGAGCGAAACCGGCTTGCATTTGGATGACTATATAGATAGATAGAGAATTAGAGGCACACAGACAGAGAGTGAGAGAGAGAGTCAGAGAGATAGAGAGACAGAGAAACAATCAAAATTGTCACTTGTCTTGAATAAATCTAAACGAATCAATATTTTTATGTTTACCTTCAAATGGTGGTAAAATGGGGTGTCGAATTTCGCAACACTCTGAGAAAGCAAAAGTTATAGACTGTCTATGAATTTTTATTACCAGTAAGAAACAGTAACTTTTTATGCTAAACCTTAGGCTCAAAATTCATGGTAAAAATATTTTCAATAATTCCTGAGAAGGCTTCAGTTAATTTTATTTTTACTTTCATCTAAACTTGAGAAGAAATGAAACATACAAAATAACACATTGATAATCTGAAACATATCCAACTTAAAGACGCTATAGACTAGATCTTGTATCGTGTGAAATGGGGAGTGGTCCTTTCTAGGGATTTTTTCAGCTTTGAAAAGTATATCATTTTTCAAGTAAGAATATTCTTCAAACGCTTTGAAGTAAAAAAAAATTTCTGAAAAAATTTGACAATGATAAATGAAAGATATCTTTACTAAGTGTTAGTTTGTTGATGTGTGAAATAATACTTTTAAGCAGCTCATAATTCTTGATATAACTACAGTCAATATAAAATCTATATATCTTTTCTCATACAGTCTCAGTTACGGTGGACTGGTCATGTCTTGAGAATGTCTGATGACAGGCTACCCAAGATCCTAATAGACAGCCAATTAGATCAGGGCTACAGGAATGTAGGACATCCATTGCTAACATACGAAGACTAGCTGAAAAGCAAAATGTCAGCTGTCAATTTACCACATAACACCCTCAAGTGCTTAGCCTTGGCGAGGGAAGAATGGAGATCAACGTGTTGTAGTGGGCTCATCAGTTTTCAATCTGCTTGTCTGAATCATCGTCAAGAAGCTAGAGCAAGATCTAAGAGGTTAGCCAATCTAACAGTGATCTCATCTCACCATCCCCACTCTTGTTCCATATGTGGTCACCTTTGTAAATCACTAGTGGGTCTTAAGTTTCCCTTAAGATTATCGTACAAAATTTCATAACTGAATCAATTAAGCTATCATATACTCATACTTCGAAACCGACAAAAAATTCCATTCCATTAATATATATATATATATATATATATATATATATATATATATATATATATATATATATATATATATATATATAAAAGGAAGAACAGTAAGATATATAATCCGGTGTTCTTACTGATATGTTTTATTTTTATTTTTACAAAATAATGCTCAATGTAAATTTAAAATTACAGAACATAAATATTATAAATCGATTTATATAAAATGTTTTCGCTACACATTACAAACCATGTTTCAAAAATGGATGCTAAAACTTCAAATTTAATTTTATAATTAAATCAATACCATTACTTCCATTTCATCTTCAAGCGAATATTGGGAATAACTTATTTTTAAAATTTACTTAGTTTTAAACGCACACATAAATTCATAATTCTCTTTTACCAAGGATATATATATATATATATATATATATATATATATATATATATATATATATATATATATATATATATTGTAATCCACAGACAGACAGTTTCGCTGTATCACAGCTCATCAGTGTGGCTAGACGTCCGGTTGCCTCTGGCTAGAATCGAAAACCGGCTGAATTCGCGTCAGTCGGAAATTTTACCTTGAAGCCGTTGGCGCACGGCAGAGAAGAAGGTGAATTTAAGTGTATTTATTTTTAGCTAAACACACAGTGACTGAGAGAACTCGATTCGATTTACCGAAGAATCTTGCATTATTAGCCGTAATAGTCACTGTTTACAAACCCACACATCTTCCCCAGAGAGCTCAACCGAAATAAATTTTTCAGGAGCATATATATTGTCATCCACAGACAGACTGTTTCGCAGTATCACAGCTCATCAGTGTGGCTAGACGTCCGGTTGCCTCTGGCTAGAATCGAAAACCGGCTGAATTCGCGTTTATATATATATATATATATATATATATATATATATATATATATATATATATATATATATATATATATGTATGATCATTGTATTTTCTATCTTTTAAGTGCCCTCAGGGGACAAATGCAATAAAATACATTTTTTTATATTATTTATGTACTATCTTATCTCTGTACGTTACGATTTTCTTAATTCATGGAAAAATTGTGAATTTCTGTTTTTTAAAAGAAGAAAACATTTACAACTATGTAAAGATCTGTGTTGAGTAAAAAATATCAAATCATTAAATTATGATGAAAGAAAAATGGCTATTATGTTGAGTTAATGTGAATAAATTCTGTAACGCCGAATGAAATGAATGAAAAGAAAAGAAGAAATACAACGTCAGAAGAACAGGCATTATTTTCAAAAAAATACACATTATCGCACTCATTATAAAATGTTGAATTATATGTTGGAATTTCAGAATTGGGCAAGGAAAGAACGACGACCATTTGCAGTACATACAGAAGAAATGGATAACCATGTTTAAAGCTTTTTAGCCTTATAAGGACATCCTCAACCCTATGGGTAAAAGAATATTCGAAAAATAGTGAATCGTAAAAGAAAATTCGAAAATCGGAATCGTTAGCAATGAAGGTACTTTTGTCACTACTGTTCATCGACTTAGAGTTTGACCATGGTCAGTGTAATAAATCTTTTTTCGCGTAAGTCAAATGCACAGTAAACTTTAATAGACAATGATTACAGTGATTCACAACGATTGCACAAGGTCAGTGTAATAAACATTTTGTTCTTCACAGTCACAGTAATCATGAGCAAAATGAAATGTAATCTGAACATCAACGAGGTTAAATGTTTCAAAGAGAGAAACAAACGCCCAATTATTTCTGTGGGTGAATCAAATGTTTTCTCATGAAATGACGGCGAAATTACTTATTCATCAACGTCAGGACCAAGATGTCTTTTATAAGATCAAACTATATTAAGGTAAACATATCCAAAGCAGTATATGTATCGGCTAGACAACGTTTGGAATTTGACCATCAATCATCGTGTGATATCTCGAGTGGAATTATTCGTAGGAAATCCAAAATTAAAGAAATATAACAACTCGCCCAATCAGTACACGAAGGATTCCTAAAAATGGTTTCAAAATATGAAGACTGTATTTCAGGATAATGTTGCCTTTATAAATTTGTGATTATAATGACGTAATATTAAAATCTCTTTCAAAACTTTTGTCTTCGTAAACATTTTGCGCATCGTGGAATTATGAAGTTTAATTTTAATGTCACTCGGAGTTTCAGCAACCTGGCTAATTATGTGACACTCACGTAGTGAGTGCGAATTAATAAAAACTTCCTTCAAATTCAGAGGACTGAGGAATAAGAGGGACAGGAATTTTCAAGCAAATATGAAATATTTTGGGGGACTAATGAAAACCTTCCCTTCACAGATATTAGCCAGTCAGCGAAGAAGAAGAAATAATGAAATTCGCGAGCCTACGCGAATTTATTTTGATATAAAAAGAACAAAATTAAATTAATAAGAAATGATTGTTTGAAGTCATGTGAAATATATCGTTTCAGTTCTTTGCAACCAGCGTTGAAATTCTCACCACTGCAAAATTACTCGTCAATTATATTATCGTTCAACCCGCGAGACTTCAAAGTATTTTCTGTTAACAATCAAATAAAGTTAAGTATTTCAAACTATCTCTCTTCATCTAGTTTTGGACGTATGCAAACTGTATATCCCTTCTGTGAGAAACAAGTTTTCTTACCTTTGTCTTAAATATTTTTGTAATTTTATTTCGTGACCGAACATTTAATCTGCTGATTGAACATTTCGTCTTCATGACAATACGTTAAAACTGTAAGAATTATGATTCATTTTCCTGAAACATGCCACTGACACTATTTCATTAGTGTAAATTCCTGAAGAAATTCATTATCTTCTTTTGAGAAAATAACCCGTTTTTCCTCGCCATAATCATCCTTCGTTAATCTTCTTGGCGTGGGTAAATCAACTGTCTATTTAAACGCATAATCCCAGCGCCACTATAAACTGTTGACACTTGACGTGCGAGGAAAATTATACCTATTCTTACTGCATTCTACGCAAGTGAACATCTGACAACAAACTAGAGTTGAATCAAGAATCCACGGAAGTCAACGAATCGATAAAGCAGTATTCTTTAAACCACCCGTGTTCATTAAATCGAATGTGATTGCATGGTTCTCAATTAAAAGAGTCATTGGTTAATATTATGAGGATAAGGACACTCATACAGCAATTTTATCACGTGTAAGCTGCATTGCCACCGGAGATAATATGCAAGCAACAACCTACCATTTTACAGTCGGGGGACTATAGCAAACTTAAAGAAGCTGTTGTAACATTGCATGAGAAATCAAAGCCAGAGATGCTTGACAAATTAAATGAACTGATTCATTAGCAACAACAACTGGAATGGATAGCGACATCCTATGACACAATTCATACAAGCAATGCCGATTAACATAAGACAGTCTTGGCAGCACAAACGGATTTAGAAAAGGAAAATCTTCGGAAGGTGTCTGACAACATAATAATGCATTTTAATAAACAAGGCCACAGTCCCTTTCAGCGAGCTCAAACAAAATAGGAAGAAAAAAGACTTTCGTAGTCGGAATTACAAATGCCCTTCTGTAAACCCGAACAATCACGACGAGAAAACAAAAATATTCAGAGCGTACATCTACTTGAAAACCATGGTGTATGCGGCCAAATAAGGGGAATATTAAACTAGAATCGTCCTCTCGATATGATGGGAAAGCGGAAAATTACTACGCCGCAAGGTGATGGTCTGTATCTTCCTGACACTTTTTGAAGTTTCTACATATTCACGGGCTCAGAAAATTACATTTGCTGTGGATAACGGGGATGGTGTATCAGTTGTTCCAAAGGAGTACTTGACGAACACAGTCTTATATCCTTCGAATATCTCACAGGTTTCTGCTAACAATGTAAAAATAGTGCTCTGCAAATATTGTGCCAACCTTGGGAAAAAAAAAAACTTAGGAGAAATTTCACGTGGACGTTGATTGTGGCTAACACTACGAAGCTACTTATCAGTTATGACTTCCTAAGATACTACGGACTAATATTAGATATTAAAATATTTAGCGACAGAATTACCAACAGACAATGTGACGACAAGCTGTCAACTTACGTTTTACACGTTACAATCCTTGAGGATGAAGATTCAAAGAGAACATCACAAAAATTATTTAAAAACCCTCTAATCTGGTAATCCCCGCATAGGGTCCCTAACACACCAAAAAATCAATACCATTTAACAGAACTGAAACACGGAGAAATCTTCCTGCATTTACGAAAATGCGACAGCTGTCGAACCATAAGTCTAAGTAGAATTTAAAATGATTCCACATGGTGCCAAAATCGAATGACATGTACAGGCCAGTGGGCGACTATAGACAGCTAAATAAATGGATGACAAAACATAGTGTGTGGGAGGTGGCAGAGGGACGAAATGATAGGAGGAAGTGGAGAGCTATTATCGCCAACGTCATGAAACGAGACGGCACATAAAAAGAAGACCACGGTCAATTACTTCAAACGCGCAGATTCTTGAAGAAATTTATTTTCTTGTTTTGTTTCATTAATATTCTTGGCGTGGGTAAATCAACTCTGCATTTTAACCACTAAGCCCCACGACATTATAATTGCAATATTCAATAACAAAAGAGGAATGATGTCGTCTCCTAATATATTTCATGTATAACAAATAAAATATCATGTGCTTAAAGCATTGATATCGTAAATATTTCTGCGAATCTTTTCAATTATGAAATTTAAAAGTGGATTTCAGGTTGATGTTGTGCGAGTAGTGTCACGGTTATCAGCTCTGCAATTGGAAGCAGAGTTCTAAGTTCATATTCAAAACCAATCTTTCGCGTTCACTTTCGCATATGATCTCGCGAAAGATATAATCTGTTTCTTCACCAAACCTGCATAGTTTAATTTGTATAGCAGACTGAGTACTCTAGCCTTAGATAGCAACGAGTCTAAGAGATTGTTATAGCATACCTACGGACGATAATGGGTATGTCGCCATTCACATAAATACAGTAGTAAATACTGTATGTTGGTCTGCAGTTGGAGATTCGTCTCCAGCCCTGCTGGTCAAACTCTCTGCCTCCGGGAACAGAGGATCTCCAGATGAGGCTATGTCTCGTCTCGTCTCGTCTCGTCTCGTCTCGTCTCGAGAAACAGTTACCCGACTCTGTTTTATACAGTGCCTGCGGGGAATTTTTAGCCGAGCCTATGGGCTTGGATATCCAACATTCGGTCTTGCAGTTGGAGATTCATTGTGGCATTAACTTGGCTCATTTCTAACAGTTGACTACATCTTTTACGCGCCGCTGGCGAATCTTATATGTGTTATTCTTGTGCTGAGTATTATCGTTCCTTACAAACCTTCGTGTGATTATTCTATTCAGTAACCTTCCTTAGGTTAAAACACAGTTGGAAAAATCTGGAAGTCAAACTGTAGAGAAGGCAACAGGAAGCAACTGCACTATGTTATTCAAGAATGGTTTTATCAAAGATTACAGATTAAAGGGAACGTTGAAGAATCATGAACATCTATGTGTGAGAAAGAGATAGAATTAAAATATAAAATGAATTTAATGAAATGCATATATTATGTTAGTTCTATTGCTTGTTATGTAAACATTCCGAATATATTTGCATCATTAGTTTCAGTATCTTAAATAAAACGCGATTATTCCCGTATTTATTTACTTTTATTTGTATACTAATTACTTGCTTTTGTGACTAATCAAACTTGTTATTCAGGGTAACTATTTTTTTGTCATCTGTATATATATATTCCACATTTGTCGTCTATCATATGATTCTTTTCGGAGATAGATATATATCACTTGCAAAATAAAAATACCACTTGTCCTTAAAATGTAGGTGTTATGAAATAAATATTCTATGTTTAATGGAAAGTATAAATTAATTGTAGAAAAAAATAGAAAGATAAAATTCATAAGAGTAACCGTTAAAGAAGTAAGATTTTGAGTCGATGAAAAATTATAAAATGAAAGAAAAAAAGGGGGGGGATAATTATGTCGCATTTGAAATCATCGAATTATGAAGAATAAAGAAATATACAGAAGGAAAAATGAGATAAGAAAGAAAGACGTGTACGAAATAGCAATAGAAAAATATCTGACGGTTGAAAGAAGTGAAAATAAATTAATCAAATCTCAAATTCTCAGAAGGTTTCAAATAAAACAAAAGGAAAAAATGTAAATCAAAGATTGATGCCTGGGAATAAAAGACGAAAAGCAAGTGAGAAAGTCCCTGAATGGAAAATGCCCGTGAAGGGGTTCAACATTGAAAATAAATGTATTTTGCAGAATAGAAGACACAACGTCTGCAAAATGACTACGATTTGCCGCTTTAGCTTCCGTTTATGAGAACGAAATCTCATTCAATCTGACAAGCTGATATCTATTCGAAAATCTCAAGGTCAGAGCACTGATGATGAAGATGGCATGACGACTATATATATTATTCATAATTTAGATAAGAATTTACTTGAAGCAAAAAGACAACACCTTCTATGCAGTTAAACATTTCCAAAACAGAAACAATTATCGGGAAATGGAATAAAATCAGTGATGACAACTGCACTGAATCCATCATAAAAATTCAGATGTAATTAGTAAATACTAAATAATCCGAATACATCGGTGTATGGATGTTACATCAAATCTACTATAGAAGATAAGAAAATTGAATATCTAATAGGCTGTGCTAGGGGCAGTCATGTATATTCCGATTGCAATAAAACCGAAACGTTAACATAAAAACACCAGTCATAAAATAGTCTAGACATATCGAGACCTTCGGAGGGATGTCATGCATATCGGCAATGTCGTTCAGAAATAATTTCAACTGGCAAGTGTATATAACCACTTTCTTAGATCAAAGATTGAAATGCCATTAAGGCTGTAGGTCTTATAGAGGATCATACTTGAACTACGTTGCCTGGCGCTGCAGAATCAAAAATAAAAGAAATACTGTACCAAATATCGGAAATCATATCACTTGAGGATTTGTACAACACGAAAATGGATGTCACAATTAACACGCAGAGAAAATAATGAAATGTCCAAGGTGACGACTTTCCCCTTTCAAATAAAGTTTGAGAAGGTCCACACCACACACACACCAAATATCTCTTAGTGATTTTGAGAAACCTATTTTTCTGAAACATTGTTTTAATCGAATGATTTATACATTTCAACCGAAAATAGTTTGGTTCGTTTTGTTTTGTTTTACGGCATATCAACCTCAATGGGTCATTTAATGCCGAGAACTTTTTTTTCCTGGCAAAATTTTTGTTTTGTCAAAAATCTATTTCTGTTAATATTTTTTCCTCAAAAATGTATAACTGGTAATATTACTTTTTTCAAAAACGTATAGCTGGTAATAGTTTTTTCAAAACCGTAATGGCTGGTAATTTTTTTTTCTTCAAAAATTTATCTCTGGTAATAATTTTTTGCAAAGTATTTCTGTTATTAAAACTTATTTTTACACTTTTATAATGCTTTTTACCTCAGTTTCGGGGTTAACTATTTGCCCATAACTGGGACCCTAAGAGGTGCTACCACCTCGGCTCAGGGTGGACCTGGGAACACCAGCAATTAAGATTTGGTTCCACGCTCCTCAAAGCCTCCTGAGCAGAGGCCTTGTTGTTGGACGTAGTTTATCGTCTTACCCTGGACGCGGATGTAGTTTATCGTCACACCCAGGACGCGGATGTAGTTTGTCGTCATACCCAGGACGCTCAACCGAAAGTAGCTCTGGTTGTTTTGCTCAATGAATGGTAAATTTTTCCTTATAAAGAAACACTTAATATTAACATTACGAATGTTCGAGTATGAATTATTTAAAATTCTCAAAGTATTAATAACGTAAACGTCTTAGAAGAGAGAACTGTGTTCACGGCACCTGCTGAATCAACGCTTAACAAACTAAAGCAGTAAACCATAGAGACTCTATGAGTCAGTTCAAAAATAGGGGCACAATAATCCTGGCAATGTATGCGACGATGGTCATTATTAGTTGGGCAGGTTCATTGTAATACCTTCTTCAAACTAATTTTAACCAAAAAAAGAAAAAAAATGAATGTGGAAATTGCCGTGTGTCTAATTAGTCCACGGATTCTATTTTAGCCTTTCGCTATCAATTAACATGCAGTTTCTTCCGAGTAGATATTTTCTGTTTGCTTATTTCTATATTATCCGCTACACTATACAATGTAGTCGAACTTAAGAAAATCAGCCTTGTTGTTCCAATAATTCTGCTAGTGTAGCGATTTTCCAAGCGTAGCTCAGATGTGGCACAAGGCCAAAAGTATGGGGCACCTAGTGAGGATCGAACTCACTACTCAGTCGTAATAGTTCCAGCGAGACAAGCTTGCTAACCATTACATCACCTCGAGGTGCCCGTAATTCTGCTAGTCTATATAAGCAATTAACGCTAATTGTTTGGTTGCATTACATGAAAATCAGAGCTACTTGAAACTGTAAATGTTCCTTTTTAACTTGGTCGATCACTTCGTTAATTGCAAAGTTTATTAATTACCACGACAAAATAATTAAATTAGAAAAAAAGAGAGTTTATACCTCAATTAAATTTGTCTGACGCCCGATAATGCGAAAATCTCAAAACGTTGTTTTCATCAAACAAATGTACAAGTCTGTCAAAAGACGAGGGCAACGACGTAATTTGTTTGTCTGCAACTTTAAGAGCAATGTATCTCGGAAGAAACATTAACACTGTCAGGTATTTGAATAAACTCAACACACATATACACATACAAAACGATAAACACATACGTTACCATTTATTTCGTGAAATTAAAATTGTTTTGCATGAAATTTGAATTCCAAACATATTTACTCGAGCCGAGAAATAAGTTTAAATTAATTGCGTTGATAGTTCGATGTTTATTAATTAAATCTTCAGGAAAATAATACTGAAATAAATCATATCTTATGGCCGTGAATACCAAACAATTTCTTCCTAGATGAAAAGGAAGCATGAAGCAACAGAGATGTTTGACAGAAGGATGCTGAGAATATTTTGGACTGAATATATGAATAAAGCAGAATATTTAAGGAAAATTGAAACAAAAGAAACTTGATTTTTCGCGGACACATAATAAGGAAAGATGTCTTGGAAAATTTGACACCCACAAGTCAGGGGGAAAATGACATAAGAAAACAGCAAATAATCTACAACATGTTTGTTTATACGTATGGAAAAACAAGGAAAATTTAAGAAAGAAATATTGACAAAAGCTACTAAAGATAGAATGTTAGAACCGTGAACGCAAACATCCTGAAGGGGAAACGCTACATAGAAGATGAATGGAAAATTTTATGGAATGCGGATAATTGGATAAGTTACATTATTACTTTTCATATTCATCCAATTCAACGTAAATAAAGATCTGCATTTTCTACCATGTTTTTTTTCCATCTTTTACCTAACGAGAACGTTTTGTTATTATGTCATAATTTTTTAATAAATCTTACCTGGGAACATTAAAGGGTATATAAATAACAAATTCTAAGGCCCTATTTGATTATCTACTATCTATAATTCTCATGTTGTCTGTCTGTGTGTCTGTCGTGGGCGTTGTTACCTCGCCCAGGCCGCATTTCTCACCCAATTTTGATGCGGTTTTCACCACAAGTTTGCAAATGGCTGCCGTAAGGACATGACGGAACCCGATTTTTGAGTTCGGACTCAGGTTCCGAAAAAATCGATAATCGAAAAAATCTATTTACAGAAGGAATGACGCATTTCAACCAAATTTGACACCCTCTTAGAGTCTACCATTAGAAGTGTTGTCCAGAATTTTCATGACCACGGACCCCTAACCAGCGCGGAAAATCGATAAAACCCCAAAACAGATACGCCCAGATTGCGCCTGAACCGCATGTCGGTTTTTAGCGAAAACCGACCGGCTTTATGAGGAGGCCATTGGGAGTCACCATGTGAAGTTTCAACTCTGAGTTCCCCCCAAACAGAGTGCAAATCGACAATTGGTCAACCCTTAAAAATGTTTTTCCGGTTGGGTATTTACTAAATGCAGATTAATTTAAGGTCACGCAATGCGCGAGAAGAAACAGGTCAGTGCGTACAGTGGAGTGTAAGAAAACATTTGACCTAAAATTCTGGAATGGGTGCAGGGCCATTGAAATTCGACTTTTTTATCCCTGCTACCAGGTCTGACTTTGAGCCACAAATGACATATTCGACTTTGTCAACACTTTTGCTTTAATCGTCACATCTTACCAAAATAAGCACTTCCTTTATTCGCGTCTTTACTGAAAATAAACCCGCATACGTGCTGAGTGAAAATGGTTCCGCCCTTAGCAGTTCATTTTCCAATTCTTTAAACCTTTTCTCCTAGCCCAGGCCGCATCCCAGACCTGACGAGGAATTTTGCGCTAAAACAGCAGGGCTTCCTCCCAGTCCATTTCAAAGCTAATGCCGGCAAACGGCTAGCGGCTTTTCGTTGTCACACAAATCAAACGAGCAAACGCTTCATTGTAGCTCCTTGCATTCTCATCGCCGGCATCACGTGCGTTAGAGCCAAACTTCATATGCAGCAGGCAGCTTGACCCCGTTTACAGCCAAGCCTTGCGTGAATGCGCGCTAGCATCTTCCATTTTGCGTGAGCTCATTCATTGGTCTAAGTCAGGTCCATTATCCAGGCTGCACCAATCAATGACAAGTTACGCTCCCTTTAAATACCGTCAGCGTGGCTGCAACCGCACTCACGTCTTGATTTGATCGCCATTAACGCATCTGTCGTTGGATTAATTGACAGCTTCCTGCGACCGCAAGTTACCTATTTCCTTAAATGTTTGCATTACCCATTTTATCTCCGCGTGCTGCCTTTACTGTGCATCCCAGTCCATCTTAGCGTTCCATAGCTATTTGTACCTTTTCGTAGTTCATTTTTGCTATTAGACAGTTAACTGCTGTTGCAAGTTACTTACTTACTCTATCGTTTGCCCAACCTATTTTACCTTCAAGTTACAGTTTTCACTGTAAGTTGAAATGTACTGCCTTTACTACGCAGCCCAGTACACCTCAGTACTTCACTGCCTATTTGCTTAAACGTTTGCATTACCCATTTTATCTCCGCGTGCTGCCTTTACTGCGCAGCCCAGTCCATCTTAGCGTTCTATACCTATTTCTACCTTTTTGTAGTTCAGTTTTGCTATTAGACTATTAACTGCTGTCGCAAGTTACTTCTCTTCTGCCTTTACGACGCAGCCCAGTAGACCTCAGTGTTACACTACTATTTAAACATTCAACGTTTCAACGTTTTGGTTGCGTAACCTCTTCCTACAGCGACGTTTTCGTGCTGCCAGAAAGAACGGCCCATAGCTAGGAGAAGCTTTTTCCATACCGCTCCACTGCATTTTTAGTTTTCGTATACAACGAGGTGGCACCGCTTCAGCTTCGGCATCAACTTCTATTCGCATTCTTACACAGCATTTCTACAACCCCTCAAATGGCTCCTACATGAAGAACATCCGCACGTCAGCAACTGAAGACCCCTAACACCGTTAACGTTACACATGCAGAACAGGCGACTGTGGAGGAGCACATAATAACTCCGGTTACAAATCATCATATAGCGTCTACTTCAACCTCTACTTTGCACTCTTCTGAATGACTCGGCAGCTTTGTTAAGCGTGTCAAAATACCATGGCTAGGCAACCTTAGCAGGCGTTCTAAAAGAGCCTCTGCGGCAAAGAGAAAGCGGGAGGAGGAAACCGAGGTAGAGGCCTCTTTGAGGCTTTCCAGTCAATCTCAACGGAGGCAGTATGTTTTGTCACATGAAACGCTTGGTGAGCGTAACTACCGTTTGTACTGCAAAGTAAGAGGTACGTTGAAAAGTAAGAGGAAACTACCTAAGCGTACGATTTTTGAATCAAGCACGGGCAACGCCGGGCAACGCCGGGCAACGCCGGGCAACGCCGGGCCATGCTGCTAGTTACTAATACGGCTTTATTTCTTATTACAGGTTGCGATGGATAAATTGTCGTCTAAATTACGCGAAAATGAAAATAAATTTGATAACTCGTTTTAACAGATATATTTACCTAAAATACACAAAAATATATGTTGAAATACTAAAGAGCAAATTGGCTTCAACAATGTCCCCCCCCCCCCGCAAACGACTGCGAAATCTCCGGCACCTCTTCTGGATGGTCGTTTTTTATGTTGGTGAATACACCCATAATCCTTGCCTCCAGTTCGTCTTTATTGTTATAAGGAGATTTGGGGTTGCAGACTGGGGAGATTCGTTGCCAAATATAAGTAGATTTCTGATCGCAGAAATTGTTTGACATCCATGACTTTTTTATACTGCTGGTGTATACTGGTGCGGAATACTGTTGCCAGACAGAAGGTCTTCCAGCAGCCAACCTCTTGAGACAGTGCAGCACTACCTCCTCAGGGCACTTGATGTAAACCTCCGTGTTGAGTCGGAGGCCCTCAACAATAAACCAGTGTGTTCATTCTTTATGAGAACAATCAGAGAGGTTCTTCAGAGCTTTCGTACCTTCGTAATCACTATCAAACTCATCTTGTTCCAAATACCCTGTACTTTCTTCGGATTTGCACCCAAACACTCTGAAATGTTACTACTGAATCTTCCGGCGCGAATAGCAAGCAGTACAATATGCTTTTTCCAAATTTCTAAAGGAGTGAATTGCGTCATGTTGCTCCTTTTTTCCGAAGACAGTGCTCAGTTGACCCTACTATAAGGTGCAATCGACAAAAGAAAAAAATCGTGGAATTAAATATACAATATGACGTCAATTTACTCATCGCACCATGTATTAGGTCATGCCATATGTTCTGTCAGGATTTTAACTTTTTGATAAAAGAATGACATTTAAAGAGTATTTTATAATGTCTAATGGAGCTGAACATTATTTTTATGTTTAGATGCATTTAAACTGATCAAATGTTATTTCAGAGAACAATAAAATTAAATTTTGTTTGATTAAAAACCCTGCTAGCATGGAAGTACCCAAGAATCATTTGATGCACATAATGCTTTATGAGTTCAAGAAAGGAAACTCAGCAGCCGAAGCGGCTAGAAACATTCACTCGGTTTATGGAGAGGAATGTGTGAATAAAAGAACTTTCAGAAGATGGTTTTCAAAATTCAGAGGTGGCGATTTCACACTTGAAGATGAAGATCGAACCGGACGTCCAGTTGAGTTTGATGAAAAGCTTCTTGAAGCAGCTCTTGAAGAAAATCCTGCTTTATCAGTTGAGGAATTGGCAGCGGTTCTCAGTTCAAACCATACAACTGTTCATCGTCATCTTCAACAACTTGGAAAAGTTCCTAAACTTGGAAAATGGGTGCCTCGTGAATTGTCTGAAAACAACCTCAAATCCCGAGTTGACATCTATTCTTCTCTCCATTCTCGCCAACTTGTTTCACCTTTTTGGGATAGACTTGTGACTGGCTACGAAAAATGGATCTTTTATCGAAAGGTTAAGCGTCGTAGACAGTGGCTTGGTAAAGGGGAAGGACCCCAGCCACAGCCGAGAAGCGAACTTCATGGGCAAAAGATTCTTCTTTAAATCTGGTGGGATTGCCAAGGAATAATCCACTTTGAATTCTTACCACCTAATGCACCAATTAATGCTCAAATATACTGTCAGCAATTAGAGCGTTTGAACGAAGATTTGAGGAAAAAAAGACCTGCTCTAGTGAATCGAAAACGGGTGATGTTTCATCAGGACAATGCGCGACCACACACAGCAAGAATCACGTCACAAAAGACCGAAGAATTTGGTTGGGAGAAAATTCCTCATCCACCTTATTCTCCCGACCTTGCTCCTTTAGACTAAAATTTGTTTCGTAGCTTACAGAATCATTTGGAAGAAACAGCTTTTGTAACACAGGAAGAGTTTAAAACTGACATTTGTGAGTTCTTCGAATCAAAGCCAAGAGAATTTTACAGTAATGGAATTAGTAAGCTTGTTAATAGATGGAAGGAAGTCATAGATAATCAGGGAAAATACATTGTTGATTGAATCTGTAATTAAATGTAACATTTGGTCACTTGTTATTTTATTCAAAATTCGGACAGAACTTATGGGATGACCTGATATATTAAATGTTATATTTTGTGGATGTAAGTATGTTTCGATATCCTTCATTTAAACTGCGTTAATTTCCATTGGGGTTTCGATCATTTGTATCATATTCTGACAGGGTTCGCATTTACCTCCCTTTAATAGCGAAAAACTGAAAATAATAATATTAAAATTATAAGTGAGAAGAAAATGGGTCCAATCAATATCTGAAAAAAAGAAAATTCAATGAAAGTATTCTAAACCGGAAGAAGAAATAGTCGTCTTGAGTGAAGATACGCAACAGCAAGACGTTGTCAGTATAAATGAATATATTCTAAAAGATATTTTAAAAAGTAATTTTAATTGGAGTAAATAAAATTGGTTCGTAAACATTGGAATGCTTTCGAAATGTTGAATTGAGACATCTGTTCTCGACATATATACACGGTGGGGTAATGGGTAGTGGCTCGGATTGAGGAACCGGAGAGTTGAGTTCGAATTCCAGTCGAATCCATTACATTCATTTACATGCTAATAACCTTGTGAACATTATGAATGCTCTTCTCTCCTCAGCTATGGGCAAATAGCAGACTGGGTTCTTTAACCTTGGATGGCAACTGGTCTAGGATAGGAGAAGGAAAACTCTGAATTCAAAAGCTGCGTAAGCTCGTTTGGGAACCTCTGGCACGTAGTGCACCAGGTCTCTGTATCTGAACCTTCAAACCTTCACTATTATAATCAAATCTTTGTTCTGGTGTCGGTCTTTCCGTTCCTAGGAACTGATTTGATTGACGCTCACACGTTGAATTCGACTAGAGATTCTAGCAAATATATATATTTTTGGATATAGATAGATAAAAAAAAATTATGTTATATAATTTAAATAGATAATTAACTTTATTTTTAATCTTGTGGAAGCAAGAATTGCAATCACTTAACTTTTTTCCATTAATTGTCTTACGTAGTGATCCTTAATGAGGCGCACTTGTTTCTTATTTTAATAAGTTTTGGTTGGGTTAATCAGACGAAAAGAAGGATTATTGGGGAATTCATCTTTATTGTTCTTTAAGTTATAAACCCTTGCTTAAAGCTCAATATGTGGATCCTTTTAATTATAACTAGTTTAGCTGTGATATTTTTTGCCTACCTCGTATGTACTTTCAATGTACGAGTTTGGTGATTTTTGGTAAGTTTTAGATACATTTCCAATAACCTTGCTTTTCTCCTCTTTCATCTCCTTCTCCATCTCCTCTTCTTTGCCTTCCATCACAGTTCACGTTGTGCGTTTGTCTAATTATTTTTTAATAAGAATCGTTTATTCATTTTTTAAAAAATAAAGCGTTAGGACATGAATTGATCAAAATCCCCTGAAGATAATGACAATTTGAAATCACGCGAGAGGAATCGGTTAATTTTCTAATTTTATATTACTTACAATCTTTACATATTAAATTATTATTTTTTATACGTGCATTGATCACTTTTTAATACTAATGTTTCTTGATCTAATTCAAATCTGGCTATTAAATTTATTGTTATTATTATTATTATTATTGTTATTATCATTATTATTATTATTATTATTATTATTATTATTATTATTATTAGTAGTAGTAGTAGTAGTAGTAGTAGTAGTAGTAGTAGTAGTAGTAGTAGTAGTAGTAGTAGTAGTAGTAGTAGTAATATTATTATTATGATATTCTTTAATATTTTGTGAAGTGTGACGCTGGAAGGCGCATATGCTGTCTTGGAATGTTAGACATAGAACAATGTTTATTACACCTTATTTAGGTGTCTGTCTTTTGATCGTTTTATTCTTGGTTTATATTGCAATTTACACTTTTATTCTATTGTTTTTTCTATGGGTTTGTTTTGTTACCTCGCGTTTTTTCTTTTAATTAATTTTTTTCACACATATATATATATATATATATATATATATATATATATATATATATATATATATATATATATATATATATATATATATATAAAGAAAGAAAGAACAGTAAGATATATAATCCGGTGTTCTTATAGATATTTTTATTTTTTAAACAATGTAAATTTACAGAGCATTAATATTATAAATTAACTGATTTAAAATATGTTTTTTCGCTACACAGGAAAACACACACACGCGCGTACACACTCATATATATATATATATATATATATATATATATATATATATATATATATATGAGTGTGCGCGCGTGTTTGTCTGTTTTTCTGTGTCAGTGTGTGTGTTTGTGGGTATATCAGTGTTTTCATCATCGTAGGATAATTTTTATCTAGTTATTCACCCAATATTCACATGTGCGCAATTTGTCTCATTCTAATTAAAAACAGCAGTGAAATATCTTGTTGTAAGTAAACAGTGAAATTACTTTCCGTAAAGCACACTAGCTGATTATTACATTTTTTCTACATATATTCTTACTTTTCCTCGATATTATGGGTCTTTGCATACAGTCTGCACTGTTTATTTAAACAGTGCAGAAAATGAGATAAAAACGTCTATTTTGACAAGTTATGAGCTTTGGAGATCGGCTATCATGACTCTTACTATTGAAAGCTATAATAATATGATTTGATGAATTAGAAAACATTTTTGTTTTCATCCATCTGTTCACTATTTTTTCCGATATTTTTCGCCGTTTTCTTACTACTTAGTAATATTATGAGTATTTCTCTCGGATCGCATATTCTTCTTCTTCTTCTTCTTCTTCTTCTTCTTCTTCTTCTTCTTCTTCTTCTTCTTCCCCTCTTGCTTTCAGTATGTCCTGTGTGTATCGAATTTTTCCAACCCTCTTTCCTCATTATGTACCATAGAAATTTCGACTGTATCGTTCTGATGCTACTTATAAGTGATATGTTTCTATTTCCCGTCGCTGCTAACATATATAGATGCTCCTTGGTATTCTCAGCATCTACATTTCTGTTGCTTCTAGTGTCTTCTTCGAGGACGAGATTATACAGCATTCAATGCCATATAACAGGACTGATTACATGACATTTCCTCTCTTTCTTCGTTGTGTTTAATGATTTTCTTTTTCATTTTTTTAATAATTTGCTTTGCGTTAAAGAACGTATGAATCCTTATCCCAACGTGCATTCTTATTTCGGTGACGCTTCTTCCGTCTCCTCTTAAAAAATATCCAATATATTTCAATTTCTGTACTGGCTTGATTTAGGTGACTCCAATATGTAATTCGCATGTTGGACTGTCCCTTTTGCTTACGAGCATACATAATTTCACAATTGATCTTCTATCGCTTACTCTGGTTAAAGAGTTTTTTCAGTCACATTTATCATTCGTGAAAATTAATTAACGATGTGTAAGTATTGTTAATTTAATATATAAATCAGAAGTAATAGTAATCTTAACTTACTATTTTAAACATAGTTCATTTGCATTCATCATTCAAAGAAAATGCTACTGACTTTTGGACACTAAGCGTCATTCTTGACTTTACTCTTTACACAAATGTACTTTATATTTTATCTAAAATATATTCTTCAAAGAGATAACATTTATTTTAAATTTGTTAAATTTTTCATGTCAAAGCTCAAATGCTACTGACCTTTGGACACTAAGCTTCATGTGCTTGGCTTTACTCTTTACAAAAATGTACTTTATATTTTTATCTAAAATGTATCCTTCAAAGAGATAACATTTATTTTAAATTTGTTAAATTTTTCATGTCAAAGCCGAATATTTGCTTACAAGATTCAAGTAATAATTACAATTTTTATAATTTCCCTGAGGCTCACTAAATTGCTGGAGGATACAAGTTAAACAAATAATACATTAATCATAATGATATTTTAAATCTTATACGGAATAATATTTATAGACCAACCAATGGATATCTTCTTTATTGCGCCTTTTCGGTCTAACATTTTTCCACTGATATTAATTGCAAAGATAATATCGAGTCAATTGCTATGTCATTTGCTAATAGATTTGGTTAACTGTGTCGTGCTAGACATTTTTTCTCACTCGAATTTGTCTTTATACCTTTAGAATTCTACCATTCCTCGGATCACTTAATCCTGTTGACACATCTGGTCTTGTGCTTCTGTTATGCATGTAGAAGTTCTTACGACAATCAAAAAAGGAATCTGAAATATTGTCGGTTCTGACGTATCATCTCGTCTTCAGTCAGATTTCACTGCCGTGAGGTAGCTTTTTCTATAAATGGCAACTCTTCTTCTCAGCTTTCCTCTTTGGTAGCTGAATTTCAGGAACTTAAGTGCAGTGCTAGATTCACAGCTAGGGCATGATTTTACTGTTGAAATTTTAAAGGAGTAACCGTAAGTTATTCGAATAATTTCTTCTCTCACATGTGGAACTCTCTTTCAGCATTTTACATTACTGTCAACCACGATCTTTAAAAAGTTTAAATGCAATCTCTATCATCTTCTACCATATTGAATGCTTTTCTTTTCATTGTCCTCTCTGCTTAGAAACAACTTTTTTTTCAGTTTTCTTCACTCTCGGTAACTTCTTGAATCTTAGTGGCTTTATCGCATTGTTTAGGGTGAAATGATTAAAACGTCCGGGTCAGTTTGACCGAATGCATGTCTAATATAACTTCATGACTAAGAGAATTTAGTGTAAGTATTTGCCGTCGGATATGGGTACCAAACTAACATAAACTACGTTGATATTTAATTACGGTAGTCAGCTGGACAGGCAACGGGCAGCAACATCATTTTACAAAGAAATCATGGAAGTTAACAGATTATGTAAAATGGAATCTGTCGTTAGCTATGATCCTCTATACCTTGGAGGGACATGACATTTTAAATTCAAAGGCAGGAAGTAAACTTTGAAAATTATCCCAACACATTCGCGTTACTCCATTTCATCAAATTTTGTACTTGATCAAACCTGAAACTATCCTTCATTCATTCTCTCATTCTACACCCTACACACACACACACACACACACACACACACACACACACACACACACACACACACACACACACACACACGGAAAGAGAGAGGATGAGGGAGCGTTGATGAGATCACACAGATGCATGCATGCAAATATTTATTCTCAAACTTTCTACCCGACAGTTAACAGGAATGGCCTCGAAACTCTCCGTTACTTCCAGATGTCTTCCAGGTGTAACTGTCTCCGGTCTGTTTCCTTTGGCTTTCTGCGCACGCGTGATAGAAATAAGATCCTCCTTCTCTAAATATCACCTAACGTGTTCTCTTCTCTCTCTCTATCTCTCTCAACACACACACACACACACACACACACACACACACACACACATATATATATATATATAAATATATATATATATATATATATATATATATATATATATATATATATATATATATATATATATATATATTTATATATATATATATATATAATATGCATTCACGCCTGCCGAAATGCATACATATCTCTATGCTTAAATGTACAGATTTATTTTCTTTACAATTTATATGAATCTCCGATTACGCTTGGAGGTCACAAACCGATTAACTTCGCATTTCACATTGGCAAATGTTACTTCCGGAAATTTCTACATATGATAAATGTAATGTTAATTTATTTTCCAAATATTCCTGATAGATAAAACAGCAGGAGTGAGTATTTACGTACTGTGTCACCAAACATACTTGATTTATACGTTTCTTCCAATCTGTAAGTAAGAACATCTGTTTACTATGTCACAGTGTAATTTCGTCAATCCATAGATCAAGGGAGCGTAACTGCTTCATTCATTAGCATTATTTTGTATGTGAAATGTTCAGTCAGCTGTGAATAAGTATCCAATCCTAGTTGGTTAACAATGTCCTGGAAAAAACTTAAATCCACTAGATTTGAAATCCCAGTGAATAAAATGGACAAGTTTTCATTAAGTCAAATCATCTGTACGCTACATGTTATAGTCGTCGAAATAGGCACGGAAGTGTAGGGTAATTACAAACGATAGGAAATGTAAGTCAATGAAAGCTGCCTTCAAGAAATTAAGTAGCAGTTATGAAAATGTCCCTGGAAACAAAGTAAACTATGATAATCCTTGAGTAATATTTAATCTGCTCTAAAGCAGTAAATGATATATAATGTCCTCATAGATGACAAAACAATTATAAGAATATGTAAGCAGTGCAATTTTTCTTTTTGACAAATAGTAATTGCAAGAAATATGAATTTTTTAATCAGAAAGAAACATCTGACATGTCTGGGACATTTACTGAGGATAAAGGGCCTGGAGATTTTAACACTCACATGAGATACTGAAGACAAAAATAGCAGGAAAACAGAAAAATCTTCGTGAGATTTTTCATGCACCGAATGGGAAAAAAAGACAGAGAAGATTGGTAATAATTTAAATGCTACTTAGTGCAGCAGAAGGCGGAAACGTGTAGAGATTTGTAATTTCCTACCACCTGAAAGGACATGCAACAATCTATTACTATTTTACACTCAATACAGGGCTCAAGAGCCACCCAATTTAGATAGGTTTTCAACGTGAGGAGGATATAATTGTAGCAATCTCGAAGAATCGTTTCGTGATCCTGTATCGCAAAGAAGGATATGGGTATATTTCGTGCCTGTATACGTGGCATAAAATACAATAATTCTAGCTGAAAACTTGTGTTCATAATTTCTTTGTAACAGCTTCCTCATATCTTGGTGAATATTAATTTCTTAATATCATATTATGTTCTTCTGGGTGTTATGATAAACTACATCCGACAGCATGGCCTCTGTTCGGGAGATTGGAGATTCAGGGAAACGTGAAACAACCGTTTAATTGTTGTTTCCAAGTCTACCCTGAACCTGGGTAGTAGCCCCTGTTAGAGTCCCAGCTGTGTTCAAATCGTGAACCACCAAATAAAAACCTATGAAAGTATAAAAATAAACTTGACCAGCAATATATTTTTATAATAAAAAGGACCAACAATATATGAAGTGAAATGACCAACAATACGTCTTTAAAGCAAAATAACCAACTGCATTTTCTCTGGAGCTGAAAGTATGCAGTTGTATTCAAAATATATTTACTTGAAGCCATGAACTTGATTTTATATTATTTAGATTACAGTATTAAATAACCAAAAGATATGTAGATATGCCTGTAAACAAAACCGACCAACCAACATTGTTCACGTTATTTTTTGTTCATTCTGATTTTTTCGTAATTTGCTTTGTTCTAAATCTGTCTCCTTTCTGTTCTGCGATGCCTCAGGTTTTTTTCTGTTTGTTCTACCTTGTCGAAGAACTTTCTTTAACGGTAAAAATCAAATATTAGTCGTTTCTTACTGTTGCTGAATATATCGTTTCGTATATTTTATGATTTATTAGATTTACAAAAATATTTCTATATTAACTTGTCAAGAATCCTTCCTCCCGTTCTACGTTGACTTGAAATTATATTCTTTCTGTTCGGCGTTGTCGAAGATCACTCCTTGCTTACTACGAGAAATCCATCTACCTGTATTGCCTATTCAATAATCGGGAATTCTGTTATATGTTGTCAGGAATCGTTTGTTTTCGATGAGCCTGATCAGCACCAAGATGGCTGCGAATACCAAATGCGGTAAGCTTGATTTTTGCGGTTGCATGAAGGATAATGGATGGGAATTGTTAATCGGAGAACAGAATTCTAATTTAAGCTGGGTTCGTTACTATCACTTGTGTTATTATCACGTGCGCAAATACCCAAGGGAAATGTATAAATCTGTGGCGACCTTTTACCACATTTAATTTGTTTAGGAACCCAAACTGATGTAAAAAGAAAGGGACAAGGCAACGGTATCAATATATATGAAAATTGTATTCAACAAAACATGCATAAAGAATGTATACGAAAAAGCATGCAAAGAGTAAGACGAGAGTTGTCTCTCTTTGACTATCAAAGTCTGTCAAAGTTCTCTGAAAGAAAATGAAAGAGTTAAATGATTTTAAACAGTTCTGCCGTGCAAAAGGAACATTATGTAAGTGTGATAGAATATGCAGTTTGAGAGTTGAGTGAGAAGACGGGTGCATGGCTTCAACTGTCGTAGATATCTGTGGCAGTTGAATCTCACTATTGTGGCTCCTCTTTTCTTATGCTTATATAGGTGATTATTGGCTCAGGATTGCTGCGCGGGAAGAATCATTTTCCACATGCAGGGAATCTGATTGCTCGATACTGACCAATCAGTGCATGAGCTCTGGGTAGACTTCTGGGGGCCGTTTATCCCAAAAGTGCACAAGATCTACGATATGAAATATAGCGATTTTAATATTGTTGCTTCAGATAGCAGAGTTGCTTCCTGACCAATGAAAGAATGCTGTTGGATATTTGAATTTGTAAAGGTGTATATGTGTGTGTAATGATGATCGCCTTAAAACCACGATTTTTCCCACTAGCTGGTTTAATAGTAAGATTTGTTTCACTAAATCATTATTATCACAGAAAAATTCTTACAACTAAAACAAAATATTAGCTGGCTTTGATTGGTTTGGTTTATTTTGTTTTACGGCATATCAACCTCAATGGGTTATTTAATGCCGACAACATTTTTAGGATGGATTCATATGAACTTAATATGTATTCTTTAGTTTTTATTGGCTTGGTTTATTTTGTTTTATGGCATGTTAACCCCAATGGGCCACTTAATTCCGACAAAACATTTTATTGCTGGTAATATTTTGCTTTATCAATAATCTGTTTCTGTCAATATTTTACCTTCAAAATTGTATTGCTTGTAAATTTTTTCTTCAAAAAAGCATTGCTGGTAACAATTCTTTCAAAAAAACATTGCTGGTAATAGTTAACTATTTGCCCATAGCGGGGACCCCAACAGGTGCCACCACCCTGGGTCAGAGTGGACCCGGGAACAGCAGCAATCAAGAGGTGACTCCACGCTACTGAAAACCTCCCGATCAGTGGCCCCGCTGCCGGACGCAGTTCATCGTCTTACACAGGACGCGGATGTAGTATAACGTCTTACTCAGGACGAAGCTGGCTTTGAATAACATGCAAAGTGTTGATAAGCAGTAGGAAGCGAATCAATGTTTTCGATGATTCTTCCTCTTCCTCTCTATTGCTAAAACCGATTCATGCTTCATAATGTTTCCCAATATCTGTTCTGTTCACTGTCTTCGCGAGAATTCTACATTTTCCTGTATCGTATCCTAAATTGATATTTCTGATTTGTGTTTTCGAAGATCTTTCTTCACTTACTACATAGTGCCAAATTTTTCCTTCTGCGTTCTCAACAATATTTCTATATGATGTTGTCTTCTTATCAAATTTTTAGACTCTTTTCTCATATTCAATTTTAATGGTTTTCTTTCTGATTTCGGTCATTCAGTTTCTTTCACTGTTCAATTTCCTGTTCAGAATCTTTATTTCTCAACTGAAATTGCAAGGGATTTCAATGTCTTCTACGTTTGCGAGATTCTGTAATATTATTTTAGTATTGAAAATAATTAAAGCTATACTTCGTTGTCTGCCATTCGTCATTCTGCTTTACTTTTCACTGACGAATTTTGAAGACCACTTAGAGCACCCACTTAAAAACGACCATAGGAATTAACGGCTTAACGATGTGTTAACAACACGTATAAAAAAATGATGAGCATTATGGTGCAATGTTTATCGTCTCGGAATTAGAAGTCGGAGAGTAGAGTTCGAATTCCAACCAGGTTCTCTTTTCTTATGGGTTGAACAGCGTGTGAGAGTGCGTTCTATAACATTGGTTGATAACTAGACTACAGTAGCAAGAAATAGTATCCTACTGCTGGAAAATATTCTGCCGAGTCAAATATGACTTGAAAGAATCAAAATCATCTAAGCGTGTATCAGGCATTTAACTGTCTGAAATCAAATAAATAACAATGATTTTATGCAAGCAAATCGTAAAAATTAAGGAAAATGTAATTATAAGAATATGTATTTAGCTCTCAGAAAACATAAATGAAAACAGAAACATTTTAATAGTTACATCTTTGGTTGGATCTAAGCGTATCTGTCAAAAAACTTTGTTATTTCATTTTCTGATTATTCGTAATTCTTGTATATAAGGATTGAATAAACTCTTTGTAATTTCTAAAACGATAATATACCATTAAATATTCTCCTACTTCATCGTTAATAATTGAGCTTTTCTCAACATGTTGCACTAACAATCAAAAAATAATGCCGGCCATTATTTAAATAAGTAAGCATGTACAAATGAAAAGACAACTGACATTCTTTTTTCACTGATGCAGACTTTAAACACATGAGAATGTTATCGCTTTCTCTGTCTTTTCTTCATTTATTTATTTATTTTCTCCATTAAATCAAACAAGTGATCAACACAGAATAGTCCATTATTAATAAGATATTTCCAAGGTTTAACGCATGTGCTAAGGGACGAAGGAACAGGCAAAATTGTTTTAATAATTCCATGCGCATTTAAAGATTTATTTTCTAAAATATCTTGGATATAACCTTGACCAAATCAATATCTTTTATGTTAATTTTCTCTATAAAATGGTTTAAACATAAAGTAATAAAAATGAATAAAGTTATGATCATCATTAGTTTTCTATAACAGTTTCAAAACAGCTCATCATACCTGTGCGGATATGAAGTCCTTTTTCGTTTCTTTTTTTAATATTTTGCTGTTTTGAAATCGTTACTGATTTAAAAAGCAATTTGTTTTGAATCGCAAATGTTTTCCCCTTCTTAAAAGAAGTCCCCGTGTGTTGAAAAACATTACATCAATAAGCGCAGTTGATGTGTTTTTGCGTAATGAACAAATCAACAAACTGCCGACGGGGAATCGCTGAGAAATTTGAAAGAAGGGAAAGCGCTTTTACGGTGAATCGATTCCGGTAAAAAAATGTCTTGTTGCGCCAAATTTGGATTTTTACAGATTTTTGTTGCTCCAATCAAATTATATTCTGCATGCATTCGCAGATTTCAATCAAACATCTGTATTTTTAAGTTATTTTTATCAGAATTTCATTTGCATTCTTCCACATCATTAACAGTAATACAGTTTAGAGATGATATTGAATATTCTAACGCTGACGTGTTTAAAACTATTGATTCATAAAATATACCCCATTACGTTTAGTCTTCTCTAAGTCCTGAATGGCTGTGTCGGGAGCAAATGTTTTCGATATCAGTTACGCTTTTCTAATTTCATTCGAAAACAACATCGATTTTGTTCGAAGTTAATGTTCATTGCGAAAAAAGTAACTAAACACATCGTGATTGATATGAATGTCTACTTTCAAGACAATATGAAATGGCCTTTATCTGTTGTCTTCCCTTTTCCAACATTTAAAATAAAATAATCTTCTTAAAAAATAATCTACGATATTATAAAAGAGATAGAAGCCTCCCTCAAAAAAGAAAATAAATTATAACAACCAACAATATTTTAATAATTCCGAGAAAACTTCAATTATTACAAGTAAGATGATCGTTAAGCAAAACTAATCATTATTCCCCAACAAAATTTTATTTGTGCAAAGCCATTGATGAACACGTCAGAGTTCAATTACTACCCAAATTTTGACCGTGACACTAAATATCAGATTTTATTTTGAAGACTTTCTTGTTTGTGCCGGAGCATAGATATTGTATCGACCATATACAACATTTACGCTTCTGTTTGGGAGATGATGATGATGATGATGATGATAATAATAATAATAATAATAATAATAATAATAATAATGATAATAATAATAATGATGATGATGATGATGATAATAATAATAATAATAATAATAATAATAATAATAATAATAATAATAATAATGATAAATACTAAAATAATCTGTTAGCCCAAAATGCAGATTCTGTGATAAATATCCAGAAACCAATGATCATCTTGTATCAGGTTGCACGATATTGGCACCCACTGAATATAAAACCCGGCATGATAGAGTGGGCCAAAATCTGCACTGGAAAATTTGCAACTCCTACGGGAAGGAAACTGAAAGAAACTGGTACGAACACCACCCTGACCCGGTTACGGAGATAGGACCTGTTACAATTCTATGGGACTACACAATACACACTGACAGAACAATCAAAGCCAACCGCCCAGACATTATTATTAAAGACCACAAACAAAATAAGTGCTACCTTATTGATATGGCAGTCCCTGCAGACTGCAATGTATCTTTGAAGATATTCAAAAAGCTGTCAAAATACAAGGACCTTGAAATAGAAATATCAAAAATGTGGCACATGGGAACATCAACAACCCCTGTTGTAGTTGAAGCCTTAGGGTTGGTTGGAAAAGATTCCAGTAGGCTGATTGAAGGGATCCCTGGAAGTCCATGCCTCAAAGAGATACAAAACATTGTTCTGACAAGTACAGCCCACACTTTACGAAGGGCTTTATCTAAGTAATTTTTTTTTTGCAGTGGAAATGTGTCATGATGCTATTTCTAACCTTAGGTCCCTGGGAAGGACCCGGAAAGAAATGTGCAAACGACAGATATCGAAGAAAATAAAAATAATAACAATAATAAAGAGAAAGAAACCTGAAACTGAAGGTCATAGTCTTGCTGTACAACACCAATGCATGTTAACTAGAAATTACCAAAGCGGACATACTTAAAAATTGTGTTAGTCGAAAATGCAGATTTTGTGATAAATATCCAGAAAAAATTTAAAACATGTCACAACAGGGGCTAATATCTACACTGGAAAACCAGCATCGTTTACAGAAAGGCAACTGCAAGAAATTGGTATGAACACCACCCTGAGCCGGTTATGGAGTTAGGACCTGTTGCAATTTTATGGGAATACATTTATGGGAATACACAGAACCATCAAAACTAATCGTCCTGACATTGGGATTAGAGTCCGCAAAGAAAATATGTGCCTCCTTATTGATATGGCAGTTCCTGCAGAGTGTATTGTATCTTTGAAATACTATCAAAATACACGGACCTTGAAATCGAAATCTCAAAAACGTAGCGCATGAGGACATTAACGATTTCAATTGTAGTTGATGCCCTCAGATTGATTGGAAAAGTTTCCATTAGACTACTTGAAGGAATCCCTGGTAGCCCATGCCTTAAAGAAATAAGAAAAGATTTACTCATAAGCAGTGACCACATCTTACAAAGGGCTTTATCTATGTAAAATATGTGCGTTTTTTTTTTCTTTTTCAAATCTGCTCAGTGGAAAATGTCATGATGCCGTTTCAGACCTTAGGTCTCTAGAAGGGACCCAGAAAGAAATGAGTATACACCAGAAGCCTAAGGAAAAACAAAAATGAATAATTTCAGTTTATTTTCTTTTAATTCAGAGAACGTTTACTGTGTAAAATAACTTAGCGACAAATCATAAAATATGACAAAGCAAATAAATGCAACGCTGAGAGCTCAGTTTTTTTTTTAGCTCATATCTTAAATAAGTTACATTTACAAAGAAAGACATTACGAAAAATCTAATTATTCGAATCAATAAAACATTGCATTTATTTCTAGTTTGCTGTTTCACCCTCGACATGATTTATACGAATCTAACAATTTTATTACATTCTATTAACATTTATTTTCTGTAGAAATAATACGGAAACAGAAAAAAAATATTATTTTGGTTAATGAGCACAGAGAATCGTTATGAAAACCAGTTAGTCATGTATATAAATGTGATGCAATATTATAATGTTCTCTGACCGACTAAGTCATTTGGTTTGATTTGGGGAAATGAGTTAGATGTAAATTTTAACAGATTATTACGTAGTTAATCTCATAATATACTTTTTATTTCATAGACATGCTAACAATGCACAAGCAAACAGTGGACTTCTGCCAGGCATTATTTGTAAATATACAAATCCAATGTCCGAGTTGTTAGAATCATTACTTTCTGACCATGAGACCCGATTTCGAATCTCAACATAGTTGTTTTTCACGAAGGTGAGTTCGTGATGCTATCTGTCTGGAGGAGGCGATCCTAGCGTGCAGCTCATTTAGAAAGTGCCTGAAAACCATACCACGCCTTGTGAGTGACATTGGATGGACGGAAACGTTGATGGTTGTGATAGCACGAAGTCACAAGTCTTTGTGACCGAGGTTTTGAGCGCACGGGCATTTTAGAGACTACTGAGATAGCTAGATAACGAGAGTACTTACCGAAAATATAACTAAGGCCTTCTCAGCGTAGTTGTCGTATAAATCACGGGTTGGCTTGGTGGTTGTTAAACAAACACAAAAGTGCATGAGTAAACGGGGTTTATCTAGCTGCACTAGTAACTGACATCCTCGGATACGAGTGGCTGCTCTATTTAGATTTAGATAAATCCAATATAGTCTTTAATATATATTCCACTTTAAATGACTTCAGATGTAATTTAAGTTTCCTGTCCCCCTTCTTCAGGTTGAATTTTCCTAGAGGCGCTTATATTTATTTTAGATTTATATTTAGATAAATACAAAATAGTCTTTAAAATATATTCCACTCTAAATGACTTCAGATGTGTTTTCTATCCCCATTCTTCAAGTCAAATTTATGCTATTTCCTAGAAGCCACAATATGTTTACAGTGCCCAGCATTTAAAATATTACTTTAAAAAGCAGGCCATGTGTAGTAGAAAGAAGGATACAAATGGAATTCTCCTCATCACATTTACTTTGTGCTATGCTAAATCGGGCTTATCGAGGTCGCCTCGTTTTCGTAGAAGCAATGGTCTTAGATTAGCTGATTTGAAAATTAACGTTGTGTTCTGTTACATGTACATGCTTCAAAGCGAGCGACTGTTATTACTTATGTCTAACTATCCTATACTCCCAGGTTGTGTACCTATGTGTTGCGGGCGAATACACATTAGAAGGTGACGTTCTTCAAATCTATTTCATGCACGCAAACAGCAATCATTTGCAAGAAGGTAGAATTGCTATCATCACTAAGTACTACAAAACACCATTCGGTCATCCATTTTAAACTATTAACAGGAAAATGGAGATGTACACACCGGTGTTTTGTTATACGTGAAAATCTGGCTCCAATCGCGCGTGTTCCTGGTCCTGCTGCAAATGTAATGAATAAAAGGAACACGTGTTTTCGCTGGAGTCTTTCAATTATTGTATCATATGACACCAGCTGCAAGTCAGACATAGAGTGTGCACAGGTAAGAATTTTATATCTGTGTGTGTCTGTTACTCTGTGTGTATGTATGTGCGTGTGTATGATTGCGTGTGTGTTTGATCGATGCTCCATTTTTATGAGTAATTTATAACGAAATACAGTTACGCAGCCTGAATCAAATTTCAACTTTCTCGCTCCCTTTTCAAAAGACTGAGACCCTGAATATGATAGATCTTAATCCCAAAGAAGGAATGAAAAGCACATCGTGCTCATGTCTCTAGCTTCCAAACAGAACGAGTTGTTGCCAGTGGTATATGAATTAAAGTGGCACAAACCGTCATACGCAATGTAAGGCACAACAGGTTCACGTCGTCCCTGATGCTACCAGGCGATGTGATGCGCGATGTCCATTACAGACGCCCCATTTATTCTTCATCTGAATTTTTTTCTTATATCGATACGCTATACACAGTGATCTAGATATGATTGGAGGTTGTAACCGCAAGAGATCTTCTGTCCCTACCGCAAGTCTCGCATGATTCAGCGACGGATGGCCAATTAAGTTTACTATCATGACACGAGTAACTACAAAGAATTCATAACGGACTTAATTTAAATAGCTTGGACTACTACCTTCGTGTATCAGCGAAAGGCTGGCGAACGTCCAGCTTCGAATCGCCAAGCGATCAATGAATGCCAACATTTTGGAATTGACAGCCAACAAGAACGAGTAACACCTGTATTGGGTTCTGCACTTGCTTGTACGTTCGGATCATGTCGGTCTTTGAAATTTAATGCTTTCTATATATATATATATATATATATATATATATATATATATATATATATATATATATATATACATATATATATAGTGAGAGAGAGAGAGAAAGAGAGAGAGAGGGGGACAGACAGACTGACAGACACCTGGTGCACCACGTGCTACAAATTTACCAAACGACCCTCTGCAGGTTTTGAATTCATAGTTGTCTTTCTCCTAGACCAGTTGCCATCCAAGGCTATTGAGCCCAGTCTGTCCTGCTATTTACTCATAGATATAAGGGATTCGATGGAGTTTGAACTCGGGTCCTCATAAACTGTGGTTGGTTCTGCACAAAGCTTTCGCCACTATAATCAAATCATATGTGCATGTGTCTTGCTGTCGGTTCCTAGGAACTGGGTTGTTTGACACTCATACGTTGAATACGACGGGAGAGTTCAGCATATTACATATATGGGAGATATTGGGATGTATAAAATACCAGGGTTGGTGATTTTGTACGTAGAGTTTTGAACTTCATAGGACTTATAGGAGAAGGAAGCTCCGATGAAATACCCGCAGCTTGACAGCATCTGGTACATGCTGTTCTTGTTTAGAGTGTAACTGACCGAATGCAACGTGCTTTCTCCCCTGTAATTATTTAATGCAAAATCAACGCTTTATATTGTAACTTTTGCGATGGTCATCCTCGATAACAAAGCAACAATCAATATTATATATACGAGGGTCCTTCAATGAATAAGGTGAATTTTTCGTTATAAGGACTTCTAATACAGATAGAAGATTACTTGTTTTTCTTTTTCAACGTAGTCTCCCAGCACTGTCACACACTTTTCCCATCTGTGCACAAGCTTCCGTATTCCCCCTGCGTAAAAAATCTTTGGACTGATGTATCAGCCAGTCGCTCACAACACTTTTGACTTCATCGTCACTTTTAAACTTCGTGCATCTCGTGAACGCTTTCAAGGGACCAAACAGGTGAATGTCTGAAGGGGCAAGGTCTGGGCTGTAAGGGGGATGAGAGAGCAGTTCCCAGCCCAGCTTGTTGATGGTCTGCACCGTTTGGGCCGCTGTGTCAGGCCTTGCGTTGTCATGATGCAAGATGACTCCCTCTGACTGATGACCCCTGCGTTTGTCCCAACAGATAAGCTCAAAGTCCTTGCAATGTCATCCACTGTCACTCTTCTGTCAGACTGAATGAGGTCATTGACTGATTCAATCACCTCAGGAGACCTTACTTCTGTAGGCCTCCCAGGCCTGTCTTCATCCTCAACACTGCTCCGTCCTTCTTTAAACAAGTAGAATTTTTTTGGCTGAAACATGTGGCACCATACACAGTTGACATTCTCCTATGAATTTCAACTGGTTTGCACCCTTCAGCAACCAAAAGCTTGATAACCGACCGCTGTTCAATCCTGGAGCATGCTCCTTGGTCGGCCATCTTTGTTAATCGCCAAAACTCTCAAAGTTTTTTAATCTGCAAAAGAAATTAAATCCATGTGAAAAAGAAGTAAAACAAAAAACAAAAATCAAAAAAGAGTAAGCTTCTATCTGTATTAGAAGTCCTTATTCCGAAAAATTCAGCTTATTCGTTGAATGACCGTCGTACCTATCATTTACATGTGTATTTTGAGGGAAAAGTAATTCCATTTAGAATATTTAAGAGAATAATTCTAATACAATTCTATGCGTCCACCGCAAGGAAAGTTGGTACCCTGTGCCGGGCCAGGAAATTTTTCTCGCCGGAGTCTATCCTTCAAATCTACAAATAAACCATTCGCCCTTGCATTGAGTAATGCTGCCATATATGGTATGGTGCTCCTTCTGTTTGTCTCAAGGTTCTTCATAAGATCCAGAGACGGATATGCAATGTAATTATCCCTTATCTGGCATTTCGTCTGCAGTCGCTCTCTCACAGACGTGCCGTCGCCTCCCTCTGTCTTTTTTACAAATACTTTCATGGTAACTGCTCAGAGAAGCTGCTTCCGCTGGTTCCCAAACTTCATGGATTTAAGCGTTCTACTAGGCTGGCAACTCGCTCACACCCTTTCACTGTCGAACCTGTTATATGTAGCCGTCTCTTCTACTTCAATAGCTTCATGAATCGCATCTCTCGCCTGTGGAATTCTCTCCACTTTTCTTGTTTCGCTGATAGCTATAATCTCCAACTATTCAAATGTAATGTTAATCGACGTCTCCTGATGCCCTGATCTATCCCCTATCCTTCTCTTCATCCTTTCCGTTATCACTCCTATTTGGTCTCACTCCAATTATCTATAACCCCCTTGTGTACTAGTGGGCTTCACGCCTTGTTTGGTGTGAAACGCTTAAAAAAATGTAAAAACATTGTTCAGGTGAATGTAGCTAAATCTTTAGTCATCCACCATCTAACCTGAAGCAAATATTTAAGGATTAAAAGCATTTTTTTATTATTCCTTACACTTATTTAAATCGAAAGGTGAATCTGACATCCACCTGTAAACTACGAGCGTAGGCAAAATGACCACTTGCATAATAGATTATCCTTCTTGGTATTATAAATTAGAATTTATCAAAATATGTCAAAGATTTCTTACTGCACATAAATGCGGCATTCAGCAAAATAAAATTCTTAAAAACGGTCTATAGATTTATTTTTTAGACATAGATATCTTTTAGAAGAGAGTAGCCATTATGCTCTTATAAATGACAGATTTCGGTGCCGATAATATATTGACATTTATATATATATATATATATATATATTATATATATATATATATATATATATATAATTCTCAAAATGTGTCTGTATATATGTGTCTGTGTGTGATCGGATGTTGTTTATGCGTTTTCACAGTATACATCCGATTTCGATGATATTTTTTTTGTTTAAGAGTTAATTATTCAGTGCCGGTTTTGAGTCCAAATTTGCTGGAAAAAATTACAACTTTGAAGTGAAAATTCGATTTTCTTACACTTTGCGTAAAAATAAATGGCAAAATTTAATGTTAGTAAAAAAAGCGTACCATCAATTTAGAGATTTGAAGTCTAACGCAAAAGATTATTAGAATTATAAAAACAATTGTATTATAATAAAAAATTATTGTATATAATGAGGGTCCATAAAAAGGTTTCTTCTTTGCAAAATTGAGAGCGCAAAAACGACCCTTTTCAGGCCCCACCCCCGCATCAAATTTGGGGAGGTGCCTCAGTTGCATCCAATTTTTGTTACTAATATTGATTTTCGGGTGGGCTGATTTTAAACTTAAACTGCTTTATCAGAGCGGCAAAAATTCCCTGTAGTGAAACACCCGACCGAAGACGGGTTATACTACTAGTATATATATATATATATATATATATATATATATATATATACTCCCTTCTTCCTTCTTTTAATGCTAGATACCTAAATCGATTAACCGCAGGCTTTCCGACAATTCTTCCGATGAATCTATATTTAACAAAGCCAAGAAAGACTACGAAACAGCCCTAAAAGATAGCGGATTCCCAGCAACACTCACATACTCACCACAGAACACAAAAAAGACCAACAGAAAAAGAAATATCATATGGTTCAACCCACCGTACAGCAAAAACGTAAAAACAAATATATATATATATATATATATATATATATATATATATATATATATATATATATATATATATATATGCTAGCAAATCTTTAGTCATCCACCATCTAACCTGAAGCAAATATTTAAGGATGTGTGTGTGTGTGTGTGTGTGTGTGTGTGTGTGTGTGTGTGTGTGTGTGCTAGCTTTAAAAGAAGGTGGAAGGGGAAATGGAACTGGAATCAGTAAAATATTTATTTAGAGTAACTTTACTGATTTCAAGATTCTATGATTTTCAGACGTTAAATTTAAATTTCGTCACACGTCATGGAATAGCCACACGTCTCTTCATCACAACTTAACTTTTGAAAATCATACACTTGAAACTCCAGTAGCATTTTCTTCTTTTTCCTTTATATTTAGCTGTGGGGTATATATTTAAAAATGTTACAACATTATATATATGCACACACACACACAAACAGATATACACTCACACACACGCACACGCACACACACACATATATAGTGTACCGATGACTTCAAATAAGATCACAATATACAAACTACACACACACACACACACACACACACACACACATATATATATATATATATATATATATATATATATATATATATATATATGTCTGTGAGTGTGTGTGTATGTGTGCGTGTGTGTGTGTGTAGTTTGTATATTCTGTTCTTATTGGAAATCATCGGTACACTTTTTGACACAAGACTTACTGCTTTCTGTCGCATTGAATTACACTTCCAAAAACAAACACAAACACAAACAAACAAACAAACAAACAAAAACACGAAGCTTTTAAAACAATTCGCTGTTGAAAAGACACTTGAATTCCTTTCTTTATCTTTTCTCACGCACACCTATAGTGATGACTTAATATGAATCTTAGCTTTTTCTACATCAAGCAGAGATACTATATTCATTATTTTTTAACACACACACACACGCACACACATACACACACACATACACACACTCTCTCTCCCACACCCACACACACATATATATATATATATACACACACATATATATATATATATATAAGTATTGTTTATGGCAACTCATATGATATATGTAGATGCGTAGCCCTTATTCTCGCTTATATTTACTAGAGAAAATACATTTAAATACTTATTTAGTTCGCAGACATTGCATTACATACAATTCAGTAGAAACCCAATTGACACGTTTTCATAAGACACTCTTGAAAATACGTTTCTTCAGTAATTAAATCAGACTCAGTTGCTTTCGCTTCACTCACAAAATACAAAACATTCAGCAATTACGAAGTTTGAGGTAACGGAGAAGATAATTATGATCCCATAAGAAAATCATCGAAATGGAAAGTATACAGTTCACTGCATTTTTATATGAGTACAAACAAGCTCATTGATATAAAATATCTTATTCTGCTTTCATTGTTATCACATTGTCTCTGATCATAATGTTTATTTCGCACACACAGACAGTCGCGCGCGCACACACACACACACATATATATATATATATATATATATAATGTATGCATGTATGTATGTGTATATTACGCAAATAAATTGTCAAACGTTCTGTGTAACGCATTTCGTACTTTAGAAGGGCCTCATCGGAATAAGGCAATGTTTTTGGGGGTAGACATTTTTATGTATATACATTCTTTTTATAGATACAAATATTTAAGTAAATATTATAAAATAAACAGTATTAATAACATTTACCGGCCAGAATATCCGAGAAATTTTCTTAGAAAATATTCGTCCATATGTGTGTGTGTGTTTGTGTGTGTGTGTGTGAGAGTATGTTGACATAACTATTTTAAATTGGTTGTAACTCGTATATCTACGTTAGACCCACATCGACTTGTAATCTCGAAATTTAATTTTTTTATCATATTTTTTTCTTATTTTATTCTTTTTTTTATTTTATTCTTCTATTCTACGCATTCCTCTTGTAAATGTAAATTTAGAAAGGAAATAAGAATTATTGAGTTGAAAAGGAGCCTTGAAGATTTCAGGGAATCATTAGTACCCTACTCACATTGCATTCAGTAGGCGATTTTATTTTCAGAACGCTCTGGGCAAGGGGTTTACGATTCGCAGAGATGAACCGAAAAATCCGAATTGGTATCGGTTTTTCAATCGTCCAAATCGTATGCTTGCAAAATCTACTGTTAAAAATAACGGGTTGCATTTTTCGAAAAGGTATTTTGTAAATATATAGCCGTTGGTAAATGAGGCTTGGTTTTGTTTCCTGAAAGCAGAGGACAAACGAAAATCAGCAGATGTTTACGAAAGGAGCGCGTCAATAACATAATCATGTGCACACGTTTTTCACTAATTAGATCTCAATCGTGTCTGGCGTCTGACAACATATTTTCGCTTCAGTGCGAGTCCCATCTGTTAAAATGAATATATATATATATATATATATATATATATATATATATATATGTGTGTGTGTGTGTGTGTGTGTGTGTGTGTGTGTGTGTGTGTGTGTGTATGTGTGTGTGTGTATGTGTGCGTGTGTGTAACGAACGAAAATATAAAAAAATGTAGAGTAATAAGACAAAAAGAGGAAAAGAAGAAAGTAATATGTATACAAGAGAAAACAAGGAAATAATAATAATAATAATAATAATAATAATAATAAGAAGAAGAAGAAGAAGAAGAAGAAGAAGAAGAAGAAGAAGAAGAAGAAGGAGGAGGAGGAGGAGGAGGAGGGAACGGAGGGGGAGGAGTGGAAGGAAGAGATGAAGTAATACCAAATAAAAAAAATGAAAAAATTACGAAGAAAGAAAATAAAGAGCTGGATAAATAAAAAAATATTTGCGAAATAAAAGTTAAAAATAAATACTACTACTACTACTACTACTACTACAGCTACGACTACTATCACTAATATTAATAATAATTATAATAAAAGAAAGTAAACGAAAAATATTTCATAATAAATCGAGAAATATGTTGTAAGTGATGACTAAAAAGAAAACGACGAGAAAAAACATAAATGGGAGAAAACGTAAGCAAGAGTAATATCAAAAGAAAAAGAAATAAAAAGGAAAAAAATAGTAAGAGAAAAGACAGCGAGAAAGACGATAAAAACAATACGAAAAATAAACGAAAGAAAGATAACATAACATCTAAAAAAAGAGAAAAACTCCGGGAGATGAAGACAAAAATGGAATGAACGAATTTAAAAGAAGCAGAAAAATGAAGAAAAAAACTGATATTGGTAAAGGGAAAAAGAAAGAATTTAAATATTTGGACGGTAGAGAATTCAAAAAAAAAAGAAGACGACGACGACGAAAAAAAGAAAACAATCAGGAAAGAAAAGAAAATCAAAATAAAGGGGAAATAATTCTACCGAACAGCAATGCTATTATGGCAAGGCACGCTCGCACTTATCGTCCGCAAAACAAAATCCAGAATCGTGAGTCCAACCCAGGCCCAAATTTATCTTACGGTTCCTTTCTAGGCTTTTGGCCCGCCGGCTGACAGTCTTGTTTACAAAGTGAAGAGGTTTTCATAAAATACTTTAATTATTATTGGACATCATCCTGATCATTAGCAACAATACTCTTTCATTTTGTACCAGAAATCTCGCGAAAAGAAAACAATTTCGTATAAATTCTTCTTCAATATTTTTCCGTCTTTTGGTGCAAATGGAATTATATTATTCATACCAATAATCATTTAGTTAAGCTTAATACTTGACAGAAGGAAATTAGATTTCTCAGTGAGCTAAAAAATGATTGCATAATTACTCTTAACAAACCTAAAATTAACGTCTACTTTTTCGAATATGCATGAATAATGTTTAAACCAGGATTTGGAGTCTGCCGATGGATGAAAAATTACAGATGTTTTATTCATTTTTATGATGAATTTTTCGGAATTTTGACCGATTTACCATGCAATTACACATACACACACAAAAGGAATTCTTGTGTGAAGTGTTTAATAACTTAAATCTTTTGGATTTTGCTTATCTTTTCAATCTTTTAGCAAGTGATTCCAGTGAGGTTTTCGGTAGCCCAATATTAATGGTCATACTATTCGTTAACATATTCCAAAATTTGTAGTGTTCTCTCTAAAGGTACAAGTTGTATTCCTGATTTTACAACACAGTCAAAAGGCTTACTGATCGATCAGATAGAAAGATAATCTTTATTTCTGATTTTTTTACCTTATCTGGATTTGTTTGAATTTCTTATTCCCAAACAACAATTATCTAATGTTTATGCGATTTGTTTGCACAATCGAATTCAAGTCATTTGTCGCACAATACGCATTAAATGAACTATCTTTCCTTGCCTGTATATTATTATTATTATTATTATTATTATTATTATTATTATTATTATGATTATTATTATTATTATTTCCTTTGATTTCTGTAGTTTTCACATTTCTTTCCGGATCCTGCCCAGGGACCTAAGTTTAGAAATGGCATCATGACACTTTCCACTGCAAAAAAATAAAAAATATAAAATAAAAAAATTACATAGATAAAGCCATTCGTAAAGTGTGTTCTTTACTTGTCAGTACAATTTTTTGAATCTCTTTGAGGTATAGACTTCCAGGAATCCCTTCAATTTGTCAACTGGAGTCTTTTCCAACCAATCGTAGGGCTCCAACTACAACAGGGATTGTTGATGTTCCCATGTGCCACATTTTTGAGTTTACTATTTCAAGGTCCTTGTATTTTGACAGTTTTTCGAATATCTTCACAGATACATTGCAGTCTGCAGGGACTGCCATATCAATAAGGAGGCACTTATTTTGTTTGTGGTCTTTAATAACAATGTCTGGGCGGTTGGCTTTGATTGTTCTGTCAGTGTGTATTGTGTAGTCCCATTGAATTGTAACAGGTCCTATCTCCGTAACCGGGTCTGAGTGGTGTTCCTACCAGTTTCTTACAGTTTCCTTCCCGTAGGAGTTGCATATTTTCCAGTGCAGATATTGGCCCACTCTGTCATGCCGAGTTTTATACTCAGTGGGTGCCAATATTGTGCAACCTGATACAAGATGATCAATTGTTTCTGGATATTTATCACAGAATCTGCATTTTGGGCTAACACAATATTTTAGTATATCTGCTTGATAATTCCTAGTTAACAATCATTGGTTCTGTGCAACAAGGATAAAACCTTCAGTTTCAGCTTTCAACCCTACACTACGTAGCCACTGATGGGTACGGTTTTTGTCTACGTCAGTTTGTTTGGTACGGGCAGAGTATTGGCCGTGAAGCGGTTTATCTTGCCATTGTTTCTGTTGCATTTGTCTTTGCTTTCTTCTTTTGCTTTCTTCTTCTTCTTCTTCTTCTTCTTCTTCTTCTTCTTCTTCTTCTTCTTAATATTATTATTATTATTATTTGTTTGATTTCTGGTCTACACTTACTTTTTGCGGGTTCCAACGAGAGATACAAGGTCAAAAATGACATTTTCTACTGAGCATTTAATGCGGAAAAAACACAAATACCATCTTAGATTACACGTTTTTGACATAGAAAAAGTCGTTTATAAGGTGTGGGCTGCAATTGTGAGTACGTTTTGATGTATTTCTTTAAGGCATGGACTACCCGGAGTCCTTCATTGAGTTTATTGGAATATTTCCAATCAATCCGATCTCTCCAACTACAAATGGTATTGTTGATGTCCCCATGTGTGAGATTTGGGAGATTACGTTATCAAGGTCATGGTATTTTTAAAGATTTCTGAAGATCATCAAAGATATATTAAAGCGTGCATGTAGTGACATATCATTAGTAAGGCACGTTTTGTTTTTGCGATCTCTGATCACAATGTCTGGGCAATTAGCATTGATTCTTCTTTCTGTGTATCTTGTAATGTCGCATAAAATTGTTACATGTCCCATCTCCGTAACCTTGTCCGGGTTGACTTCATACGAATTTCTTCCAGTTTCGTTTCCGTAATGGTTGTAGATAATCCAATGCAGATATCTGCCCAATCTCTCATGCCGGGTTTTATATTCAGTTGGTGCCAATACACTCCAAGCTGATAGAAGATGATCAGTTGTTTCTAGATATTTATCACAGAATATTCATTTTGAACTAACACAATTTTTCATTGTGTTTCCTTGATAGTTTCCAGTTAGCAAGCATTGGTTCGGTGCAGCAGGCATTAATCCTTCGGTTTCAGCTTTTAATCTATCACAACGTAGCCACTGAAGAGTACGGGGTTTGTCTACATCAACTTGTTTGATACGGGCAGAGTATTGGCTGTGAAGAGACTTACCCTGCTACCATTTCTCTTTCTGGACGATTGCATTTGCTTTTGCACACTTTTTTTAAGTGTTTTGCAGATTCAGTAGGTATATTATGACTTACTTGTATTTCTACACCCACTTGAAACTCCATTTTGAAATTGTTAGCTTCCTTTATTACTGAATTAATTTTGTTAATTATTTTTTTATCGTAGTCACCGATCATCATCCAGTCTTCTGCAGTTTCCAGATATATTTGAAGGTTTATTATTTTAGGTTAGTACGACAGTTCTCGTTGAACTAATCCTCTGCCTCCTTTGGATCTGGGCACATACGGCCGACCAACATCAGCTTTGGAAAGATGCATGCGATGGCAATTGAGAAGATTTCTCGTTTTGGTGTTCATTCGCTTCATGTCAGTTATGGTTCAATTAAGGATGTTGAAATTTCATTGCACCACACCGACTGCTAAATCTGTAGAATTATTTTCTTAAATTCTCCTTCATTTGCGTATGCTGTATTCAATTTTCGTCTCTAATTACTAGGTACCTATAGGCTACTTCTTGTTCCAGTACCTTAATATTAGTAACGAGGTCTAGATCTATTGATTATGTTTCTGTAATTATACTTTTCTTGGATGTTACATTTGCACGTTCATCTAATCCGAAATCCATACCTGTATCGTCATTGAAACATTTTACAGTATTCAGGTGATCTTCTAACTGACTGTTTCATTTGGCAAGAGTTTAAGTTCATCCATGTAGAATAGGTGATTGAATATTTGTTTATTTTGTATCTATAGCGATAGTTTGAACAACTATCGCTATAGATACAAAATAAACATGCGTAAGAGTATTAAGGACAGGCAAAACAAATGGGATGACAGGAATTCTCCTCGAAAGGTTCCTTGTCGGATATTCAGGTGATTGGATGTGTCAGTGCCTTTCGTGTAATTTAGGTGTAATGTGCATTTCCATATTCCCATGCTATGTTTAAGGAAATTTAATATCATCGAGGAGAATATGTACAATTCAAAACTCTTAAGGATCTATGAGTTTGGCACACTATCAAAGGCTTTACGATAGTATATCGATTAGTTTATCCTACCTATTTTCCTGCAGGTTTCCAGGATTATTTTGTTATGAGTAGTTTTTCTTTGCAAACTTATGAAACTCTTCTGCATCCTTTCTGTTTCAGGGAAAGAATCTTGTTTTCTTCGAGATAAGAGTAACTTCAGTTCGTCAAGATCGGCGTGATCAATTTATATGTGGTGGGCAGACATGTTATTGGTGTATAATTTGCCGGGTCATACGTTTCACGCGTTATTGGAAGGAATTATATAATACCTTCTGTGATACATTCTGGGAATTCAGCGGGATTATTACTTTGCATGGATAAAATTTGTGCAAGTTTTTCATGGATTGATGACAGACGATAAATAAAAAAATTGTCTAACCTGGGGATTTCTATTTTGGGGATTTCGTTAGAGCTTTCCTAACATTCGTCATGGTTATATTTTCTAATTCTTGTAGCGGTTTATCCATCATTAGACCCCACTTGTCTGTGGATCCACTCTGCATTGGGATTACATTCATGTTGGCATCTCCAAAGATACACCCAAAATTACTGAACTTTTTCAACAGATGGTGGCTTTTTCACATCTACAAATGCTTTTATAATTTCCGTGTAAAATTTATTAAAGTCTGTTTGTAATGCCTTGTTTTAGCGATAGAACCCACAACGCTTTTCCTACCGTTTTGTTCGATGTACCTTTACTGCAGTTTCTGTTTTTGCATTTCCTTGATTGGTGAAATATCATTTAGAAATTTAATTCTATATATGTTTGATGTGCCTGCATTTGCATGTTCAAATATTTGGGTAACTTCAGATCTCATCCCTGACTTATAACATCATTTTGCATTCATCACCAATAAATCACACCTGATGATTTCTCACTTCATTCTTTGCATTGACAGCAAGGTTCCTAGAAGCTGCTAATGCTGTTGCGTATAGGACATGAGTTACTTCTGAGATATTTCCCAGTGGTTTGTCCGTGCTGCGTTCTATATTTGTAAAATATGTTTATTGGACTTTGACATATGAATTCTTGGGAGCTGGTCTCTGTCTGACATTTACAATGCTGAGAACTTGGATGATGTGGATTTCGCTTCTTTGATTTCACATCTGTCGTTTTCAAGGAATTCTGCCCTAATGTCGATTTTGTCATCTTCACTGACATAAGCTGTATAACTGCAGTCTATATCGCAGGTAGATTATTCAGTTTAAATTCCTGGGAGGTTATTAATTCGTACCTCATATATGTTAGATTTCCTCAAACAATATCATAGTGTTTCTTTCCACTCTAAAATGTTTATTGCTTGAATAATGGTTTATTGTATTATTTCGTATATTTCGTTTTATCTGATCAATTTCCGTATATATTTAGACTTGTATACCGCACGATGTAAATGCAGACATTGGAAAGCATGTTTTTTATTGATATAGGATCAGTTCCTACAATAATTCTACATTTTTAGTATGTCTGATCCGTGATGTTCTTCTATGGATTTTCGAGTGCGATGAAAAAGGATTTTATGAACTGGTGATCTTATATCAGTTTCTACAATAATTCTACATATTTAGTATGTGTGATCCGTGATGTTTTTCTGTGGATTTTCGGGTGCGATGAAAAAGGATTTTATGTACTGGTGATCTTATATCAGTTTCTACAATAATTCTACATATTTAGTATGTGTGATCCGTGATTTTCTGTGGATTCTCGAGTGCGATGAAAAGGGATGTTTTGAACTGGTGATCTTTTATCAGTTCCAACAATAATTCTAAATATTTATTATATCTGATCCGCGATGGTTTCCGTGGATTTACGAGTGCTATGGAAAAGGTTGGCATGACCTGTTGATCCCATATCAGCTCTTACAAAAATTCTACATATTTAGTTTGTCTGATACGTGTTGTTCCGTGGATTTTCGAGTGCGATGAAAAAGGATGTTATGACATGTTGATACTCTTCGCGATTCGATTTCTTTCGTTTTCTTCTTTGTTACTAATAGATTTGGTTTAGGGTCACTTGGTCCAAGGATGGAAATAATCCGAGTTTGGTGACCTGGTATCTCATCGTTGTTGAAATAGATGTTTACATTCACATATTTTTCAGCACTAGGTTAGTTCATCTCGAGGTGACGTAGCCTTTGTTGACACGGTATGAGTATTTGTTTTAAGCATTTGTAATTCTTTGCGTGTTATCATCGACCGCCATAGAGTAATTTAGTTCATGTTACCAAATCTAGAAAGACTGTTGTCCAAGACTAAAGACTTCGTGATACCCATGAAATATGTGTGGGGTTATATTGAGATGACCAGTCCAAAACGTCATCATTTATTAATGCATTCATGGAGGTAACATAGACATATGCAAATGGTATTGACCGTAATTTATAAGTTTGTAAGTCGCAATGACCACTACCAGTTGAAAGGTCATCTGAATATTTTTCCTCTTCTTCTTCTTCTTCTTCTTCTTCTTCTTCTTCTTCTTCTTCTTCTTCTTCTTCTTCTTCTTCTTCTTCTTCTTCTTCTTCTTCTTCTTATTATTATTATTATTATTATTATTATTATTATTATATCTCAGTTTCTGCTATGGTTACACTACCTACCAAATCTTCGGGAAGACCAAAGGAGAGTAGTTTTTTGTTGTCATAGCTACATTTCATGATTTGTTTTCCAATCTACATTAACATGACTAGATTTACATGAATAAAGTTTACTTAGTGTGTGGGCTGTACATATCAAGATAATCTTTTGTATTTCTCTTAATATGTTATTTCCAATGATCTTTGAATTTATTGTTTTGTTCCCTTTTTATTATTCCAAGCGCACCTACCAAGACTGGTACTATTCTTGCTTTCAATTTCCACTTTTTTTTCTATTTCGATTTCCAGGTTTTTATACATCGATAGTTTTTCAAATTCCTTTCAGTCCGCTGGGGAAGACACATTAATCAATAGGCAAGATATTTTTCTGGTTTTTGACAAATATGTCCGGCCTATTTTAATTAATCTTCCTGTCTGTAAAGATGATGTAATCCCAGATAATTGTGACGTATTTTACTTCTGTAAACGGTGCCGGGTGATGTTCATACATCTTTTCCAAAGTGCTTTTTACATTGTCCTATGTAAATATTCCCCCACTCTATCGTGACGTTATTTATATTCATTTGGTTCAAGTTCCACTTAATTGAACAAAAGTCAGCTATTGACAGAAAAAATAAATTAACAAAGCACTTCACAGTATATGGACTGTGCTAGTTAAATCTTGTTATTTTTTTATTATTTCCTGAAGAGATGGTTCTTAATATAATAATAATAATAATAATAATCATAATCATAATAATAATAAGAAGAATAAGAAGAAGAAGAAGAAGAAGAAGAAGAAGAAGAAGAAGAAGAAGAAGAAGAAGAAGAAGAAGAAGAAGGGATGATACACAGAATAACAATATCCCATCGGTCAATTTAGAATGGTATAATAACTGAACAATCAAATCTAATCACCCAGACATCGTGATTCGAAACCACAAAGACAAAATATACCTTCTTATTGGCATGACAGTTACTGCAAACTATAATGTATATTTGACGACCTTTATAACTATCGAAATACAAGGACCTTGAAATCGAAATCTACAAAATGTGGCACATGAGGACATCAACATCACTATTTGTAGTTGGAGCTCTCAGATTGATTGGAAAAGATTCCAGTAGGCTGATTGAAGTGATTCCTATTAGCGCACGCCTTAAAGAAATACAGAAAATTGTACTTACACGTAAGCCCACAACTTACGACAGGCTTTTTCTATGCAAAATATGTGCGATTATTTTTTGTCAAAAAGGCACAGTGAAATTTGTCATGATACCATTTCTGATCTTAGGTCTCTGGTAGGGACCTGGAAAGTAAGAAAATAATAATAATAATAATAATAATAATAATAATAATAATAATAATAATAATAATAATAATAATAATAATAATAATAATGATAATAATAATAATAGAAACGCGTTTGGAATCACAGGAGATATGACGTGCTTAACGAGGCGCCGTAAAATCTTAAAAAGCATAAGGGATTTAATGTAAGTATTTCAATGTTAATATTTTCCCTTATGAATTTTGACGTAAATATAATTTTGGGTGTATTTTATGTAATTATCTATTTCCTTTTCGATATTATCTTATTTTTGGTCATAATTTTGTGTTTATTTTGTTAGAACTCGAATACTTCCAAGAAAACATACAAAAATAGAATAAGATTTAACATTGAAGAGTAAATGCCAACAACCCAAAGGCACAAATAAAAACCAGTTACAATAATCCCTCTGAGGCCCCCAATATTGTAACTTAGGGAAGGTTAGTGAATATAATAATCACACAAAGTTTTGTAATGAACGATAATACTTAGGACAAAAACAACACTTAAGATTCGCCAGCGGCGCGCAGAAGAATTAGTCTACTGCTGGAAGAGAGTTAAGTGAATTCCACAATGAATCTCCAACTGCAGGATATCTACCAACAGCCCCAGGCGGTCAATTGTGGCATAAGACCATTTTTAATGTGGGGAGCCGAGCCAAAACTTTCCCGTAGACCCCGTATAAAACGGGGTCGGGTAGCTGTTTCCCAACGACATGACCTTCGACATAGCCTTGTCTGGGGATCCTCTCTGCCCGGAGGCAAATATTTTGAGCATCACAGCTGGAAACGAATCTCCAACTGTAGACCAACACAAAGTATTTACTACTGAATTTATTTGAAGGGGGGGCATACCCTTTATTGTCCGTAGGTATGCTACAACAACAAGCAAGTAGAAGAAGATAATTATGATTACGAAAGAGATACAAAGATAACAAATACATCCGATATAAATGGGAAAATACGAAAGAAATATATTTCGAAAAATAGACAATTCCAGAGTAAGAGAAAACCTTGAAATGAAGGAAAATATCACTCTCGTAAACGAAGCAATTAGAATAATAACGGACGAAATGGAAAAACCAATGAATCTGATATAAATTAATCGTCTTATATACGCAGTCTCGGCAAGGATCTCAGAAAATTAGGTGAAAAATAACAAAAAAATCATAGGAAAACGAAAAAGAAATATTACAGACTGAAAAGAAAAAAAAATAGACTAAAGGGACAATTGTCTAATGGAAGAGAAATGGAAGTGTTGAAAGCGGAGACAGAAGGCCAAATTATTGCAGCTTAGGACCAAAGATCGCAACAAGATCCTATTACTATCACATAATCAAGGATGGATCTAACCCGACATGTAGGATCTAAGGGAATTAGGATGAAACTTTCGACCATATTATATCAGGATGCCCGGAACTTGAAAAAAAATGAGTATACCCACAAATATATCAAGGTAGTGACATATGTGCACTGGAAGATATGCAAGAAGCACAAAATCGAAGTCAATGATCGATGGTATGAGCATCAAGCAGAAAGAGGTACCCAAAATAACGATGTAACTATCCTCTGGTAAATGTCAGTTCACACTGACAGTGAAAGAATAGCCAACAATCCTGTTATTATCATAAAATACAAGACATTCAGGAAGTTTATACTTATTGACATAGCATTAACATATGAGAGAAACACCTTCATGAACATTGTCGAGAAATTGTCCAAATCCAAGGACCTGGAGATAGGGATTAACAGGATGATGAGAATGAAGACTGAGACTTTACCAAATGTAATCTGAACTATGGACCTCGTGAGAAAAGAAATGAACAATTTTAATAACAGTGTCCTAGATAACATCAACATAGAAGTTGCCCAGAAGATCGCCCTACTAGGAACATCACACATACTAAGGATAATGATGTCACTTAAATGACAATTCTCTTATAGGGCTTAAGGACCATAGTTTCGACGCGACTCTACCGGATACAATGCAAGAAATATAACAGACACATATAATAATAATAATAATGATGATAATGATAAATATCCAGAAACCATTAATCATCTTGTATCAGGTTGCACGATATTGGCATCCACTGAATATAAAAACCGACATGACAGAGTGGGCCAATATCTACATTGGAAAATTTGCAACTTCTACGGGAAGGAAACTGAAAGAAACTGGTACGAACACCACCCTGACCCGGTTACGGAGATAGGACCTGTTACAATTCTATGGGACTACACAATACCCACTGACAGAACAATCAAAGCCAACCGCCCAGACATTATTATTAAAGACCACAAACAAAATAAGTGCTACCTTATTGATATGGCAGTCCCTGCAGACTGCAATGTATCTTTGAAGATATTCAAAAAGAGATGAGACCTGTTACAAATCTATGGGACTACACAATAGCCACTGACAGAAAGATCAAAGCCAACCGCACATACATTGTTTTTAAAGACCACAAACAAAAAAAATGCTTCCTTATTGATATGGCAGTCCCTGCAGACTGCAATGTATCTTTGAAGATATTCGAAAAGCTGTCAAAATACAAGGACCTTGAAATAGAAATCTCAAAAATGTGGCACATGGGAACATCAACAATCCCTGTTGTAGTTTGAGCCTTAGGATTGGTTGGAAAAGATTCCAGTAGATTAATTGAAGGGATCCCTGGAAGTCCATGCCTCAAAGTGATACAAAACATTATTCTGACAAGTACAGCCCACACTTTACGAAGGGATTTATCTATGTAATTATTTTTTTTTTCAGTGAAAAGTGCCATGATGCCATTTCTAACCTTAGGTTTCTGGGCGGGACCCGGAAAGAAATGGGTAAACACCAGATATCAACGAAAATAATAATAATAATAATAATAATAATAATAATAATAATAATAATAATAATAATAATAATGTAGTATCTCTTTACATTGAGCCACATAATTATCTAAACTGATTTCCTGGGAATATTATTATTAATCTTATCTGCGCTTTTTCTCCCAAAACTTTCATGGTAATCATCTCTCTATGAAACTTAGGCTTTATGAATATAAACGAAATACTAGACTGGAAACGTGGTCCCATCGTTATACAGTTGAGTTGGCTAAATGTGACCCTAAGTTCTATGCTAACAGAACGTTTCTCACAATTCTCGCCGGTGGTACTCCCTTCCATATCCATATTTTTCAGCCAACGTTAAACTTTAAAAAAATGTGATGTCAAATGCTATCTACTCTCCACTTGATTACATTTCTTCTGTCCTCACTCATTAGGTGTTTCTTTTTTCTAATTATTTTTCATCCAGTGAGCCTTTGTGTCTCAGGGGATTTATGCCTGACTTGGGGTGAATTTGATTGAAATAAATGTTTGAGAGATTCTGTATGAATTTAGGGTCATCAATTGTCCGTTAGCATGAAAATATTCATTAAAAAAAATATAAATTTATATTCAGCCTGATCGTCAGCATTGTTAAGTAGATTAATTCTCTGGTGAAAGCAAGCCATGTTGATCATATATTATATTATGAAATGTTCGAATGAAATTTAATTTAATAATAGCGTAACAGGCTGTGGATTTATTGAAGAACTACAAAAATATGTGAGGCGTGAAATTTATAGAAAAGAGAGATGAAAAAACCGAAAGATATTTATTAAACTTGTAAAAGGAAGGAGAAAAACCTGACTTAGTCTAGATTAATGATAATCTCAGGAAGATGTTTCTTCGTTAAAATAGATTGTGAAATTTGTAGATTATGTCAGCACTTGATGATCACATGCTATACTTACTGGTATTACGTAGGGCGGTGTTTTAGTGTTGGCATTATCAGATGGACTGATAAATAATATTCAGCTGAAATGTTGATTATTGTCATGTTTTTCTCTATCTGAACTTCAGATGTCTCATGAGACACTGAAAAATGAACAAACATTCTTCAAACAAATGTAAGGATGACTCACTTCTGTATCATTTGAACTGTGTCAGCAGATTAAAGGAAGGCATGAACCCTATATATTGTCATTAATAATAGAGAATTTATTTTGCAAAATCATATTCAATATTTATTCAATTAGAAAATTATTGTGAATCTTACAATTTGATAACAGGGTCATTATTTTTTTTGTAATAATTTTTTTTCCAGAATTAAAATGTTTCTTTTGAGAGACATCCAACATGGCATAGTTGAACTTAAATTTTGTAGCAATATAAAAAAAATGACATTATACAGAGATTTAAATATGTTGCTTAATTTGACGATGATTCTTTTAATGTTTATGGCTACTTTAATATTTTCTTGTAATTAAATCTTTTTACCAGACGCACCATTGAGAACAAAAAATACATTTAATATGCTACTTTACTCGGAAAATATTGTCATTACCTATACACAATACGAAAAATTGTCGTGAGTAAAAACTCACAGATAGTAACAAGAACATGATATATGTCGGAATTTACACAGGATTGGACACCGAATTCATATATATATATATATATATATATATATATATATATATATATATATATATATATATATATATATATATATATATATATATATATATATATAATTAAACCTAAAGAGCCAGACAAACCTACCTAGGTTACAGCTACGCAGATCGTCAGGGTTCAATGACGATCCGCGTAGGTGAAACCTAGGTAGGTTTATCTGGCTCTTTAGGTTTACTTAGATTTGCTCTACTTAGTGTATTGGGTTATTACTTAGTTTTTTTTATTTTACTTGTTTTGGAGTTTGTTTTTTTTCTTTGGACTCTGGGCTTGAATTCTGGACGATTGTTTTCGCCTCAATTTCATTTTCCTAGTTCTTTCTTTATTATCCCTCATTTTTCTTTCGGCATTGGTTTGTTCAATCTTTTTTTTTCAAACCGAATTGAAAGTCAACGCTGATTCTTCATCATAATTCAGGAAACAGTCGTGCTGCACAGTAATTCTCGGCAAATCTGCAAGATACAACATGTAGTTATGATACCCGCATATGTCCTACTACTGGCAGATCTACATTCATACTTTGTTTTATATCCACATACATTAATGATTTAGTGTGCAGAAAAAATCTCGACGGAAATTTGAACACTCTTCATCCATACTATATCACCCAACTTGTATTTGTCCCTTACTCATTGCTTTATTGAGGTTTCGCAGTGCACACAAACTCACAAAAACAAATATACGTATACACATTTAACTTTGCTCCGCTTTTTTTTATCTCTGACTAGGAAGGGAAAATATTTCTAAATTGACCCACTTCCCAGAATCCATATTCAGATATTTAGTTACTAAACTATAGATTTTATAAGGTAAGTTAGGTTAATTAATTTTCTAAATCCGAACGTAAATATGGAACAGTCTTCCAACGTGGACAAAAATTTCTAGTTTTTAGGAAAACATTCATCGTTTCCGAATATTGTCAGGATAATGAATCCATTTTTCATGTTATAGTTTAATTTATTGCAAGTTTTCAGCTAAGTCCCAATGCTATTTTCGTCATGTTTACAGCCCGGAGAATAAATATATTTTTCTTTCAAAAATGCTAAGAACTAGAAAATAAATATCAACCGAATAATTTCATTGACGTGTAAACCTATTCTCATCAAACCGTGTAATGCAAAAGATTCCATATTTTCTATCCGCATGTATACTCTCCACTTTTCCATTGCTGAGCAAATATATATAAAATAGAATTCACACTGACCCACTTTGTAACATAATAACTCTTTTATTTCCTGAAAAAGAAATATCCTTCTCTTTTCTCAGGGGAATATACACCTGAATATTTATTTTCAATGTAATGGCGAAAATACCCTGGCAAAAATATTAGCATAATTAATGAGGTCAGTTGTTAGAACAACTGATGGATGCTTGTATATATTCATATCTATAAGTTACTGAATACGAAACAATGATAAATGCATTTGTATTTCATCACAAGGAGTATAAACGTTAATATAGAAAGATTCTACTGTTTTGAAAATTTCATCTGTTTGCGTTTGACAACGAAGAACTGATCCTGATTTCAAATAACTTAAGCGTTAAATTACGTTTTAATCATCAAGATCAATCATTTAAATGTGATGCTTGAGGATTTTATTGAATAAGCTCTTTGTTCATAATCTATAGTTGAGGTAATTGCCGACTTTCACCGGATTGACATATTGTTTGTAAACTGACATAAGATCACAACATTTCACATAGTCCAAATCAGTTTTTGCTAATTCCAATTTGATTTAGTCAGAAACTAAAATGGGATTAGCAATTTAATGATTTTCATACTATTGTTCCCCTAATACAAGGCCCACCAGTTCACGGAATACTGAATTAAGTTTTATGTAGAGTTACTTTCCGCAGTGGAAACTGTATTTGGACTAAATTCGGCACTAAATAGGTTCAAATTACAAAAACGTTAGGAACTTGTTATAATAAGTATTACGCAGAGTAATCTAGTTGTGGTAGCTATTTTCGTATTCGACTCCCAGTCGACCCTCACTGACTCCTACTTATATTAGGTGGGAGAGTCTATTATCTATAGACTAGGTGTGTTTCACCATAACAGATATATTAGCCAAAAGTGCAGATTATGAGGATATTAGTATGTATAACATTTACCCATAGACATGAATTTGTTAAGACGGTAGTGATTGTGTAAGATTTCTTTTAGGAGTTTGTTAAAAAATGTAGCGGCTTTTAGGGTAGTTTTTTGTTTGGTTTTGTTTTGTTTTTTTTTTGTTTTTTTTTAGCGGCATAGCAACTGATTATCGGTCATTTAAGGCTGAAATTTAATTTTCTTGGGAACATTAGTAATTTATTTTACAAAAATATATTGCGTGTAATGTTTTTCTATGAAAATATATTGCTGGTATTTTGACATCAACCATGTCTTTTTATACTTTAATAGTGTTTTGATCCAAGTCTGGGTGTTAATTATGTGCCCACAGCTGGGATTCTGACAGGTGCAACCATCCTGTGTCAGGGTGAACCCGGGAACAACAACAATTACGAGGTGGTTCCATGACCTTGAAAAAAACTCTTGATCAGAGTCATTGCTACCGGATGTAGTTTATCGTCATACCCAGGAGTTCGCTCTTAGGAAAATGCTGTCTGAGGGGAACTTCTTCTTTACCAATGGAAGACAAAGAAAATTGGACATTATTCGACACTGTGTTCGTGATACGGTGGGTCCTAACTGTGAATGTGTGACCTGGAGGAACTAAGCTAAGCAACTCATCTGAAAATTTGACAAATAAGTAGTGATAAGCTTGTGACTTTTTGTTTGTGAGAAAGTGACAAAATTAAATGATCACTCAAAACATCGCGTTTTAACTCTATCATGGCTGAGAAGTGGCAATTAAAACACTCCAGTCCTGGTCTTGCAGCAATAATATTTGGGGTCTATATATATCATTTTCAGTGTTAAAAATGCTTGCGAGTATTAAATCGATTACAGCGTACTTTCTGGAACCTAAGTAAGAACCAACATTTCATATTCTGATTTACAAGGTAAACATAAACTCAAACATGGGGCAATGACGCAATATGATCTTCTTAATACATTTAGGTTACTATTTAACGAAACAGATTATTCAATTATACTGGTGAAGTCAAGGACAATTTAGAAACCATCTTACTAAAGCGATTCTTTAGAAAGCGAAGTTTGTAAGAACACTTTTCAAACTTTTGAGGACTCTGTTAGCATCGTTTCGGCAAAGGGAATACTTCCCAAGCCGGACACTTTCACCAAAAATAAAATATAAAAACGAAGCAAACGTTGTCGACACACATGCAATTGTACAAGTGTGTAGAGGAAGCAAATGGATATAGGAACGAAGGTTTCATTTCAAGTCACGTGGTCACGAGTTAATCGTGGTAAAGTCGCCCGACTGAGAAGTTAATCCGAGACGGGATGGCATGGGCTGGCTACTGGCATGACATGGAGACTATTCGGGCCAATTACAGGGATTCGGAAAGTCTTTATCCGGTCGCCTACGTGGCCAACGTTCGCAAAGAAAAAGCATTCGAGATGAGAATCAAAAATCATGAGTGAGATTAAGCTTCTGGTTTAGGAATGAGAAAAAAATGCTAACTAGTAAAAGATGTTGGGCGGAGGCGAATCCAGGAGAAGCTCCAGGGGGAGAGGTCTGGGTTGGGAAGTAGAAATGAATTAAGAAAATTAAGAAAAGACGATGCATGTGAAAGAAAGAAAGAAAGAAATGGAAATAAAAATCAATAGAAATAAATAAAGAAAGAAAAAAAGAAGAAAATAAAGAAATTGAAATAAAAAATAGAAAGAAAGAAAGAAAGAAAGAAATGGAAATGAAGAACAATAGAAAGAAAGAAGAAAACCGAAATGGAAATAAAAAAAACAAAAGAAAGAAAGAAAGAAGGAAAAAACAGGGAAAGATTTTGGAACATCAGAAAAATAAGAAGAGTAATGACGAAAGAGGAATCAAGGAAGAACATAAATACAGATACAACGAAAGCAAAAAAGAAGGGAAAGAAGAGATAAATAAAGGAATAAGTAAAGAAAGAATGAATGTTGAAAGAAAATAAAACAAAAACAAATATATAGATAAACCTAAGAAAGCTATACCGAAAGAAAAGAAAGACAGTATGATGTAAAACAATGAAAGAATTAAGGGGAAAATGGAATGAAAGACGGAGAAAAATAACGGAAAATGACAAAGAAGAATTGAAAGAAAGCCAGAATGAAAAGGTAAAGGAATATAAAAATAAAAACAAAAAAAAATTAACAAAGAATGGAAAATGTAAAGAATGAAAAGAACGAGAATGGATTAGTGGACAGGGGCGACAGAAAGACGATACATGTCACAGAATTGATGGTTGCATATTTTTTAACATTCAATTATTATTCTTGGACACTGCAAGAGAAACATGTGAAACAATGTCTCCCACTTCAACAAAAAAGAAACAAAATAGAACTAAACAAATAAAAAAAGCCAAAGCTGTACAATATTTTTGATCTGAGGCCGACGCATTGGAAATCCATCATCTGTTCGATGTCCCTCTTCAATCATCTTCGATCTTTTTCATAGAAAATCAGATCCTAAATGTGCCCTAAACATCAATGTTACCCATATTTTATTTTCACGTAAATCATTCTAGAAGAGTCTGGACTAAATTCTCGATCAGACTCTTTAATATTATGTTCTTGTTTTTTGCCTCTCTTTGGGATTTGCATATATATATATTTTTTTTTTTACTTTATTTATCTTCTATACAGAAGGCGTTTGCTTTAGAGTATTTTCCATAATCTTAAATTTGGCTTTTTCAAAATTTCACCTTTCTCTTACTTTGATAGTTAGATTTATGGCTTTCATTTTCTTTCTTAGCTGGATCTATATGCTTGTTGTTTTTAAGTCTACATCTCGCACTCTCTTTCAATTCATGTCGTTTATATATATATATATATATATATATATATATATGAAGAAATATAGTCTTAAAGTGTGCTATATTTATGGGATAAAGTGCTCAATATCAGAGATAGAGCGTGTGTAAATATAAAAGTGAACATAGAAGTCAACACTTAGAGGCGACAGTCTGTTCCATGCTAGATGCAATCTTCAGGCCTGACTCGTGACCTGACGATTGCATCTCTAACTGTAAATGTGTAGCGATTTCTAAAATGTTTTCGTTTTAATATCCTAAAATAATACACGCACACACACACACACACACACACACACACACACACACACGTGTGTGTGTATATATATATATGTGTGTGTGTATGTGTGTGTGTGTGTGTCAGCAGTACTCATTGCGTGTACACTGCATTTTATTAATCCATCCATCACGATCAGCATTTTAATTTCTGTCATATTTTACTAGTAAATGCGCATACTTATAACATCTATTTAGTTTTGCCTGGAATTCTCCCGATGGATTTGCTGTCGATAGATCAGTTTACATAAAGCCCCTTTCTCCAGCTATTAATCTTTATTCTTGCTATGTATGGCACCCACACCCATTTTCATCGCTAAGTCATTTCTCGTAGATATCTTGGATTATTCTTGCTAATAGTGTAACCATTTTCTCTCTCTTTTGCTAAATGCCACATTTCACATTCGTACGACAAAGCTTATTTTCTACAAAATTATAATCTTCACCGTAATAAGCAATTGTCTAATATGCTTAATCTTGGGCAATACTAAGATATATATATATTTTTTATGTATATGTAATAACATAGATACAGATACAAACACTGTTGTTTGTAGACTCGTTCAGCAACTATGGTCATCCGGACAATTTCATCCATGGTTTTAGTTCTTATAAGAAGTAAACCTTTTCAACCACATTCATTCTCAGTGGGCCTTTGAATCTTGGCGGCACACTCGCCTTGCTTGGTGAATAAAAAAATAAAAGAAATGACAAAATGGTTCTTGAAGTCAGCAAGTAAATTACAATCAATTTTACAGACACGACGAACTAAATTATAGTGATCTTCTAAGCGCACTTTAGCTATGGCACAAGGCTGAAACTATGGTGAACACAGTGATGATTGAACTCACTATTCAGTGGTAAATTGCTAACCATTACGACACTTCAAAGTGCCCTGTGACTTTCAAAGCGTAGATTAGATGTGGCACACTGTCAATGTATGTGGCACCCAGTGAGGATGGAACCCATTCGTAATTGTTCTCCAAGACAAGCTTGCTAACCACTAGAACGCCTCAAAGTGCACATGGTGAATTAAATTATATATAGATATGCAATCACAAAATCACTTATACGTATGTAAGTGTATGTGTGTGTGTTTACATGTGTGTGTGTGTGTGTGTGTGTGTGTGTGTGTGTGTGTGTGTGTGTGTGTGTGTGTGTGTATCTGAATGTATTTTATTACTATAAATGTAATCTATATTTAGTTTAGGTATTTGAATTGATATGCTCGTTTCATTTATTCTTAAACAGTGAGATGAATAATGAACCGGTCGAAATCGAGCGATACTACAAAAGAAATAAGAACCTTCTGACATCAGTGAAACCTGTAGACTATCTTTCCACCAGGGAAATCACTCCAATAGCCAAAGCATTGTGTTACTAATTTGATAACAGATTATCTTGACCACCACAGGGATCCATCCCTGCACCCCATTAGAATGTCTGAAGACCAACTTCTCGAGAGCTCTTCTCTGCGGCTGCTCGGTCTCACGCTGTCCGCTGATTTGAGATGGAACAAATACATCGAGTCAATTGCATCATCCACCACAAGAAAATTTAGCTCCCTGTGCCAAGCCAGGAAATTCTTATCCCCGGAATCGATCCTCCAAATCTATAAATCGACCATTCGCCTTTGCATGGAGTATTGCTGCCATATATGGTCTGGAGCCCCTGCTGTTTGCGTCAGGGTTCTTGATAAGATCCAGAGACGGATATGCAATGTGATTGGCCCTGATCTGTCATCTCGTCTGCAGACGCTCTCTCACAGACGCGACGTTGCCTCGCTCTGTCTTTTTTACAAATACTTTCACGGTAATTGCTCCTATGAGCTGCTTTCGCTGGTTCCTAGGCCTCATGAATTTAAACGTCCTACGAGGCTGGCATCCCGTTCCCACCCCTTCACCGTTGAAACTGTTAGATGTAGACGTCTCTTCTACTCCAATAGCTTCATGTCTCGCACATCTCGCCTGTGGAACTCCCTTCCTTATTCCTGTTTCCCTGACAAATATAATCTCCAACTATTTAAGTGTAACGTCAATCGACATCTCTAGTTGCCTTGATCTATCCACTTCCCTTCTCCACATCATTTCACCTTTCATTCCTATCTGCTCTCGCTCCAAATCTTCTGTAACCCCCTTGCCTTGATCGATCCACTATCTTTCTCCACATCCTCTCCTTTACCACTCCTATCTGCTCTTCCTCCAAACCTTCTGTAATCAATTGCGTTCTAGTGACTTCCAGCCTTGCTTGGGGTGATAAGCTTAAAAAAAAAAATTCATTTATTTTTCTAAGGTACTCAAATGTCACGGTGAGATTTCTATTAATTTATATATGCAAAATTCATTTTCATACCCAACAAATGAATAATGAAATATTAAACGATTGTTCCAGTGCGATATTATTTCTTATTAATATAAACATTATTCTTTTTAGTAATATATTATGACGTTTTCTCTTGGCCAAATTGCGAATAGAAGTAATTTGCTTGATGGAAACTTGAGATATGAGGCTGCTCGTCCTGGAGGCCTGGATCAAAGTGTAGTATCTGTTCTCAGATCGCTCGCTTAGTCGGCCCTCTGGCTGAGAGCTTCACTCGATACTTAACTGTTGTAGGGATTCGTCCCTGCGCTGGTGGTATCATGGCTACGACTAGCTTGGACCGGCTCCGGCCTGGACCAGCTATGGCAAGCCAAGACTAGCTCTGACCAGCTTGGACAAGCTGAGACCAGCAATGACTAGCTTAGACCAGCTCTGACCAGCTTGGACAAGCTATGACCAGCCAAGACCAGCGGCGAAAACACTCGGGTCCTCACGTTAAAAAACGACCTTGTGTCACAAACTTTTGGCTGAGATTCGATCACTGATACATGCCTGGCACAGGGATTCGTCCCTGCGCTGGTAGTATCGCGGCTATGTCTAGCTTTGACCAGCTTGGACAAGCTAAGATCAGCTAAGACCAGCAAAGTCCAGCGGCCCGGGTGGAAACACTCGGGTCCCCCTCTCCCTCCCCACGTTAAAAACCGACCTTGTGTCACAACCTGACTCAGTGGTCAAGTAGATACCAAGTGTAGTATCTGGTCTCAGATCGCTCGCTTTGTCGGCCTTTTGGCTGAGAGCGTCACTTGTTACTTACCTGGTGTAGGGATTCGTCCTTGCGCTGGTAGTATCATGGCTATGACTAGCTTGGACCGGCTCCAGCCTCGACCAGCTATGACAAGCCAAGACTAGCTATGACCAGCTTGGACAAGCTATGACCAGCCAAGACCAGCGGCCCGGATGAAAACACTCGGGTCCCCACGTTAAAAACCGATCATGTGTCACAACGTGACTCAGTGGCGGGTCAAGTAAATACCTGGAAACTTGAGATATATGTTCGGTTCTTCTCGGGAGGTATATTTTTCTTCAATAGAATGGTACGAGTCTATCTCTACGTACACAAATATAAATCGAAAGTTAAGATCTTGTAACTAAGACAGTGACAGACAGAAAATCTACCATCCACCTAATAATGTTACAAGTCACCTGTCATGATATACCCCCTGTACCTGCAAAAGTGTCCAAATCGTGTAACAGCAAAAATTGTCCAATTGTTAGATTAAATTTGAAATGTTGTATCTTAGAAATGATTAAAGATATCTTACTGGAATTCTCCGAGGTTTTTTTTTAAACACGATTTGACTCTGTGGAATAACAATATGTAATTACTCTAAACTTAACAGGATTATCGTGATAAAATCGATCATTAACGTAAATGAAATGTTAATCATCAATTAATCATAGCTATGGACCAGAAGATCATGAAAGATTTAAATAATGTTCATATATATATATATACATACATATATATATATATATATATATATATATATATATATATATATATATATATATATATAGAATCGTACCATTCACACACGCGTATCTCTCTCTCTCTCTCGCTCTCTCTGTATCTCTTTGAATTGAAATTTGAATTTGAGCATATAAACTTTTTGAACATTTCATTTAGTTACTATCAATGTTCTATTTCTTAATATTGTAAACTTTATACACAAATTCTGCCAGCCTTATGCATTATCCTCCAGAGATACAGTAGTTTATTTTCAAAAATACAATCATTCAATTAGTTATGAATATCTATCAGATCATATATTATAAGTAGTTTCCTGATTGAAATTCATATTTTCGTTCATTATTCTGCTTCTCACTTATTTTTAGTTAATTTTAGTACGGCAAAAAAGCATTTCATCAAATCAAGACAACCGATATTCGAGACAAAATAGCAATTTTGTCTCGAATATCGGTTACGTTTTTTATTA
>OZ038484.1:9595553-9610553 GCA_964036315.1 Acanthosepion esculentum | reverse complement strand
ATAGTTACATTCGAAAGTGGGGTTATGTTTAGGGATGGGTAGGGATGTATTTTTCAACAAATTCTGACATCCGCTAAATGCATGACGTCTGGGTTATTTTTTTATAAAAATTTTATTTTTAACGGCAAAAATTCTTACGGTATTTTTCTATTTGTATACTTAAAGATATTGGAGGGGCTGTTTAAGCTAGAATATGTTTTAACTACATTTCTAAAAAAAATTAATTTTTAATATTTCATATACTATATTTCTTTTTAAAACCAAGTAAATGTATTAGAATTACATACAGTATGTAAAATTATTTTTTCTTATCGAGTATAAGTATGTATATTACCAGGTTATATATATATATTTTTTTTAAGTATACTTTATGACAATGACGGCAAAGATAGCTAAATTATTTCACTAATTCAGTAAACTTTTATTTTTTATAAATTTAGTAATATAAATTTTCCCATGTATGTACTAAGGACATGGGTCATTTAATGTCCTACATATTCTAACTTATCATATTAATTTCATTTAACTTTAATTGTTCTATTGGATTCTTTAATGTGTTTGAATTGCTTTGAGGGAGGTGTTAAGGTTAGTGTACGTTTTATTTAATTACAATTTTAAAAGATGTTTAGAATCCGTTTTATTTAATTACAATTTTAAAACCAATTTTTAAAAAATTCTACTTTTAAATTTAACTTTTAAATTTAATCGGCTATCCTTTTTTATAAAACCAGTAACAGTTTCACTCTTACTCTTCTGGTGATGCATTTTTATATTTCTTTACCAAATCTTGCTTGGAATACCCTTTGTTAAATGTGTTAAAATGCGTCTTTCGTCTTAACCAAGTTGTAGATGGTTTTGCTTATAAAACTGCCTTTCTATTTTTGTAACTCTCACAAGATGTCAAATGTCAATTCCTCGTCTTTTGTCTTGATATTTTCTCTTAATTTTATTTTCTCACATTAGTAATGAAACTCCGAGCAGTGACCTCCCCATCTTAAGTTAATCCCTTCCTAAATCACCATCTGGACGCCCTTTTTTGACTGCACACAATCTCCTAGACAAACCAAATGCGCCAGTCACCCCCAAAACCACTGTCATTGTTTGACAAAGTCCTAACATCACCCCAATCTACAAAAGGGAAAGTGAAATTTCATCACTTATAAATAGCGACATGCATTACGATATTCCTCCTTCCATTAGGACCTTTCCCTCTTCAATTCCAATTGGTTTCCATCTTCTTCGATATGTTTACCAATGCTAAAGTTGCATGGTCCTAATACATTCGAATATAGTGAAGATCAATAGCAACTACTTGGTAAGTGTCTTTCTCTAATAAAACTTAGTAAATGGAGCAAAACCATTAAGAAATCAGAGCTGGACATTAAAGAATTCAGAGAACATGCCTGACTTTTTCTTTAGAATTTTCTAATCAACAAATCTGAACCAAGAATATTTTTAACTAATGAATATTTGTTTTTAGAGAGTCACCTATGTAGGAGAAATTTGTGCTATACATTGCTTAAGGCAATTACATTCTATGGATTTGAATGAGGTTATCTTAAAGAAAAACTTCAGGCTGAAGAATGTTTCTTTATTCAAGGATAGTAGCCTTAAGTCAGGTGTATGAATACGTTATGAATTTATTTGGAGGTATTTGTGATCAAAATAGATTTCTCGACAAAATTTCCGAATTAAAGCCATTTGAAAGAAACGAAATTGACTTTTCAATTTCGCATATTTATGATTCTGTATTTTATATAAAATTTCCATTTCTTTTCTAAGATGTAAATTATCATACTTACGTAATTTACGTAAATTGAAGTCACACCTCTCATCAAGATATTTCCAAACCTATATCACTTGAATCTATCTTCGTATCCGAAACGTGAAGATTGTCATCATTTCTTGCGTCTGTAAAAGTTACATTTAGGAGGTATGCATAATTGAGTAAACATCGTTGTTTTTAAACAATATAAATTTAAGTCGACCGGCCTGTTCTTTCGAGAATTTTAATAACAGTACTAACACTTTTGGAGACTGCTGAAGAAGAATGTCTACATTACATGAAGAGATAATATTGCAAATGATTTTCTGGATAGTGTTCATTTTATGTCATTTGAAGAAATACAACAGATCAAAATTTAATTGGGTAATGATTCATCCGTTTAGCTTCTGGAAAATGGAACATGTATTTTGTATTAATGGAGTTTTTTAACATTGTGGCTATTGTGATTACAGATCTTTTATCAATTTATTCAAAAAGTTGTTCGAAGATACTTTGCGCACGTTCTTTAATTATAATTCTTTTTATTACAACATAATATTATTAGAGTCTTAATAAAATTGCTAATAACGTAAACAGAAAATGTATAAATGCTATTTGAAATTGCACATCCATGGTGCATATATTTCCAGGTATCAATTTCTTATTCTCCTAAAAATAAAAGTAGAAAGTAAGAATAAATCCTAATGTATTTGTAGTGAGACAAAGGAACAAAGATTCCTACAGTGATATACAGACGTATACTATGCTAACAATGACTAAAGGAAGATTGTATTGCGGCAATATTTATTTCCCGTCATATCATTTATCAAGATTTCGGACATGAACCACACTGGGAAATGCGCTTCCATTCCACGTTCTTTCTTTCTTTCTTTCTTTCTTTCTTTCTTTCTTTCTTTCTTTCTTTCCATCTGTCTGTCTGTTTGTCTATCTATCTATCTATCTAAGCCTTGTCTGATATTTGACTAATTCTAGTCAAAATAGATTTGAGCGAAGAAAAACGGTAGTTCTTAGCGAGAATCATTCTTCCTCAAAACATGTGAACTGACGCTACTGAGCCACTTACAAATGACTGTGACAAACAACAGAAACCGCGTCGCTCGAAGACATTGAACATCAACTACAAATAAAATGGATAGAACATATGTAACTCTAAGATAGAATAATGACATAATTCAAATGTTGATATTCCACCTAGTAACACAAAAAAAAATTAAGGTAGAAGCAACCTTTGATAATGATAAGAATTAATGGAATTGATAAAACTATTTTCCTAAAAAAAATGTTTTAAGATAAAGATTTTATAAATTCCATAATTTGCTCGGTCAACGAATGTCTGATGCTATATATTCTGAATTTTCCCCTTCATTAAAACATATGTCCCTACAAAAGCATGACAAACTTTTAGATAACATTATTAGCTTGTTTGTATGTAATGTTAACTGCTTAGTTTTTTCTTTCGTTGCATTTAAACTTTCTACATTTCTCATTCTCTATTTCTTTTTCCTTTTTCGTCACTTCGATTTCTTTCTCTTCTTCCATTTGTTCCCCTTTATTCCATTCTTTCAGCCTGCTCCCGCAAGAATGTCAGGTTACTAATCCTGGTCTTAATTCCTATATTTGAAACTCATCCCTGGATTTCCCTAATCCTTCTTGTTGCAGAATAGGAAGCGTGAGATTCGTTACACGCGTTACCCTATCTTTATTCTTGTCTTTTAAGTCTTGGAAAAAAGGTATTTATCCATTCAGAATCCAATTAAGAACCTAATAACAAAATCTTCTGTTTCTTTACAAACACCTAACTTAAAATTAGGTTCGGTTTTATTTTTCTCTCCTTCCCAACCGGATGAGAAATTTGGTATGTTCAAGAACTCAGTTTTCGTTGTCGGAGAGTAAAAAATATTTTAATCCCTTTGGGAATTTATCACCAGTTGGTGGCATTATGGAGTGCAAACTCCAAAAAAGCCAATATCTACAGCGTCAAGAACAGATAGGTTACCATTACAAGTACAGTTAGTTTAGACAAGGGATGTAAATATGTGTTGAAAGAGGTTAACATGCAGATCCTAAGTAGAATGTTAGGAAGATAACATTACACCAGTCTTTTGGAGAAATAAAATTATTCCTTGAAAATCAGTATGTTATTTAGCTTTTAACTGTGACAGAACATCGATTTGCCAATTTGCTAATTATATACGCTATTTACATTATTCAGACTATTGTCCTCATCTTTGTCGCCATATTTATTACAACGTTCGGCAAGTTGTACGCTGTGGCCTTCTTCAGGTGGCCAGAATGTCGAACTGAAGCCTTTATTTCGCTCACTGGGGTAGACTGTTCTAGTTCCACATGCCATGTTTAATGGATATGGCGACAAAGATGAGGACAATAGTCCGAATAATGTAAATAGTGTACATAATACCTCATCTCAAAAATATAGACAGATACTGAAAGCCCGAAACGTTGTAATAAATATGGTGACAAAGATGAGGACAATAGTCCGAATAATGTAAATAGTGTACATAATACCTTATCTCAGAAATATAGACAGATACTGAAGGGCCGAAACGTTGTGGTAAACATGGCGACAAAGATTAGGACAATAGTATGAATAAATGTAAATAGTGTACATAATACCTTATCTCAGAAATATAGACAGATACTGAAGGGCCGAAACGTTGTGGTAAACATGGCGACAAAGATTAGGACAATAGCCCGAATAATGTGAATAGTGTACATATACCTTATCTCAGAAATATAGACAGATACTGAAGGGCCGAAACGTTGTGGTAAACATGGCGACAAAGATTAGGACAATAGTATGAATAAATGTAAATAGTGTACATAATACCTTATCTCAGAAATATAGACAGATACTGAAGGGCCGAAACGTTGTGGTAAACATGGCGACAAAGATTAGGACAATAGCCCGAATAATGTGAATAGTGTACATAATACCTTATCTCAGAAATATAGACAGATACTTAAGGGCCGAAACGTTGTGGTAAACATGGCGACAAAGATTAGGACAATAGTCCGAATAATGTGAATAGTGTACATAATACTTTATTTCAAAAATATAGACAGATTGCTAATTAGAGCTTCATAATGATAATAGCTATAAATGGCAAGACAGAAGACATATATCATAATATTTGCAAGATAAAACACTCAACAATCCGTAGATACTGATATTTTCACAGAATTACTACTGCAGCACACTATTTAAAATATAATAGATACACTATAATAATATTTTATACATTGTCTCGTGTTTTTGTCTGTGTTTTATAGAATAACTAGAAAAGATGTATTTCAAAGTAATCTAATTATAAAGCCCATATGAAATATACACAATTATTTAATTTTATTGCCATTATTATCTTTTTTAAACAATGTATGATGAATCAGACACTCGTTTTTCTCATTTATCATATTCCAAGCAAGTAAAACGGAAGTTAATTTTATATTTGCATGCATTTCTACCACATTTCTTATTACAGACAGTTTTTATTTTTATGGTTAATTGATTCGTATTGAGGAAAATAATATGACTTGTAGTTACTTGACAGAGGTTTTCGTAGCTATTAGAGTATCAATGAATATTAGACTTAGAATTTGCTAAAAGTCGCGAGAGGGAATTTGTGGGGTGTTCAAGCACGATAGAATACAACTGAATATTATCTTTCTATCCATGACCGGATGACAGTTCGAAGAAAAACAATTCCTTAAGATTATCTATGCTTCTTATGAGAGGACATATTAATATAATTTTATTTTAAAAAATTGAAATAAAATTTAATATTTAATAAAAACAATTACGTGTCAAATTTTGAGTTGCTAATGTCACGTAGGGAAAAAACTGATTCGAAAAAATATTTTTTCGTTTTACTGAAGATTTTGATCTTTTTTCAAAAACAGTTTTTAAAATAGAGAATAAATTGAGTGAACAAAAAAAAATCTTTCTTCTTTAAAAAATAATTTAATATTAACCAAGACTAATTACAAAAAATTAAAATAGAATATTATTTATAGGTTTCTAAAATATCCGGTACACACGACTCCCTTTTCTCGTACACGGCTACAGTGTCTCTCCGATATGTGTTGCCTCGTTATTAATGAAATATTTACAAAAAAAAAAATTCTATTAACCATAGCAAGTTTTCCATTAAAGATTTTGAAAACTTAGCTTAATGATTTTTTTCTATTTTTTTAGCGACTAATATATATATACTTGTAGAATTTACTCCATTTTGTCTATATGTTTGTTTTGCTATCTATCTATCTAGCTATCTAGCTAGCTAGCTAGCTGTCTATATATCAATGACACCTGCTGTTTATATAATTATCATATTAAAATTACTACGGCTACATAATTTAATCTATCAATGACAAACGCACGTAAGTGTTTCAAAGCAAAAATAATTTGATAAATGTCGATACCAGTATAAAATGTTCAAGTGGAAAATCATACCGTCTTGGGTATGACCCTAAACAACATCCGCATCCAGGATAAGACGATATACTAGGTCTAATTGCAAGGCCTCTGATCAAGACGTTTTGAGGAGCGTGGAACTACCACTTAATTGCTTTTGTTCCCAGGACAACTCTGAACCCGGCTGGGAGCACCTGTTTGGGTCCCAGCTATGGTTATCTCCCAAACTGGGGGAAAAACACTATGAAAGTGTAAAAATATGTTTTAACACCAGAGATTCTTTGTAAAAATGTATTACCAGACATAAAGTTTCGAAGAAAACATTACCAGCAATACATTGTTACCAGGAATACATTTTTCAAAAAAGAAATAGCAGCTATACATTTAAAAAAGAAATTGCCGGCAATATATTTTTGAAAAATTATTACCAGCAGTAAAAATCTTGTCAGCATTAAATAACCCATTGACGTTGAAATGCCATTAAACTAAACGAAGCAAACTATATATGTTTGAAAATAGAAATTACCAGCTGTAAATTTTTCGAAAAAATATTACCAGCGATACATTATGAAGAAAAAATATTACCAGAAACAGATTTTTTAAGGAAAAAATATTAACAGCAATACATTTCTGGAAAGAAATATTACCATCAATAAAAATTTGTCGGGATAATATAAACCATTGTAGTTTATATTCAAAAAACCAACCAAAATGGATAATCGTAATCATTTTTCAAATTATATATTCCCTAATATACTCGGTGCGTCGAGGAATGACCGGAATATTAAAGTATTTTTTTCAAAATTACATTGGTTTATATGTTATAAATGAGAAATCTAAGAATTTATCTATGCAATTACCAATATTTCATATGAAAAAATAATCCTGTTTTTACATAGATTTACAAATATTAAAGCATAGCTAATACGAAACAAAGTAAATAAAACTTATTGTATGATAATACAGTAATTTTATTTATTTTGATTTCTCCTAGTTATCCTTTAATATTTTTAAATTTCTCCTGATCTCCTCCACACACTAATGAAATATTTTGCTTTAACAGTAAGTATATTCGCTCAGTAGTGTCAAACAATGTAAAAACGGGATTTCTCCTAAGTCAAGATCAGGTTAGATTTCAGATAAGTATTAATGTATCGTGACGTCGTATAATCACATGCAGCAAGTCGACGTAATATCGATTGAAAAAAAATATCAAAGCACCACTGTAGAGGTTTTGAGCCATACTTTTTCGATAGCTGTCAACGATTCCATTATATTTGTTAGATATATGCGCGTGATACGTTTCACTATCATGAACGAGAAATGTCCGACTGGGCATATGACGGGCAGACGTAATGTCCAACGCTATTTGATAGAAATTTATGATAAATATGCTAAAGATGCTAAAATAAGACTGGACAACATAAACGTGAGTACACGTTGCAATATTTTCCTGCGATAATCCATCCTTGATTTTGAGTAAATGAAGCAATGCATATATTCAAATGATCAGAAAGCAATATAGTGATGACGGGTTTATGGTGTTTTGAGACGAATCCGCACCACGTGAGCACACCTGATGTCATTATAGAATCACCACTAACTTACTTGCACGGTGTGTTTTTGACAAATGAGATCAATGGCCCCCTTGGGGGTCTACGGCACAACCGAAACTTAATATCATATTGAAATTTGAAAAACTGTGACTCATCACATAACACCATAGTGCATATCATCCAGTGTCAAATTAGTAAAGTCACGTCCAGGTTTTAGGCGCTTTGTTCAATCTCCTTTGGTTAACAGAGGCAGGCTGCTTATTCTTCTGCCACCCCCTATATCCTTTGGAAGTTAGACAAGTAACCCGATGGATATGCATCTGCTACATCCTGAAGGATAACACTTCTGCACCCCCATATCCCAGGGAAGTTAGACAAGTAACCCGATGGATACGCACCTGGTACATCCTGAAGGATAACTTTTCTGCACCCCATATTCCAGGGGAGTTAGACAAGTAACCCGATGGACTTGCATCTGATACATCCTGAAGATTAACTCTTAATGACAAAACTGTTGATTGTGGATTGGCTAAAAACTTCGGAAACCACAGTAGAAACATACAGCGGAAAATATACAGATGTAATGTAGAACAGAAACCTTTCTGCTTTGAACAATATTGCAAATAACTATCAAATGCGTGTTTTAAATAATTTCTGATATTTTGATTCTCGGATATTTTGTTCTGAAACATTGGGATATTTTTTAGAGACATGCATATGACGATGTATTTAAGGCAGGAAGTTAAAGACCAATCTTAAAATTCGTATTCCACATTCAGTTATTATTTTTAACATTTCACAAACTTTATAAATATGCAAAAATCTACAGATAGATAGATATTGAGGAAACAACTTGTTTGTGATTAAGTGCCAACTAAAATTCATATGTACATTCTGATATATATAGGGTTTTAAGGCATGTTCCATTTATGGGTTAACGTGCTTAATATCAGGTATCGAAGTTAAGTAAATATAAAAGGGGACATTGAAGGTAACACCTAGCGGTTGACAGTCTGTTTCATAAGCAATCGTCAGGCCATATGCGCTCTGCTTTTGCTCGACTATTTATAGATACAGATCAGTGATTAATTGTGGTTAGTCTGTAATCTTATTCTAGGTGGTATTTTGGTGGGTTATAATTGTTATGCTTCAAATTATTCTAGGGGCTATTGTGTGAAAATAATTTTGGATTCGGATGCATTTTATGTTATTTATAGTGTTGTTTCTAAACCTTATTTATTTATTATTTATTATTTTATCGTTGGTTATGTTTATTATTACGTTTACTTGTGTTTATATGTGCGTTCGTGGTTTGTTAATTTGTTTATTATTTACTTAATTTATTTACTTATTTATTAATTTGAATTAATGTATTTTACTTATTTTTATTTATTTTTTAAAATGTATTTATTTTTGTTCAATCTTATTTGTTTTTAATTTTTTTATTTTTTTTCGTAACTGCTTTTTTTTAAATGAGTTCTGATTGTTTATTTACTACTTTATTTTGGTCTGGGAATGTAATTATAGTTCCTTTCTTCTGCAGATAGAGTTTACAGATTATGGAATTATTGTTGCGGGCTGATGCTGTTTTCCTTATTTTCCATGATATTTTTGGTGTGATTTGATTTTTATTTTAAATCTCCCAGATATGTTTAGAAAGATTTGTACTGCTCGCGTATTTACTATTTGTAAACGACGTGCAGTATTTCTTTGTTTCCAGACGCTTTCGATTATTCTTATGAAAGTTTTTTCTTTGTTATCGGTTGATATCAGAGTGACTTGTTCTACAAGCAATCGTCGTTTGTGGGACATTCATTCTTTGTTCTATAATACATAAATACCATTAGGAGTCAGTTATAATACCTGCATAAATGCCGATATCGAAATATAACATACACTTGTCATATTTTAGGTTACATATTGACTGCCCGACTTTAACGTCTATTAATACTTAAAGAGTTACCGACGTCCCGTTTTAAAATTTTAAGCATACGTTTTTTTTTCCTTTTACAATAACCCCCTGATTACACTTTAGATTTTGTATCTACACTCAAATAATATATTGATTTTATATTAACTTGAGCTTTGAATCTCTGTTTAAATTTAGCGTTCATTCCATGAGATCCAGCATTTACAATAAAGTCAACCGTAACAGTTCGTGCCTGATGAGTTGGTAAAACCACCAATATTTAAGTTGCCTTACGAACGTACGTTTATGCATATTTATTAATATATACTTATCAGCTCTGTCTAACCACATTGAGCACTGTTTTGCTTACACATTATATTAAATTAAATACTTATCCGCTTACCTATATATGCAATCTAACACACGTATATACAGTTGGTAATATCTAATTATTTGGTTCATATCAACATTTATATATATATATATATATATATATATATATATATATATATATATATATATATATATTATAATTATTTTTTAAATTTATGTTTCCTTCGCTACATAAGAGTTCCTATGTTTCAAAAACAGGAGCCAAAAACTTCAATATAATTATTAGACTTAAATTGAATTAAAGTATCAACCACTGTTTCATCCTCAAGCGAAATATTTGGACACATATATCGACTCCCAAATTAAGGTCGAGCACACTGAATCTTTATTTATATATATATATATATATATATATATATATATATATATATATATATATATATACATATTATTGCCATTTCTTTACAGAAGGCGACCATCTCTTCTTACTTTTAAAATGAAGATTTGTTTGATCAGTAAATATACAAGGATCTTAAAACGATAAAATATAAAAGGATGAAATATGGTAAAAAAATCACTCGCATTAGCAAACAATTTATAAAAGTCTATGCTTAATGTTTAAGTGGTAAACACTTACTGATGAAACAATGTCTAAAAGGATATAAACGGAGGAAAGCCACTAACGTGATAAAAGGCATAACACCCAGTTAAGTAAGCTTTAGAAAATTCATCTATTTCACATTTATGATAATGACTGCAACTTACAGTGCATTGCCACGTTCATCTGCACAAAAGCGGCACTTAAAACTTTTTGCACTCTTACAAGCTTTCTTACATAAAAAAAAAACAAATGAATGGTGTATTGAAGGTTTTTTGTCTTGATGAAATCTATTAGTTTGCCTCTTTAGACCAGTTGATAATTTGCAGATGTTATCATAAATGTGACACAGGTCGACAGTTGGTCTTGGAAACATGGTCTATATTATTATGGGGATGGTGTCTCACGTGGCTGGTTAAACCAGCTTTGGACAAGCAAATTCTGCTGCCGAAAGAACATTTATGGTCGGAGTCCAGAGGCAATAGATTAGCATCACCTTTTCTGAAAACGCTTTACACTTTTGCATGCTCAACCCTTTTCTCTTGAAACCTGTTACAATCATCATAAACAAGTTTCCGCCAGTGAGATATATCACCAGCCTCTTTCTCCCATTTGTTTGTAATTAACCCAAGATATTTAAAGTTGTTTTTAATGGTATCTTTGAAGCGCTGTTTTAGTTTGTGTGGAAGACGTTTGCAGCTTGCTAATTCACAATAGAACAATTGTTTTGGCAAGCGATTTTCATCCATCCTTAGGATGTGACCAGCACGGCGTATCTGGTTACGTGTTAGCATCTTTACGTTTAGTGTTGAAAAGGTGCTAACACGTAAGCAGATGCGCTGGGATGGTCGCAATATATATATATATATATATATATATATTTCTTTGTTTGTTTTTGATTTTGGCCACCGTCTGAGAGGGAAAACTGCTCGATGGAGCAATTCACTCCGCCAGAAATTTGGAAACGCCATGCTGTACTGCTTGGTATTCGCGCCGGAAGCTCCAATTCGAAGGTACAGTAACTCAGAAAATACTCTGATCGTTCTGATTAGAAAAGAACACTGGAAGTTGTTAGTTATGGCCTCAGACTTAACACGAAGATTCACATCAAGTGCCTTGGGGAGGTAGTGCTCACCTGGGTCAAGAGGGTGGCTGCTGGAAGAACCTATACTTGAAAAGACGACGACGCACCATGCCACACAAGCAGGATAATCCAGTCATGACTATCGACAATTTCTGCGACCACAACACACATTACATCTGACTACCTAACTGCAGTTGAGCGAGAAACCAACCAAATTCCATGTAACACGAAAGATGAAATAAAGGCAAGGATTTTGGCAGCATTCACCAACTTAAACAAGCAAACCGACCAGAAGAGATGACGGAGAAGCCACAGTCGTCTGAAACGTCGTAGTTGAAAACAATAGGGATTTTATTGAAAAAAATTTATTCTTTAGTATTCCAAAGTATTTTGCGAAAATTTGCTAAATGCATTAGTTAAAATGGTTTATCAGTGATATTTTCATTTTTGTGTAATTTAGAAGACAATGTATCCATTGCACTATATATATATATATATATATATATATATATATATATATATATATATATATATATATATATATATATATACATATTGATAATCATCGATATTAATATATCGATTGATATAAAGTAAAAATCTCCTGAGCATAGTATATCTTTGCTAATCGATATTCAGTATATCGATGTTTGAACCAGCTTCTAATGCTCTGAGAGGGATCGGCTAGGGAAAGATGACGTCGTTCGTCGGGGGGACAATCCTATGGGAAAGGCATTCTCCGATGAGTTATTCCACGGAAAGTGAGAGCAACGAATTTAGTTTGTCACCTCTTCATAACCGAGGCCCGTTGGTACGTAGCTTGCGCCGTATCGTAACTGTCCTGGTTCAATTCACGGTAGTGGATGCGCACTGCTGATGAGTCCCGAATAGGACGAAATGTTCGTCCAGTGCTTTCTGCCTTCTGGTGAGGATTTTTCTAAACCCGATGAATTGTATATATATATATATATATATATATATATATATATATATATATATATATATATATATATATATAGAGAGAGAGAGAGAGAGAGAGATAGATAGATAGATATTGATACATATATCAGCAAATTTGCCTTTATTATAGTTGTCACATATCGTCTAGCATGTAGAATATTATTTTTCATATAAGTTTGAAATATATCATTAATAAGATCTAACGTAAACATAATATCTACTTGTTTAACATTAGTACTTATCTTAACCTTAAGATCTCTTCTTTTTAGTTGTTTATGAATCATTTCTCTTAATTTATCTACCGTAGATGCATACATGAAACGTGTTTTCTGTGTTTACATGAAAAATTCGAAATTGTCAAGTTCTTTGATAAGAATGTTTTAGTGAACCAAAGATCCGAGTTAACTGTAAAATGTAAACACAATCTACCTTTTACCAATTCAGTAAGGCTTGGACCTTGACAACGCTTTTTCTTAGATTTTAGTTGAACTCTGTTCCACCATATATGGCTTAGCTTTCTATTTGTAAGATTAATCCGAATTTAATATAATATTGTATTAATCACCGGGTATTATTATTACCATCTTGTACGGATGTATTAGTATTTGGTAAGTATTTTGGCATTTTGCATTGGTTGGTTCTTGCTTTTAACAACCATATATATAGAATCCGTTAGTTGCATATTATTTTTCCAAGTAATTTTATAAGTTTAACTTATTTGCTTGATTATTAAAGAAGCTACTTATTTATTAGAGTTAAAAATATGTAGGAAATTCACAAAGCATATAACTTATTTAATATTTTGTTAAATTACCTCTTCCTATCATTTTTTTTAGGAAATGGCATTTTCTAGTGCGTAAAAGATGTATCCATTAACACCCGTCCCTGTTTGAAGTCTGTGCTGCCGTTAATTCCCAAATATTTTAACTTTTGCTTCTTCGCTTAGCTTAAATTTAACGTGTGTCATATTCGATTGATTGATCTGAATAAAACCCACACTTCTTATAGCCTCTCTTTTCTTTTTTGCTTTTTTTCGTAAAAGAAGTTGTATTTTTCTTTTAAATCTAAACAAATCCTTCACTCGCCAGTAATGATGAGATTTGATACGCATCGAAACACGACTGCAATTGTGTATCGATTTTGACATGTTTTTGATGTAATATCTTAATATATATATATATATATGTGTGTGTGTGTGTATGTGTATGTGTGTGTGTGTGTGAAATGTCAAGAGGAAGAATACACTTAGCTTAGCCAATGCGATTATCAAGCGGCATGTCTTTCCTTGATAAGCCTTGATAAATCCGTCTAATGACAACACGCGTCGACTAAATTAAGTATAGTTTTCCTCTTGTCTTTTAATTCAATTTATCTCTTCTCCAGATGTACTCTAAGAATATTTACACACACATACATACATACACACACAGACACATGTATATATATATATATATATATATATATATATATATATATATATGAATAAACATCGATCTCAGCAGCGAGAGATTTCGATTCATATAGATAATATTAATCTGAAGATACACAGACAGATTGATAGATGGACTGCTGCTGACAAAATGTAGGGAAATATAATATTTCCCAGATAATTGTCTATAATAATGCCTGTTGGCACTTGACCATCCATCTTTTTCTTATGGAAAAATTTGGATTTCTTTGCTGTGATGGGATTATAAATCCTAAACAAATGTTTAAAATAAATAACAAATATTTATTTTCAAAATGTTACAAAAATATTGAGGCCATTAACTTAAGGAATGTAGACATTCCAAGCAAAAGCCTTCATTGCTTGCATTGGGCACATTACAGCTGAATGCTATATTTTAAATGTGTTCTTTTCTGGCATAAATATTGGCTCAGGAAATATAAATATTTGCTTGTGATAATTGCTTTTCCATTTACAATTGCTGTTTAAAAAACTGTTCCTGAGTTTTCCCTATGACTGTTAAGATCTACTTTTACGCATCTATCTATCTATCTATCTATCTATCTATCTATCTATCTATTTATGCCCGTTCATATCTACCTATCTTATTACCTATCTGTCTACACTGAGGTGCAAAATTATCTGTTATTGTACACATAATCATGAAATAGGCGTCGAATACATATCCATAATACGTTTCGGAAACTTCACCTTCAATTCAATAGCATTATAATGAAAGAAATGGGAAGACAAAAAATATCCTTCCACGTGCAACATGTTACTTATATTATTTATCTATATATTAATGGCTTCCTCTTTGTTGTTAAACCGGCAACCTTACTTCAAGTGCCGGTCAAACCGTACAACATTCATACTTTTTGTCGTTTGGCAGTTA
>OZ038484.1:9578053-9590553 GCA_964036315.1 Acanthosepion esculentum | reverse complement strand
TGTCAGTTATCATTCTTTCTGTATAGATACAATGCAGTTATTATGAAGAAGTGGAGAAAATAATGCATTCAAGATTTCACGACTCTAACATCTTTCCTCCATAGTTAGCCTATGAACATTTCAGAAAGCACTCTTAATCTATGAATTTCCAGTAAATACCATATAACTGCCTTTCTAAAAATAGAAAATTAACTTGTGAATGGAACATGTGAGTTTCTTCTTCATTTTATATTGAAACGTTTTTTGAATCGTATCATTTCGACGAAAACTATTTTACAAATCATCACCATTCGTCTTTGGTTGAAATTTAAATATGTTAATTGTTATTCAGAAATTGCTTTTAGCTAATAAAATATGGTCGTTAACAGAAACAGAACACGTTCGGTTGGGTTGCTGCATTTTACTACAGACATATCAACATTAGCTTTATTTAACATTGTCAGTGTTTTTTTAGTACTTGAGATTACAGTTAAACTGTGGTCGAGAATATGTTTAAGTTTATGGGAACGCATTAGATATTTTTATGAGGACCGAAGAATCTACAGGGTAAGGCAGCCCATTTGTTGGTCATAGCTTCTCAGCAAGTGATGCAATCATTTTCTCCAGTTCTCATCGACTGGTTAAAAAATATCTGACACACACGCCAAAACATGCACGCACACGCAAAAAAACAAATATACGTGTGTGTGTGTGTGTGTGTGTGTGTGTGTGTGTGTGTGTGTGTGTGTGTGTGATATTTCTAATCTGGAAAAACCAAAGGAAGGAAATATTCTCATATATATGTATATATATATGTATATATATATGTATATATATATATATATATATATATATATATATATATATATATATATGAAACTTCTTCAGTAATTAGATATGGAGAAAGAAATTATTGTATTTTTTAATTTGATTTTCATTGGTTAAACAGACTTCACGTATATTTGACTTTTCAGGCAGTGTTAGTATATGTTTTGGCGTTCTGAACTCAAGGAAAGACGATGTGTCACTTCCAAATTACCATCCTAACTCTAAAAAAAAAAACTCGCCCTATATAGTCTTTTCCCTTAATCTTCACTTTTGTTTCGATAAATATTATAGATCCTCCTAACACACACACACACACGCACTCACACACACGTACACACACATGATTAATATCCAACTTTAATAATTAATAACTTGAGTCGTATAACGTGCGATTAAATGCCATAGAAGATTAAATGCTCACTAATATTAACCATTTATCATATATTAATATAAGATCAATAGTCGTATGAAATGGAATGTTTAACTTTTGAGTCAATATCTTATTTGACTAAGAAAGTTCAAGTTATTAGAGTAATTGTCTGTGGAGCGGATTGATAGAAATTCAAACAAATTTTAAGATGCTGGTCACAATAAAAGAAGACTGAAATCCTAAAGGTGCGTCTGTAACACGGGGATCTAGATATGTATTGTGATGTGTCTGGATTACAAGTAACGCAATACTTATATATGTCAAAGCAACAAACGACAGAAGATAGACAAAATGACACAAGATTCAAGTCGTCATCGTTCAGCCAAAAATGGATGTGTAAGGCCAGTTCGACGAATAAAACGTTTTCTAGAGAATTCTACTTCTGTGTCGTGTACATTAAAGATGTGGCAGCTCTTGAATTTGTTTTTCTTTTATTTTATTTACCCTAATCCCTGTTCCCGCAAGCATTTAATCAAGCTCGTTAGGGTGATTATGTACTGTATGCTTCTGTCCCTCTCGCTTTCAATATCTTGTTCGTATCAATTTTGCTAAGCTCTCTTTCCTCATTATGCGACATAGGAATTTCAACTATTGTTTGTTTATATGAAGTATGTGTCCTTTTTTGTCTGCGATGTCCCTAAAACTTAGTCGTTGCCCAATTCTTCATTCTCTGGAATTCTATGCATCCTTATGTAGAACGAATTATTTTGCCTCAAGTTTGTTCTTCACCTGTGATGTGATTGACCAGCATTCGGTGCCATATAGGATTGATGTGTGTGTGTGTGTGTGTGTTTGTGTGTGCGCGCGCGTGTGAGTGTGTGTGTGTGTGTTTGTGTGCGTGTTTGTGCGTGTGTGTGTTCCAAGGATATTTGTGTGAAAGTGAACGCAATATTATCGGCTGGAAATTGAACTCTAACGAGCAATAATATTTTTCGTGCCGGTAACTATTCCGCTATCTGATGTATATCGATATTATGTCTAAACATTACAGAATATTCATATATATATATATATATATATATATATATATTATATTAAAAGAAGATCAGCCAATCATGCTACCTTGGTTCCAACCTTTCATCATTATGCTCATCCGATATCTGGTAAAATAATTGTGACATATATATATATATATAATATATATATATATATATATATATATATATATATATATATATAGATATAGATATATATATATATATGTATGTATGTATGTATGTATGTATGTGTGTGTGTGTGTGTGTGTGTGTCAATAATGTATATTTCGGCAGAAAGTATTCATCTAAACGAGTTTGATGAAAAAGCATGACTAGGCCTGTCTTTTTACGTTTCATTATATTTATATATATACGAGGGTCATTCAATAAATAAGTTGAATTTTTCGGTATAAGGACTTCTAATACAGATAGAAGCTTACTCTTTTTTATTTTTTTAATTTTACTTCTTTTTCACATGGATTTAATTTCTTTTGCAGATTAAAAAAAACTTTGAGAGTTTTGGCGATTAACAAAGATGGCCGACCAAGAAGCATGCTCCAGGATTGAACAGCGGTCAGTTATCAAGTTTTTGGTTGCTGAAGGGTGCAAACCAGTTGAAATTCATAGGAGAATGTCAACTGTGTATGGTGCCACATGTTTCAGCCAAAAAATGTCTACAAGTGGGTTAAATTGTTTAAAGAAGGACGGAGCAGTGTTGAGGATGAAGACAGGCCTGAGAGGCCTACAGAAGTGAGGTCTCCTGAGGTGATCGAATCAGTCAATGACCTCATTCAGTCTGACAGAAGGGTGACAGTGGATGACATTGCAAGAACTTTGAAAGACATAAAGAACAAACGCAGGGGTCATCAATCAGAAGGAGTCATCTTGCATCATGGCAATGCAAGGCCTCACACAGCAGCCCAAACGGTGCAGACCATCAACGAGCTGGACTGGAAACTGCTCCATCATCCCCGTTACAGCCCAGACCTTGCCCCTTCAGACTTTCACCTGTTTGGTCCCTTGAAAGCGTTCATGAGAGGCACGGAGTTTAAAAGTGACGATGAAGTCAAAAGTGTTGTGACCGACTGGCTGAGACATCAGTCCAAATATTTTTACGCTGAGGGAATACGGAAACTTGTGCACAGATGGAAAAGTGTGTGACAGTGCTGGGAGACTACGTTGAAAAATAAAAAAAGGAAGCTTCTATATGTATTAGAAGTCCGACAAGCTTATATAAGAAATAATGTTTAACAATTAAAACTGTCTGATTTATAAATTTAAAAATACATCACCTCTTTAGGGATTGCTTTGTTTACGTTAGAATACGAACTTTTTAGATATTAATATTTTGAGAGTTTGAAAAAGATATGCGTTTATAAGGCATATATTTGCAAGAATAGCCACAGAAGAGATTTCGGTTTGATCCACGTACCCATAGGTGTCTAAATATCAAACACCAGAATCTTCGGTGGAATTCTGGTCGGACTGTGAACTTTGCATGACTTTCCATTTTTCACCTGCAGAGAAATAGCATTAATATTTATACAAATACTAAATATATTCTTTCACATTTATTACTTATTAATACTGTAACAAATAATTTTCGAGGATCAATTTTTTCCTTGTTTTTTTCTAAGTGGGGTGTTAATGGAGAATTTATTGGGCTGTATATCGGTGCCCACCCAGATGATAGATACACGCGTAAAATTACGACCAGTCATGCCTCCAACCATGTGTAAGCTATACCCGAAAGTTAATTAGGTAAAGTTTTTGCATACGAGGCAATTACCAGTTGTAAATAGCCTCTTTCTTTCAGGCTTCTTTTATAAACATTATTATTATGCTCGACAACAACAAAAAGAAAACAACAATAACAATATAAACACTTAAAGGGAAATTTCCGAGATGATATATGAATATCTGTCTTGGTAAACATGATTGTAGATTCATTTTTAATTGTTTGTGTTAATATAAAATTGACTTAATAAATCCTTAATTAATCACTAAGTTTTACGAGAATTGAACTTTTTAATAAAATAAATAAATGTTAAAAATTGTTTTTATAACATATATTAATACCTAAGTAACTTTTCGTCGATAATACAATTAGATAAAGTGGAAATTTAATGAATTACTATACTAGCATAAATTTAATGAATTACTATACTAGCATAAATTTGATGAATTACTATACTAGCATAAATTTAATGAATTACTATACTAGCATAAATTTAATGAATTACTATTCTAGCATAAATTTAATGAATTACTATACTAGCATAAATGATACTTATACTGTACTATTTTCATCATTTTCTTTCTTGTGAGATATTTAAAACATTGGTGCACGCCTGTCTCAGTTTTCGAAACTTTGCACAGACTCACCAAAGGCCCCGATTGAATATAGACCATTTTGAAGAATCGTGACAATAGACAATTTATCGAAAACTAAGTTTTAAAAAGATCAAAACTTTAATCCCCATCATAATCTGATATTGGGTGTAAAATTATCACTAGCTAGACTATTTACATGATTCGGACTATTGTCCTCATCTTTGTCACCATATTTATTACAACATTTCTGCCGTTGTACGCTCCGACCTTCTTCAGGGGGTTGGAATGTCGAACTGAACCCTTTATTTCGCTCAGTGAGGTAGACTGTTCTAGTTCCACGTGCCATGTCTAATTAGACATTCCAACCGCATGAAGAAGGCCGGAGCGTACAACGTCCAAAACGTTGTAATAAATATGGCGAAAAAGATGAGGACAATAGTCCGAAAAATGTAAATTGTGTACATAATACCTCATCTCTGAAATATAGACAGATATCACTAGCTAGTTAATGCAAAATAATGAGACCTTAATATATATTGTTTATTTAACATGTATATGAATCTACAGCCTGCCAGGTGTTATGCAAATCCAATTTAATTTGCCAGAAAAATGGGATCAATATAACGACACTCCCCCTTGATAAACTGCATAGGGAAAGTAATTCCACTTAGTTTTACTGTCTCTGTACATTTTACAGATCTTATCGTATATGTTTCTCTGTTTTCAGTATGAGGGATTATATTTTCTACCCTTTCTCTTCGCTTTTTTATCTGCACACATATTATAAATTTTTTTTTTTTTTTATAGTTTAATCAAAATTTCCGAGGGCTGGACAATAGTTTTTGTTTTTTTGGTGTGCTTTGTCACAATATTTGCATTAATTAGGATTTCAGTTGCTTCCAAATTATATTTAAAATACTGAAACCTAGGAAGGTTTTAGATATATATATATATATATATATATATATATATATATATATATATATATATATATATAATGTAATACAAAAGTTAATGGTCAGAGTTGAATTAGACCAGGAAACAGTAGTATCAAAACGTGCTCAAAAGATAAATATTTAACCTGTTGATCCCAGAAGCATAAAATTTTTAAACAAGACAGATGAATCAGCTGATCTTCTAATTTCATCTATCTATCTATCTATCTATCTATCTATATATATATATATATATATATATATATATATATATATATATATATAGTTTACGAAATCTAGGTAATCCTTATGGGTATGATTTAATGTGTCAATGTCTGGATTTCCTCAAAGAATTTAAATTTGAAAGAATAGAAATGTCACATCTAACTCAATCATGTATCTCTCTCCCCCTCACTTCCTCACTTCGTTAATTTATATATACTTAGTACTGCCCGTCAAAAATGTGTAAATTTCTTTTCATTTTTCGTTTCAACATTTGGAAGTAAAGTCTGATGATGCGCGTTCTTTTAAAAGAGCTGTGGTGAAATAATTTATTACATGGAACCTTAAAGTGGTCTGTTTTTATTTAATATATATATATATATATATATATATATATATATATATATATATATATATATATATATATATATATATATATATATATGTATGTATGTATGTATGTATGTATGTATGTATCACATACTTTAAAATCAAGCTGTTCCGTAAATTTAACTGTTTGGTTTGTGCAGTAACAGGAAATGCAAAATATAACACTGTAATGTGTGAAGGCATGAGAAAATCTAATTAAGCCATTATGTGATCGTGAATGCCGAGCAAAACAAGAAAACATCGTGAAATGCCATCAGAGCATTGCAAAATTTCGTACATTTCGTTCTTAACATAAAATGACCTAAACTTATCAGTCCTTTGTGTTGGTATCGATTTCTGGTGTGTTATAGAGTGAAACATTTCATCGTATAATTTCGATTCAGACTTTGTTGAATGTTGACTTTTTATTCACAAAGGAATAACTTAAATATGGAGGATGAAAAGTTTCACTTTCATCATATTATGTTCAATGAATTTTGGAAAGAAGTAAATGTCATTGCTACGACAAAAAAAAAGAAGAAATTCAGAAGGTTTATTTGAATCGTGTTCTAGCTCTCTGGACGGTCAATAAGTGGCGTGGTAGAATTTGGGAGATAGATTTTAACCTAAACGATCAACCACACACTGCTGAAACTTCTGATGTCGATGGAGATGCTCTACATGACCCCGTGGAAAGTAAATCGATGATTTTGATGGAAGAGCTTGCTAAGAGTTTGAAAATCGATATTTTTTCCCGTTTAAAAGCGAGTTGGTTTCAAGAATCAAAAGTTGGGTTTGGCAAATCGAACTTCGACAACGTAAATCTGCATGCTGCAAAACAGACTTTGCAGAAACTTAAAAAATTGAAATGGGACACCCTCCAGCATCCGCCGTATTCTACTGACTTAGATCCTTCGGATTTTTATTGGTTCCGGTCGCTGAGAAAAATTTAAATGACAAAATATAAATACGCTGTACTGAAGTTGCGTAGGGTGATTGGAGTGAGGGCATGTAGTCACGAATATTTTGTCATATATAGCCTACCGTAATACTTCGTCACTTTCTGTTTGTCTGTTTTTTTTAGGTCGAATCTCATTTTCTTACGCAGTCCTTGTAGTAGCAAGTAGATTGTAGAGGTGTTGACAAAAAACAGTAAGTGAGGAAATATTACGGTAGGCCATATATGACAAAATATTAGCGAGTGTATGCCCTGGATCCAAGTCACCCTTCGTCACTGCTGTAACGACCATACAAACTTCTAACAATTAAAAACAAGTAACACCTCTGTTAAATCTCACCTTTAAGAATTGCAACAACTTATTTCCTCAATCTCAAGGTCCACCAATGACCGTATACAGCCCCTAACATCTTAATAAAATACCAGTCTATATGCATTTGTTGTAGTTTGGAAAACGTTTAATACAGCGGTGTATCTTGCATAGATTTCAGTACAAGATATCCCAAACTTACAGCTGTGTGCAACACTAAACAATTTTCATTCAATATTTTTAGATAGACAAGTAGTTACTTGAATGCACATGCATAGGAAAAAAGTCCAAATAAATCGCATATAGAATTCTTTTATTATGTGACTTACATATGTGTATAAAAACAAAATTGATTATATATATATATATATATATATATATATATATATATATATATATATATATATATATATATATTCAGTTTTCTATTATGTAAGTATATATATATATATATATATATATATATATATATATATATATATATATATATATATGTATATATGTGTGTGTGTGTGTGTAATATAAAAGTTAATGGTAAGAGTTGAATTAGACCACGAAACGGTAATATTAATATGTGCTCAACACACGTAGAGAAAGGTACATATTTAACCTGTAGATCTTTCAAGCATAACATTTTTAACTAATTTTCGACACATAAAATATAACCTATTGTTAGAGATATACATACGTCTCACAATATTATTTCGTAACTTAAATGGATACACTTAACCGGAAGTATGTTGTCAACTCGTAATATGACAGTTCCCCTGATTTAGTTTGACCTTTCTTTTGATTAGTTAAAAAGAGACATATAAATAAGATTTTAAAATATGGACATACCTCCATCTTTAATAACCAATAATATTTATTTATTTTCCATTACAGGCCTGTATGTTCTAGAGATGTTATTAAAGAATAAAACTTATTCTCCAACAGGCTCGCATCAGGCGCAGACCGGAAGATACAGCAACTATATTGTTTATCTGAAAGGATGTCGTATGACTTTTAACCAATTTGTTGTTGATTAGATCCTTTAATACATCCCGAAAAGAAGTAAAATAATTGCAGGAATAGGATGGTTCCCCAGTGTTCATAAAGACAGGGACTACAGAGTATTGCTTACGACAAACCCGAAAGTAAGAAGTAGCGAAAGATTTATTGTAAAGTTTGGAGAGAACAGGAGCCAGTACTGAGGCACATTTCTTTAGGACAATTGCAGTGATGCCGTGGAGTCTGCAATCCTGGTGGAGATCTACTTTAGAAAGGTTATCAGAAACGGTGTTATGCGAATACCCCACACTTTTCTGCCAGTAATTTCTAGAACAAACTTGTGAGAGGCCATAAAGTGTCTCATTCTATCAGCAAATAATGACTTTGACTCTTTGAAAACATGCATATATTTATTACCAGCAGCAAGAAAGAGACGTCTGTTAAACTCAGAGATAGTGCTCTGGTATATGTGGGAGAAGTGATTTCTGTGGGCTATAGCTGCTGAACAGGCAAAAGAGAAATAAGAATAAAATTATGGATTCACTTGTTATTTTCGAGCTGATGCGAAAGCTTCCATGCCGGATTTACTTAGGAAGAGATCTTGTTGCACTTTTCTCTGTTCGTCAGAATTACTAGGGAAATGAGCGGTAAAGTCTACTATTTGAGTGAGAGATTGGTCAGTTGAAATGTTCAAAAACAGAGAGGTCAGGGACATTAGAGTGATGAAGCCACTTGACAAGATGGACATTGATGTCAGCTAACACTAAGATATTTCTAGAGAGAGGGACTTATCACCACTTACAAAACACATGATACGAAGGGGAACGATAATGAAAGAAATGAAGAGATAATTGACTGAGTTTAGTAGTGAGAGTTGAAGCACATTTAAGAATAATCGACAGATTGAAGAAACTCTTCCTTGCATATATATATATATATATATATATATAATATAAATATAAATAGTTATACTTGTTTGGAAAAACCTTAGGTATTTTGGCTTGTAATTAAACAAACCAATGTTCAAGTAAAAATAAGGGATAAAAAAAGAAAGAACTAAGGAAATGTAATTGAGGCGAAAACAATCGTCCAGAATCCCAGCTCAGAGTCTAAACAAAAAACCCACCAAAACGAGTAAAGCAAAAGTAACTAAGTAATATGGTCAATACACTAAGCAAATCTAACTATGAACCTAAAGAGCCAGGTAAACCTACCTACGTTTCACCTGGTTCTTTAGGTTCATAGTTATATATATATATATATATATATATATATATATATATATATATACATATATAGTGTAACCCGGATATAAGAGAGTTGTCGGGACCGGATAAGAAGTCTCTTATATCGAGCTTTCTCTTATATCCGAGTTTGGGCTCTTATATATACATTAACACAGGCTCTAATTTGGGACATGATAAAATCTCTCTTATATCCGGGTCTATCTTATATCCGGGTCTATCTTATATCCGGGTCTCTTATATCCGGGTTACACTGTATATATATATATATATATATATATATATATATATATATATATATATATAAATGAAAAGTGTAACTGCACATTTGTCATAGTAAAATTGTCCACTTGTTAGCTTAAACATTGATTTACGTATTTTAAGATTTATTTTAGAAATGATATCTTAATATAATTCTCCAAGTTTTTTCTAACACTAGTGGACTCTTGAGCAATAATAATGTATAATTACTCTTTCAGCTTAACAGACTAATCGTGATGAAATCGATCATAAACGAAATGTAAATGTTCATCATTAATTAATCATAGCTAAGAATCGGAATATCATGAAGAATTGAAATAATGATCAAACATATATTATTCCGAATTCATTTTCCAACTTATTCAAGATGATCTACATCCTCTCTATACTTCTAAGTTTCTCTCCTGGAGTAACAAGTGCCTCACAGTTTTCACGTATGATTTCATTTTCCAGTGTTTTTTCACTGCTATTTGGATTGTCATATCTGAGATGAGGCGAAACGTCTTATGTATTGATTTGGATCTTTTTCAATTGATCACTTCAGCTCTAAGTTGAAATGATGTCCCTTCTTCCTGTTGTGACTTCTTGGTCAAATGTTCCCCACTAATCTTCTCTCTTTTTAAATTTATTCACCATTCTCTTCTTCTGGTTCTTGAATATATTTTGAAGATGGAAACCCGAGTATGAATGTTGGTACCATTACTGAATTCATGAATTATTTTTCCCCTTTCAACTTTGCTCATTTGGGAAGACAAGTGGAGCTGAAATGAAACAATTTTGACCTGTTCTCTTTCTAGCTGAATAACTGAAAAGAAATGTTCAGTGATTCTTACGATAAATGGTGTCAAGACGGTTAAACGTCTTATCTGAAAACCTGGAAAAAAGAAACACAATTTGTTCAGTGCTTTTTTTTTAATATATTAAATATATATATATATTGTAGGGTGGACAATTATTCTATTTCGACAATTTTCCAGTTACACCCGTAAAATTTCCTGTGCATTTTGGACCCACATACAAACACGAGCACGTATGCACACATCTCTCTCTTTCTCTCTCTCTCTCTCTCTCTCTCTCTCTCTCTCTCTCTATATATATATATATATATATATATATATATATATATATATATATATATATATATATATATATATATATATATATATATATATATATATATATATATGTGTGTGTCATCCACAGACAGACTGTTTCGCTGTTTCACAGCTCATCAGTGTGGATAGACATCCGGTTGCCTCTAGCTAGGATCGAAATCCGACTGAATTGGCGTCAGTCAGAACTTCTACCACTAAGCCGTCGGCTCACGGCAGGGATGAAGGTGAATTTTAGCCTGTTTATTTTTTAGATTTAGATAAACACACAGTGACTGACAGTGACTCAATTCTGCCGAAGAGTCATGCTATATTAGCTTAAATAATCACTGTTTACAAACTCCCATATATATATCGGAGATCATTTGCAGTTTTATACAGAGTGGTCACCATGTAATCTATATCTATGCGACATCATTTCTTATAATTTATGCGTCATCATTTCCTATAATCTATGCGTCATCATTTCCTATAATCTATGTCTGTACGTCAGTTGCGCTCGAAATTTCTTACCCCCACCTTCATAGGTAAAATTATCGATTGCATTCTCATTACAAAATATATTTTAAACGTTGTAAAATTTGCAGATAGACCGGCCGACAGATACGTAGATCGAGAGGGAGAGAGGTAGAGAGACAGAAAGAGAGAAAAAGAGGTAGAGATTAAAAAATAGGTGATCGAAAAATAAAATGAAAGAGAAAAATTATATCTGTGCAAACGAAAAGTACACACCAGACATATACGCATCCTCTTAAACGTACCAGGTACGTGCCAGTCCCTAGGGAGCCATTTTTATTTTAATCTAATATTCACAGCATTCAAAAAAGTCGAGAAACAGAGAAATAAAACAAGTTCAAAACTGAAGATGAAAAGAACTGTTTTTATCAAAAGCTTTTACGTCGAGCCTGTTATTTTCCTTAATATTTTCCTTTATAAAACGCAGGTGTCAATATTTCATATTTTTAAATTGATTTACCGACATTTTTCTCGTTCTGAATATAAGAAAAACAGGTTTTGTTAGAATATATTTTATTTTTTGTTTTTAATGTTAAATAAGGAAAAAAAAAAGAAGAAACTTTAAAGATATGATCTGCATTGCAGAAATATATCAAGAAAACATATTTATCTAAAGTGTTATTTATTTAAAGAGTTTTCTTTATTTATTTTCATTCGTTTATTATTTTCATTGTCCTTTTCACCGCCTCCGAAACTGTTTAATATTTGTCGACTTCATTAGATAAACAGCGACCAGCTTTTTTCTCTGACAAGCCAGGTATCTTTTTTCTGGCTGACAATGTATCGTCTCGTATTTAACTGAATATTTCGAATTTTAAATGCATGTACATGCAGGAATATACACCCTTGTAAATATTTATTGAAACAACTGCTTTAGTTTCCTTTCTTTCAACATACGGTTAGTTTTAGACCCACTGGAGTGACAAGGTGTAATCAATTTCTATTTTTATATCAGATTCGGTCATTTGCAGTGGTTTGCAGAATTATGAATCTATTTTCGGGTGAAAATTGTTTGGTCTTGAAATCAGATTTTTA
>OZ038484.1:9563053-9573053 GCA_964036315.1 Acanthosepion esculentum | reverse complement strand
AAGTGCCTGTTCCAAAAAGCAGTGATTCTTAAGGAGAAATTATCCGAATGGAAGTTCGTTCTTATTAATGAGCACGAAGCGAGTGTGTGATGTTTCATCCCAGTGGCATAGTGGATCTTAGCCGTGAAGTTCTGAACTGGTGAAATTAATCTCGTCAGAACATTTGGCATGTAAATAGCAATAAGTTATAAAGAGGCCATCTTTGGGATCAGGCTGTAAGATGAAAATAATTAATCACTCCCAAATAATTCATCACTCAAAAAGATGCGTAGATGCGTGTAAACTTTATCAAGGATTAGAATTGATGATTGAGTAAATACCAACCACGATATGGCTTCAGTACACCGATTTTGGATTTATCTGGATGTTGTAAAAATAAAGCATAGCAAAAGGAGACAGGTACATTTTAGAGTGGCATTACGAATTGTTCCAAGCTTTTTAACATTGGATCATATATATGATTTCCACTTGAGGTCTAAGATGAACACTGGTTTCAACAAGCATTCAAAGCAAAATGTGTATTTGAAAGAACAACCAATTATCATGGCCTTTTTTGTGATGAAACTGTAGCTTCATTTTGGAGGTATTGAATATTACAAGCCAGTATTTTTCTCCAGTTGACTATTAGAGCAAAGGAAGTGGGGCGATCAGCTGCCAGGTTTGGGCCATCTCGAATTTTGAAACTGCAACAATACATTGTTGTATCATCTGCAGAGATATTAACTAAAGATCAGGTAGGTTCTTAGGCAAATCATTAATATAAAGCAGAAATGAGATATGGCTGAGAAGAATGGCTTGTAGAACATTTGCGCTGTTCTTGTGAGCTTCAGGAAACCGGACATTAAAAAAGGCCTTCATGAACTCACCTGTTTGGAAGGACTTCATAATTCTGAAAGATCTTACAAAATACGATAGCCGCAGAGTTTGTGCAGTAATCCCGTATGCCACATTTTGTCCACATCTTTTTTATCATTCAAAGTCGATGAAGGACTTAAACTGAACAGTGCTCATTATTGCGATTTTATTATCAAGATTTTCTTTGCATGGTGCAAGTCACAGTCTTGCAGTTTCAAAGAGAAGGATGTATTTATGCACGACAATGCTTTTTCTCATATATCTAAGCTTACCCGTAAATTCTTTAAGGATAAAATATCTACAGGAGATAAGATCATGGAATAGCTATCATCAAGTCCTGATCTGAATCCGATTCTATGGTCAAAATTGAGGATATAATCATATGAAGTTGGCAAACAATATAAAAACAAAGCCAAGCTATCGTAAGCAATTAAAACTACCAAATCTGACATTGAACATACCGATGTAAAATAATTAACAAAATCAATGGATGATAGATTACTGCCTGTAATTGAAGGGGCAATATTTTAAAAGGTAAAGTAGTCAACGATTTATCATATGTATATATGTTTAGGCATTATAGGTGTTGACAAATTTTTCATGATTTTATTACCGTTTTATTGGAGTAAAATTTGATTATTTGGTTTTGCTTAATAACTTCAGAGGCAGTTTTTAAGAATACATCAAATAATTTCCATAACTTCAAAAAACATATTGCACGCACCAAACTTTTAACTCAAGCTTTGTTTTGACATCTAAATTGACTATTTAAAATCTGACAATTTATTTTCAAACGAAAGTTGAATTATTGACGTTTATATGATTTACTTAATAACTTCAGACAAGTTAAATAAATAACATTTTCATGTATAATTACACTTTTTAAAAAATTATGCCTATCGTGCGCGACTTTTACCTCACCTTGTAGATTGGCTAAATATAAAGAAAAGTGATTTTTTTGAATGAATCCAAAACATAGTAGTAATGTGGTTGTTGCAAAAATAATGGCTTACAGTTTGAATGTAAATCTTGTGGATTTAAACGACATGTATTCGTACTAAAATAAAAATCGCTTGCCTCTCAGATACGACCCAAATAAATTAAAAATAAATGCATGCTAGCAAAAGAAGAAAGGCACAATGAAAAGTGAGCAATCAGAACAAATTATCATCAGACATAAAACATATATGTATAAAAGAAAGATATAGAAATGACAGGACTATAAAATTGCAACAACTAATTTAACGCTGATGATAGAGAAAGAAAATTCATCACAGATGGAAAGAATCTGACTTAAAACCTGCATTACGTATCTAATAAGAAACGATCTGGAATATTAAAATCTGAAGGAAGGTCACAATGAAGAGGAACAAAACAGGAGGTCCAGATATGTTTAGATGATTATTGCCTGTGGAGGATTTCGGTGCTAACAAAATTGATAAATGAAATATACAAGAATGTAACATACCGAAAGACTTTAGTCGTTTATGAAGCCAGCTGCAATCGAATGCGAACTGTATAGATCAATCAGCCTAATGAGCCGCATAACGAAACTTATTGTCTGTATTCTAGCAGAATTAGAGCAGAAATAAAGCAATAACAGTGAAGTATGGTTAAAGGCTGTAAAAGAATGTATTCCATATTTATGAACGATTCCAGAAAGATCCATGTAAATGTTGAAGTATTTGGATCTACGTGTGATATATCTGTACAAAATCGTTTAATAAGGTGTGACACAAGGAAATGTTTTAAAGTGAAAGAGAGACAGATAATAATTCCGAACATTTACTTGAAACAAACCAGACACAGACGGCTAGAATATGACTTCAGCAATTACACGAAAACATAAACAGACGTACGACAATAATGTGTCTTCTCACCAGACTTATACCAGCTTGAGAGCGTAGCAATGCTGAGAGAATTAGAAGTGCGATCAGGATTTATTATTGACGAACACAATCTTAAAAAAGAAGTTATGCAGATGAGAAAGTGATGATAGCAGGCACTGAAATGAAAGGGCTTTGTCACTGCGTAATGTACTAAATGAAACTGAGATGAAAGGACTAAACATAAGTTATTATAAGCTATAATGTACAGTTGTAAGCAAGAGAAGCAACCACGGCGGTGAACTAGGATTTAGAGGTTGCAAAATCAAGCAAATACCAAAATTTAAATAACTGAGAAGTGGTTCAACAGGAGGCGGAAAATGTCACACAGAAATAAGAAAGTGTAGTGGAATCGCAAAAGATGCCTTCCAAAATGCTTTAACAACTGTTATTTATCAATGCTAAAAAAATAAGTTTTACCATCTCGAAGTTTTAATTGATAGTAGATTTCAGAACTTATACTGTCATTAATTAAAATGAATTCTTAACCATATTTTTACAGGTTAAATGGTGTAGATAGGCTCGCCTATCGTCTGGTCTGAACTACTTCCATATCTGTTGAAGAGGTGTAGAGTTTTGTTTGTTGTTCCCTGTTCAGGATATAGTTTAACATTTCTCTTTAACTTATTTAACTATGTTAAGCCTTTGGTTATTAGACTTACCAATGGCTATGATTTATCATTATGAGGGCACCGAGTTCACAGTTTCCTGGCTGCTGATTCCGACTGATTGTTAGGAGCCTTGGAAGCTATTAGAGAGGCTTCCCCAATAACAGTCGCATAATATCAGGGTATCTGTAGTACCATATCGAGCATGGGTAGGTGTTCATGAATGTATTTCCGGCGGGCAACCCTGAGGCCACATTCTCAGCAATGCTCTAGGCAGGGCGTGGCTGAGAACAGTTCCTAGTACTGCCATTGACCACATATGATAACTATTATGGGGGTCCTTTTTTCTCTCCTCAAAACATATGTCATGATTTTTCACAACAAAAACAAATAAAACTAAATCATCTAACGAAAATCATCTAACTCAGATAAATCTTTCTTTCACGAATATTCGTGGGACCCCTTCCAACATCTGCTGTGAAGAATCTTTTCTCTAGGAAAAGTAACCCGATAACGTTCTCTTCCGGGAAATGTACTTGAATTCCTTTGCGACCAATGAATTCTTGATTCCAGGTTATCTTCCCCTTTGCCGAAAAGATACCAGCATGCAAGGACTTGGAGATTATATCCGGGATAATCTTCCCATGGCCAGGGAATTGTCTCTCATGCTGCTGACTATTCTTTGATGTGCTTCCGTTTTTCGCGACTAAACTCTGTCAGCTATCTCTTTTCCTTCATCGCTCACTCTCTTCCCAAGACTGCTGTATATTAGACGCAATATCTGACAGCATAGAAACGGAAATCTTTCTCCATCCATCTGCGAAAATCTTTGTCTTCAATGACTTTAGTGCTCACCACGACACGCGGTTGAACCATTATAAAGGTACTAATGTTGCAGGTATGCCGGCATTAAATTTTTCCATTGCCCGATTCCTCATTAAAATCATGGAATTCCCTACTCGTTTCCCTAGTAAAACAGAGCAACATGCTTCTCTATTTGATCTATTTTTTACCTTGTCTCCTTTCTATTGCAAACTTTCACGATGCAGCCCTCTTTGTAACTCTGACCACTCTTTGGTAGCTATTGATATATCCTTCCAAACATCCATTAAACAGGAAACCCTTATCCATAAGACCTCTTTCCAGTACCAGCATGCTGACTGGGACCCATTCCAAGATTCTCTTCGTGACGCTCCTTGGGCTGACATCTTCAATCACCTAATTGAAAATTGCTTCACTGATGTTTTTCTTGAATCAAAGTTGGCTCGGACGATTTCATCCCTTCTCGGAAATATCAAGTGAAACCAAAATCCTCTCATTCGTTCCCACCAGCATGCTCAGCTGCCATAGCACACATGAAGAACTATTTCCGGCTATACAACCGTGACATCTCTCGTCATAACAGGTGCCCATTTGCTGCTCCTCGTAATAAATGTAAACGAATCCTCGAAAAAGTTAAGTCCCTGTTTGTTTTGAGAATGACGTACTTCATAGCCTCTAAATTCTTTGGCTTTCATGGCGTCTCTGTTTCAGGTACAATAAGTGCAAGGTCTCCATTCCCCACCTCATCAATCGATTTGAGGTGTTATCATCTTCTGCTTATATAGCTGAATGCTTTGCCCGTAAATTCGCATCAAATATTACTTTTGACTCATCTGGAGTATCCCTGTCTAACTCCTCCTTTAGAACTTAATTTCTGTTGAACGATATGCCTATAATCTCTTCCATGAATTCTGCCATCATCTTTAGCCTTGATACCCACAAAGCATGTAGACCCGATGGCATACCTATTATAGTCATTAAGCTCCAACGAGCTCCTATTCTGTCTAAACTGTATGATAGATGTTTTGCTGCTCCCTTCTTTCCTTCTTCCTGGAAGGCATCGTTTTTGTTCCAGTTTTTAAGAAATCTGCTGAACCATATGTCTCATGCAACTATCCACCTATTAACTTTCTGCCTATTTTGGGGAAACTAACAGAAGTTCGAAGCAATGCTGAATTTCTTTGTCATCTTTCATCGCAGAGACATTTCTCTGATAAGTAATGTAGCTTTCGCTTATCCAAATTGACGACTGATGTACGAACGATAATTACGGAATTTAATTTTTTTTTAAAAGCGTTCTCGCAGCAAACAAGGCGGGAAGCCACTAGCACGCAAGGGGTTAGAGAGAGTTTGGGCGAGAGCAAATAGGAGTGATAGAGGAAAGGAGGAAGATAAGGATAGGGGATAGATCAAGGCATCTGGAGACGTCGATTGACATTACATTTGAATATTTGGATATTATAACTATCAGGGGAACAAGAAAAGGTGAGGGAGTTCCACAGGCGAGAAGTGCTACACAAGAATCTATTGGAGTAGAAGAGACGCCTACATTTAACAGTTTTGACAGATACAGCGTGATAACGAGATGCCAGTCTAGTTGAACGCTTAAATTCATTAAGTCTGGGAGTCAGCGAAAGCAGATCATCGGAGCCGTTACCGTGAAAGTATTTGTAAAAAAAGACAGAGGGGGGCGACGGCACGTCTGTGAGAGAGACTGCAGACGAGATGTGTCTATCATGTACTATGAAGCATTCGACAGCCCAAAAATCCTTTCACTGGGTCTGACATCCAGGTCTTCTCTACAAGCTGAAAAGCTACGGTAACTCCGTGTACGTTTTTGAGCTGATCCAGTCGTTCCTATCATATCCTGAAATGGAAGTTGTCCGTTCGTACTAAGGCGAGTGTCCTCCAGGGATCCATCCTTGCTTCTACGCTGTTCGTTATGTTTATTAACGACCTTTCCAATGACATCAAATCTCAACTTGCCATCTAAGCTGAAGACACTACCATTTACTCCTTCCTCAACAGTAAGGCTAATCAATCAGACAAGGTCAAAATGGAAGCTGCTGTACCAAACGACAGCAAGACCCTTGTTAAATTCGGCAAAAGATGGCTTGTCAATTTTAACGGCTCCAAAACTAAACTCTTCTCCATTAATCATCTGAGAGATCCTTCTCTGCCTTCCATCACAATGGCTGATGCTATCCTCCAAGATACTGACTCATTTATCTTCCCGGGCTATCGTTCACAGCTGGCATGAGGTGGAAAGGCTACATTGAACCCATCGCTTGTGCAGCTGGTAAGATTTTAGGTTCACTGTGTCGGGCGAGATATTTTTTCTTTCCGGAATCTATCTTGTATATGTATGTCTACCAATCGTCCATACTTAGAATATTGCTGCCATATATGGTCCGGTGCCAGTGCTATTTTCCTGGAGCTCCTTAAACGCAATCGTTGTCATATGCTTTTTTTCTTGTCTATTTATATATACAGATCAGTGATGCATTGCGGGTAGTCTATTGTAGTATTTAACGGTTATTTTGGTGTGCAAAAACGGTTATGTTTACAATTATCCTAAAGAGTATTTAGTGGAAATAATTTTGTATTCAGTTTTGGAGCTACTTATATATATATATATATATATATATATATATATATATATATATATATATGTATTGTGCATTTAGGTGGCAAATAATGTTTGAGGAAAATATTAAATAAAACGTATTTTGTGTCGATTGTCGATTAATTTTACTGATCAACTTATATAAATTAGGAATGATCCTTCTCAGCCATGGAGGAAAAACCATCAGAAGTGTTCTGAGGCTCATTTCCGAATGAACATGGTCCATGCCATCGTCTTTTTTAAGCTATCATCAGGGTAGGTAGATACAAATAGTGAGTTTTGTGCCGTAGGCAAATACTTTTCTGACGTACGCAATGAATGATGTGTTTTATTTATCTATTTGAGGACGCGAGAAGGTGTATCGTTTAAAATTTTGTTGCATGATTTTTAATTATAGAATACACACCCACACACATACACACACAGGCACACACGCGCTCACACACACACACACACATATATGTTATGGGAACGTACTCATAATAGTAATGGACTATCCCGTACACCACCATAAATACTGCGCCTCAAGAGGAAGCAGTAGTGTGAGTCAGACACAGAGTGAGTGAGTGAGTGAGTGAGTGAGTAAGTCAGTCAGTCACAGACAGAGTCGCGTCAGACGATAACTGTAAGACATTGGAATAGTGATACTGGTCGAGACAACATAGTTCTCTCTCACCTAACCTGATTGTTATTACTAACACTTCTACTTCTTTTGTACATATTCTGTTTGTAATATATCTGTGTTATTCCATACCTCTGTTCGAGTTATTCTTCATTGGTTCTACCTTGGACCATCACCTTGACAATAACAATATATATATATATATATATATATATATATATATATATATATATATATATATATATATATATAAGAATCGAATATGAGAAAAATATTCTTGCATAAGTCTGTCGTCGACAAACAAATAAAATTATCTTTAACGCCCTAAAATAAATATGCCAGCAACAATACCCACACCAGATAAAAGCTGAAATAAACGGACCATTATTAATTTATTTTATCTTAGTCTCGTGCATATTAACAAATTCTATCGTAACTAGGATTAAAACCAGTCACTAAAAATATAATTGATTTGGTTTAAATTTCTAAAATAATTACTAATAATACTATACCTGACAAATTCCACGTGAAAATAATTTTGTTTACGAATCCTCATGTCCGTATTTTTAATATCAACAATCAAAAAAAATTAGTCTTATATCAGCCAAACCATTGCTACAGTTTTCCGTAGGTTGACTTGTCACATGTATGAATCTTGATGGCCCTACTGATCACTACAGTAAAAGGAAGCAAAATACAACTATCAACATAAAATAAATTAGCAAAATAATATAGAAAACTCAATGCAAGGAATTCCAGAATCTATAAAGAATTTACATTAAACAAAATGACGGTCAACACTGCAAAAATCATATTAAAGTGTGTATAAAATATTAATTAGCGTAATAATAATAATAATAATAATAATAAAAACTTTAAAAAAATGCAAAGAGAAATGCGACCGACCAGATAAAGAAACAATGGCAAAATAAACCGCTCCATGGCCAATACTCTGCCCGTACCAAACAAGCAGACGTAGACAAAAACCGCACCCATCAGTGGCTACGTAGTGCAGGGTTGAAAGGTGAAACGGAGGGTTTTATAATAGCTGCACAAGACCAATGCTTGTTAACTAGGAATTATCAAGCACATATACTAAAATACTGTGTTAGCCCAAGATGAAGATTCTGTGACAAATATCCAGAAACCATTGATCATGTTATATAAGGTTGCACGATATTGACACCCACTGAATATAAAACCCGGCATGACAGAGTGGGTCAATATCTGCACTGGAAAATTTGCAACTCCTATGGGAAGGAAACTGGAAGAAATTGGTACGAACACCACCGTGACCCGGTTACGGAGATAGGACCTGTTACAATTCTATGGGACTACACAATATACACTGACAGAACAATCAAAGCCAACCGCCCAGACATTGTTATTAAAGACCACAAACAAAATAAGTGCCTCCTTATTGATATGGCAGTCCCTGCAGACTGCAATGTATCTTTGAATATATTCAAAAATCTGTCAAAATACAAGGACCTTGAAATAGAAATCTCAAAAATGTGGCACATGGGAACATCAACAATTCCTGTTGTAGTTGGAGCACTAGGATTTTCTGTAAAAAAATCGAGTAGACTAATTGAAGGGATTCCTGGAAGTCCATGCCTCAAAATTTGTTCTGACAAGTACAGCCCACACCCACTTTACGAAGGGCTTTGTCTATGTATTTTTTCTTTGTCATTAGAAAGTGTCATGATGCCATTTCTAACCTTAGGTCCCCGGGCGGGACCCAGAAATAAATGTGTAAACGCCAGATATCAAATGAAATAATAATAATAATAATAATAATAATAATAATAATAAGAAGAAGAAGAAGAAGAAGAAGAAGAAGAAGAAATCATTTCCTGTGCCGTCTCGCTTGTTTTAGCAGCTAACCATGATGTCACTTTGGACTGGCTTCAACTTTCAATTGTCTATTAAATGCCAGGATGTATCAAAACCTTGCCTGTCATACTGAGAGCACGTGGTTCTGATATGGTCGAATGTCGATGAATAGGAATAACAAAACAAAACTTAACCATTGGACAATTTATGTAAAATTTCGGTCCCATTTTACAACAATTTATACGTAAATGTGGAAAATACAATAAAAAAGATCATTTTCAATCTAATTTAATACAACTCATTTGAATCAATAATTGTTGTATATATATATATACCCCAGTGCATGAATCCTAGAACTTCACTGGTGTTTACTTCAGACGTGGGGGTATTTAGTTAGTAATATCGCTGAAATAAATTCCCAACCTTAGTATAGGAAATACTCTTAAAAGTGTAAACTTTAATCCCTTGTGAAGAAGTGTCATTGGGTTAAAAGCGTTAATCTTTATGCAACCAGTGAATGTATCTGTATGGAATTTGATGCCAAACAGAGTACCCTAAAAGAGTGAAAAAGAATATGAAAAATAACAAATCAAAAAGAAATTTGAAATAACGGATATGTGAAAATGTGGGCTTAGAGGCTCTAAATTTTCAATTTACGCTGTAGGAATGTTTTATGAGCCCTTGGACAGATTAACTTAAAAGTATTTCTTTAGAATGCCCATCAATCTTTTAAATGTAGCTCGAA